>BOPP01000054.1:1145963-1228721 GCA_017312745.1 Gryllus bimaculatus | reverse complement strand
CTGAGGACAGTTCGTGGGAAGATTCTATGATACAGTTAGTGGATGGGATTCCTTTTGTTATGAATATGACTTGACATTAATGAACATGAAATGGCCAGGATATGTGAAGTATGTTACGACGACTAGGCTGTAAGCTTATTGGGTACTTGTGTTGTCATCAGATTTGCTTATGTGTGTTTTGTTGGGATGCAATTGATGTTGTCAATACTAGCAAACAAAATGTTTATTTAATTTTCAGCTTAATCTTGTTGTTGTGTTATTTGTTTAATACGATTTTTGTGATTAAATTCGAGTTTTAATGAATTTTTCGATGTATAAAATACGTTTTGTTTTTATTTGAAATAATGCAAAAACCATTAAAATTGTTAAATGGATTGTGAAGAAGCTTTGCGTGTATTTGTTTTTACAAAAATCTGGGTGAGTTTTTGCGAGAGAGAGAGAGAGAGAGAGAGAGAGAGAGAAGTAGATTTAGGAAATTATTTTTTATAAAATAAATGATAAATGTGGCATTTTATTTTGCTATTAGCAAATTAACATCACATTCACATTCACAACGTTATTTCACATCATTACTTTCACTTTATTTTGATTCAAGTATACAATTCACATAATGATACATTAAGGTCAGTAGTAACTGATGCGGACAGACGAAATATTTCGTTTAATTTTTGCATTCACAAATTTATTTGAACACTTGAGCATCGTCTCGCTTTGATCACAATATCTAAAAATTGAACTTTTCAGGCTTTCAGGAACTTTGAGGCTACCCTGAAAGAACCGTTTTTATTAGTGGCTCACTAAAAATTAATTAGTATTTTAAAAAGTAATCAGATAGTGGAGTGGCTCGCAGAACAAATGCACGTTACTTACAATTCATCTTACGAAGTTATTTTATACCCCTCTTCCTTGTGTGCTGAAAAGGTAAAGTCATAGGGGGATTAGCTGGAAAGACTCGTGGAGAAGAGAAGAGACAAGAAAAGTTCGGATTTATTCAGTTTGAAGCGAGTTCGCCTGGGATTTATGACTTACTGAAATGAAATTACCTTTTCCAGAGGAGATCTTTAAGGCCCTATATCTTATCCGCGTGTCAGCGTTTTTAGAACAATATGCAAAATTACGGAACTAAAGCCGGGATTCAGCATACTTGCTTGAAACGGGTACCTTGAACGACGGAGGAAAAGTAAATAGTGAAGCACTGCCGGTGTATGGAGTGAGAACTAAATTGACGTCATTTGTTTTCAAAATGTCGCGTAAAGCAAACTTTATTTTGCGTTAATGCCCCCATCTCAATCAACCAAATGTTCCGTCAAGTTTTCCTTCACCCAGTAATCACATGCTGATCTGACCCCTCGTTTTGCTTCTCGACGTAAATGTAGCTTCACTAAGCGCACGTTTTATCGAGGTCTCCTTTTGCTGTGGTAGGACTAGAGCTGGGGGTGTGGCATTGATATTATGTTAGCGTTCCGTTCCTGTCCCGTTGTCAGAGATTCTACTCTAGGTGCCCTCCACCCCTTCTGCGTTTCTTTTCTGTCTCGTAAATGCTGGTGTAATGTATCATCCGGTGCTAACAGGATGAGAGTGGGGATGGATTGGGGGCAAGAAGGATTGCATTCGGTTCCGGGCTTGTTGTCCAAGGTTCTGCCCCGGCAACATCTGTAATCGATCGTAGAAATCCACGCGAACAATATTTCAAAGGACCATCACTAGCTTCCTCCGTTCCCAATATGGGAACATCGTCTCTCTGGTAAGACATTTTGTTTCAAACGTTAACCAATTGTCACATTATAAATATATTATTGAAATAAAAACTTTTTAAAGTAAATAATTCTATTGGTTCTTGTTCTGTAAGCGAGTTTGATATGGTAAGATATGGTTTGAATTTATGAGATTCTCGGAATCAAAAATTGAAATATCTAAAATAGTTTCCACATTTATTTTAATGTCGTATAAAACATTTTCGACATAATTACGACCATTTTCAGTTCATTTGTATGGCGGCTGTAGGCCCGGTTTTGATAAAACAGCTATATTTTAAAAGCTTTATTCTCTAAAGCTTCTAATCTAAATAAGATATGCGTGAGACATCCACGCATACAAATCAATTTTGAGTTCAAAAGTATACACAAAAATGTATAGATATAATTTCCACCTGCATCAATCTTAACCATATTTTTCCAACTTACCATTTTTTTCATCTATCTTTAGGACATCTCTAGTAGAACTTGGTCCTAACGTGAGTACAAAGTTACAGATCGGAACATCTTTAAAATATATTTTAGGCCCGAAAACTGGAAATCGTGATGTTGAGGAGATTCCAATAGTTTTCCTCCCTATATTTTAAGAATATTCTGCGCTATAGGAAGGGAGGGGAAACGTTCCTTCCTATGCTAGGCGAGAGCATTTTTATGTTTCTTCATTCTTCTATAGAATAGAATAGTATTAAAATCGTTACATGTTACAGAATACTATTGGAAACATCACTTTTTTAAAACTTTTCCTCCCTGTACTATTCTATAGTATAAGAAGAAGAAAAGACAAAATTCTATAGTGTGGTACAGGGAGGAGAAGTAAAATTTTGCTCTTTCAAGAAGCAAGAAATATTTGAAGTCTAGTACATTTATTTCAGAAGATGTATGTTGAAAATGATATACGTATATATTTTTCCTCCGTTTGGCAAACTCAGGGACTAAGATGAAGAATTGACAATGAGTGAAGAATTAATTTATTGGATATGAATAAGACAACACTATGGTAGTTTACTGAATCAGGCATTAAATGTATGTGGAAGGAAGGGGATAACACTGCAACTGTAGCCTGATGGCAAAAGGCTTCCCATAAAGTAAACTTGTGTATGAAAACCGGAAGAGTTTTCGTTTTCTGGAAGTCTGCTAGTGATTTGTTTGAAATAAATTAATATCATAAAGAACGTAAGTGCGACTACACAAGCCATGAGTGATTTTATTGACTTAAAGGAGAATTAAAGAATGAATACATTTGTGGTAATAAATCCATTATTTTGAGTTCGGTTAAATTAATATACAAGTTGTTAATAAAATAATACATAATATCTATTTATTAATTTCTGTAATAGAATAGAACACTCAAATCCATTAACTAAAACGTCCATGCTGCGAAGTAGTTCTGTTATTGTATATCTAATAAAACCATATATTCGACATACAAATACAACTTGTAAGATATTGTAAGGTAAAATATTCAATTACAAGATGTTTTCATTAGAAATATCAATGGGTAAATAAATGAAAATTAAATAAGTTCAGAAATTCAAAACTTTTTAAGAAATACAATTTATGAAATAAAACTATTGGGAAAAATACATAGTATGAATAATACGAAATTGTTCAAATTATGAAATATTTTTTTCATTTATTAGTGTTTTATGTTTCATTTGCAACTTAATTGTTTGAAATAGGGACGGAATGTTAACCATTTAATGTTAAAGGTGTACTGATTCTAATGGATTAACATCAAATGTAATGTGATGGATGAAGAAAATCAGGAGAAAGAAAATGATAAGGAGGAGGAAATAGTATACGATGAATGAAAAAATGATAAAATGAAGAAGGAGAATAAGAGAAAATAGGAGAGTTATTGGATAGAGAAAGAAGTATTAAAGGAAGAAGGTGAAGAAAAAATAAAGGAAGGATGTAATTAGGATACAAAGGAGAAGGATGAGGCTGAAAAGAGGAGAAGAAGAGTTAAAATGGAGGGGATAAACTGTTAAAATGGAGGGGATAGACGGTTAAAATGGAGGGGATGGAGACTTAAAATGGAGAGGATAGAGACTTAAAATGGAGGAGGCAGTGGGTTTAATTGGAGAGGTTTGAGGGTTGAAACGGAGAGAATAGAGGATTAAGAGAAGCCGATAGAGAGTTAAAATGGAGGGGCTGGAGGGTAGCAACGGAGGAGCAGCAATGTTGAACGTGAGTAATCCTGCCCGCTCGCGGGAGGTCGGCGTCTGTCGTAGCTGCGGCGGCGGCGGCGGCGCGCCGTGCCCGCCCAAGCGCGATCGGCGCCGGGCGTGCGTGCGTGCGTGCGTGCGTGCGTGGGGCGGCACGTGCGGCATTAAGGAGGCCTCCCCCTCTCCCTCCCTCGTGGTGCAACTGGGGCGCTGTGCTGCCCCGACGCGCCGACGCGTGCACTGCAGCCTTCTCCGCCGCCGGACGCTCGACCTGCACAGGCCGCTAATCCCTAAGGCAGTGAGAGGCCTGCAGGAAGGCGAGAAAAATTGTATTTTTTTTATTGAAACGTTATAGCTTGTTTTTGACTTCGATGCGGAACTCGATATACTCTGGGTAATTTACCTGGGTCAAGAGGATCGTGGTGACGAGAGTACATGTTACTTTATGGTTGGGATTGTGAAAGGAAATTACGGGAGGGAAATATGAAAAGACAAAACTCCGGCTTATGTGGCTGCTGTCATCAACTGATGTCACTGCAATGCCTCTGACCGGGAAAACTTGGTTTTGAGTCCCGGCGGCTTCAGGATTTTCGACACTAGTTTATCAGCAAGGTAAATTCAGTCACTGTCTGGAGGAGAATTCCCGCGGCCGGCTGCTCTGGTCGGTAGTTTTCCCACTTTTCTCCCAACAGCACCAGGAGCTAGACGGAGCAGAATCCTAACAAACGGGTCACGGAATGCTCTCGATGCCACCTGCCTCTACCTTGTCCTATCCCCACCCTTTACACATACACTAACGTGCTAACTACCCTATCACACTTGCGGGAGACCGGTCTGGAGCTTAGAGCTTGTCCCGAATTGGGCGGTGCCGCGCCGGTGGGAGACACCTGGCTGGGGAAAACCCCGCTAGTCGACATGCAGATCGGCGCTAGATCCAGTGGGGGAAGATCACCGCCCTATCCCCTGACAAACTATGCACTACATCTACGGGATCTTATCTTTAGATTGTCATTTGCGGATATTATCAGTTGACGTGTTGGGTGACACAGAATAATCAATTCATCAATCAAATGAAGAAACAAATCTACAAACAAACTTATAAGTAAAATCCACAAAGAAATGGTTTTATCTATTAATCATTGTTGTCGATTATCCATTCTACAGTCGCGTATTCTCATTAACCTTTTGATGCTTCATATTATGTGCTAATTGTAGGCCAGCGTACGAATTTTTGACAGGTTCAGAAATGGATGATTATCGCCGAAAAACTATGATATGCGATGCCTCGAAAGTGTGATTTCAATTAATACGATTGAACGTTAGGCATAGTGTTTATATGTGTTTTAGTTTGTTCGATATCGTCACTAATTATAATATTGTAAGGATTGGTTCATATATTGTTGTTCGATATCGTCACTAATTATAATACTGTAAGGATTGGTTCATATATTGTCGAAAAGAATGTGAAAATATTTTAATAAGATTTTTTTTATGAAGACATTCGAAATGTGGCCATACATTTCGAAGGTTAACGGCCAGCGCACAATATTAAAGAGCCTACCATTCACTTTTAACCCTCTTTCTTCTCAGTTCCCAATATATCTACTCTTACTCAAATAATGATCCATGGAAGTAATATTTCTTCAAATACAAGATTTGAAGGGCTCTTTCCTTGCATACCAGTTACATAAATAAATTTAATGCGAACATTCTCTAGTAGGTTGAATGACCAAAATTATCGGGTTTGAATGATAAAAAGCATATTTTATTCAGAAGGTTAAAGACGCTTCTTAATTTTCAATAATATGTTGTTATAGTACGTCTTTATCACCCAAGGGTAGAAAACATGTTTTTGTCTACTCTCTTATCCGCATGCACACTCTTGGAATCTAATAGGAATATAATCCGAAACTAGCAATTGAAGTAGTATATAATACTACTCAAAGAATGATCTGTTGTGCAATTCTAAAGGATAGTTATTTTTTGCATGCTACCATTTTTGCTTGTATTATTGCTTTGCAATTTTACCATAGTTGCTTTGCGTACCATCTTGCAGATACTTTGATTTATGAATGCAAGCGACATCGATTCATTTATATTTCGCTCGTGACAGTTCTATTCAATGAGTGTCAACTGTTTCTCCCAATTCTCAGTATCACCAACCTTTGCCTATTACATCAGGTAATTAAGATACATCGAGTTTTTTGATTTGTATTAACAAAAAATAATGGAATAAAATCAAATCAGACATTACACACGATGATAAAGAGACTTTATCTACGCGAGGAATAAACTTTACTCGCTCGAATTGTCGCTCATGAGGTAATACCTTCAACTCGTAAATAAAGTATATCTTAATCGTGTAGTAAATTACTAAGAATACATCCCCAGCACAAGTTAGCCATTGCTAGTGAAATAAATGTGTATCCCTTTGACTTATCGCAATACTCTCAGACAACACACCTCGCACGCATTATGATTTGGCAGCAATTAAATACAAAACAATCCCTTCCCTCGCCCAGAGGTGTATCTAGGTTCCCGTGTCAAGCTTAGAATTTTCATCCCTGTCAGGATAATTCAGATTAGGATGGTTGTGATTTGTTTTAGTGGGTATATACTAAAGAGCGCCGCTTGGGATTGACACTCATGGCACGTGCTATATCTGATATTACAAATAAATTCCTCACCCAGAGGTATATATCTAGGTATTCAGGTACCCGAAGCAAGCATAGAATTTGCGGCCCTTTCAGGATCCTTCAAAGTAGGGCAGTTTCGCTAGCTGGTATATATACTAGTAAATAGCGCCACGGGTGAGTGGCTCCCATTCTGCCATATCGTAGGTAGGCCTCGGCGCTCAACCAAGTGGAGAGAACATTGTTTTATTCAGGTCCGACCACAGGAACAGAAAGCGGAAGCAAGCCCGAACATCCATTCGACTAGCACAGCAGCGCTGCAGTGTGGGCAGTTTGGCTAGCCTTCAATGGAAGAACGTGGAGCACTTCTCGTCACTCTCCCTCCGCGGAAACAGCCTTGCGCGCCCGCGACTCTTTTGTCTTCGTTTGCATACAATGCGCACTCCGCTGTCGTTTTCTTTCTCTTCCTTTCTCACTCGCGTGCTGTCGGGGTCCAGTATACTCTTATGCAATCGTTCTAACGGCTCTCTGCTTCGAAAACAGACATTTTTCTAATTGCGCATTGAAGTTTCTGTCGGAATGTCAGCTATATTTACGTGATCTATTAATTAAATTATTCTAAAAACTATGTTCTACAAAATGCCCGCAAGTTTGTAATATAACTTTCCCGCATAGTGGTAACGCGGCGTAGCAACAATTTTATAATGTTGCGTGGAAAATGACGATTTTTCATCAGAAAAACTCTTATTACTGGGTCCTGGTAATGAAAGAGTAGATAATTGTTGTTTCTATATGAAATAAGTTACTTCCTTTAGCACGTTGTGTAGTGATAATACACGTTTGGTCAGACAAAGCTAGAGACTAAACCAAAAACAGCATTTTTACTAAAATTATTATTCCCCAATCGATCCGACAGATGTTGCGGTCCCTTGAATTTGAAACGGATTTTTGGAGTTACTTTATACCATGCATCATTTTAATAATTTTCTCAAAAAATGTTCTAATTCTGTATTATTGTAATACTGTAATATTGTAATATTTCAATTTCAATTTTAATTCCAATTGTAAAGATTGCTTTCCTTTTGCATTATTTACCATTTTAGAAGTCAAAATTTAAAAAAGTATGTGGAACGATGTTGTTTTAACTGTAATAATTGTTAAAGTTCAAGCTAACATTTCAAAATTATCTCAGAATTATTTGCGGAGGTCCGAAATCAAATGCCCCCCCCCCCTCCGAAGTACTTCCTGGATCCACCGCAGCCAATTCTTCTGCGGCGCCCGGGAACATTTGTATATTAACCTTGTTGTTGTTATTATTGTTGTAGTTGTTCTCTCACATGCGAGCTCCAAAAACCTGTAAATTGCATAGTTTTCTACAAAAAAACTCTCCACTTTCACATCCTTCGAAATACAACACAAACAAAATGAATCGTAGAGCAATTTAATTTGTGTTGAATCGTAAATATTGGACGTATTGAAGAAATTAATGTAACCCGATGTGGTGTCTTTCGAACAGTCGAGCATGACGCACTAATTTTGTTGGACATTAGAATTTTCATTCCAACGATTCCCAAGAAAAGTAACACATTTCCAAACATTTGATTTTGCAGGAGACGATTTTATCCCGAAATGTTTGGCGCTCGAAAAAAACGAGTTTACTCTGAGTATCAGTTGCCTTGGAAACCCTTTATGAAATTTTTTATTGCAAAAATATACAACTTTCTTACCACAATTTATGACTTACAAATGATGATTTTTCTTGTATACCGTCGGTACGTACTTCATTCGACTATATACCGCCGGAGCACGCTATTAAAAAAACAAACAAAAAGACAGCAAGTAGTAAAAATTGTTCTTTTAGAACATGTAGAGCTTGTTAATAGTTCAATTTTCAGCACTAGTGCTAAATGTGGGACGATGTTCAAAATGGTGTTCAAATGTTCAAATAATTATATGAATGCAACAACGAAAACAAAATACTTTCGTGTGAACGCATCCGCTACTACTGATCTCAATGTACTTTTATGCAATTTTTATACTGAATTAAAAGAAAATGAAAGTCGTTAAAGGATGTCTAAAACGTAATGTATGACACACGTGATACATTACGATACATTATTTTTTCTTTGCTCGTAGGACTGCGTCACTAGGAGTATTGATCTAATGTGGCAACCTTTTCTAATCGCAAAATAAAATGTCATTTTTTCCACTCGTATCGTAGCTAACTTTTGCCCGTTGGTTGCGAGTTTCGGGACACTGAGCGCCGGGGCTGCGGAAAGCAACTTCCCACGCCTTCCCCGACTGCTGCGCGAAATGGCGCCGGTCGGGAGGTGATCTGTCGAAGCCACTAAAAAGGAGACACGAGAAATTAAACGGCTGCTGGCAGCAGGGATGATTTATCGCGGCTGGTTACTCGGTGTTTCCAAAAGAAGCGCACACCAATATGACAATGCCCGTTTGATTGGTTAGTGATTCCTGGCGCATGAATAGCTAACGTCACCAGTCCCGTAAGTGTAGAGTATGTTTTTTTATCGCGGAAGGTGGCATCTTGCCGGGTTTTCCCCAATCTCCCATCAGCGGGCATCACTCCAGCCGGAACAGCTTCTCGCTCCCCACCGATCTCCCGGCATGTGTGGTACTGAAGTTCATGTAGGTGTAAATGTGTAAGTAAGGGGTGAGGATGGGGCAAAGAAGAGGAGGAGAAGATTTCGTTCTGTCCGTGACCCGTGATGCTCTAAAGCTAGTGCCGAAAATACAGCCACCGTCGAGACTGGAAATCTAGGACCTTGCGGTCAGAGGCACTGCAGTGAAATCAGTTGATGCACTGCAGTGAAATCAGTTGATGCACAGCAGTGACATCAGTTGATGCACTGCAGTGACATCAGTTGATGCACTGCAGTGACATCAGTTGATGCACTGAGCCACCCAAGCAGGTAGATAGAGTCTAATTAGTATTTAGGGACGTCACGTGAAGAGGTAGAGATGGAGGACACCTCTAAACTAGGAAGATAATAATTGAACCAATTATTTTGAAGTCCATTTCTTCATTAGCTTTTTTATGTACTAAGACGTTGAAAAGTGCGACATACCCACAGAAGTGTATTATTCGAAGTAAGCAGAGAACCACAACTCCTTAGATTATTTTAACGAACAGAGGATATGTTATATACTTAGTATGTAAGAGCTAACAACACATTTTGAATCTACTGGCGGATGGATCTTATTTCGTATAGGACATACTTCCTTTTCGAAATAGCCGAGACATTTCAGTGTGAGAGCAATGCACAACGGATGCGAAACCCTAGTGATTCCCATTAATTTCTCTATCCCCATATCACTTGATCTTCCGAATTCATTTAGTGTTCACACCAGAGATGAAGAATGTTATTGTTTTTATTTTCTGTATACATTGATACATTATATGCTAATATAATCTATATATTTTGATACATTATATGCTAACAGGACTAGACTATTCCTGTATTATTCGTAACTATGTGTAACTATTTAAATCTCTTAAATGGAGTTTTATACAACAGATTTTTTAAATTAATTTTAGTGTAGTTCTATGCTACAAACTGGACGTGTTCTCTCAGCGGCAACATTGCTGCCTCTGTGACATCGTTGACGGCGAAGTTGTAGAGTTCGCGTCCGGTTCATGGCAGATTTTCGACACTAGCTACAAAGCGTAGCCGCCTGTGGTGTAAAAGATAATTCTGACGGCTAGCTGCGATGATCGATAGTTTTCCATGGTTTCTTTTATCAATACCAGACAAATACCGGAGTATCGTAAGAAACGGGCCACAGACTACGTGTAATATTTCCTTCCTCATTCTTGTTCCAGCTTCTTCCCTTACACAGACTCACAAGATTACATCCACATCACTGCCATACACAATGTCGGGGATGCACAGTTGATCACATTCCTGTTAATTAACAAGAGTAGTAAAATAAGTTTCTAGGATGGGTTTCCGAAGTTTTAGAGCACGTATTCTTCACTCCACCGCAAACGCAAACTATTATGTCATTCAGCTGCTTCTTAACCTGTTTGCTAAACTTCTTTCTACATTTACGTATGACTAAGTGTGTGTATTATTAGATTAAAATTAAGTGGTGTGAAATTGTTGTTTCAAGGCTGGAAAATTCAATTGGTTTAAAAAAATCTCTTTCAAAGTAACAGCGCTCGTCTAAGAGTAAACTTCACGATTAGGTCTGGATTAGATTTGAGAAAATATTATCTCCATTCTAATTAACTTAAAGATTAGATTAACTTAAAGTTACAAATTAAATATGAAATGAAAACGGTTTCAGATTCCTTGCTCAATACGTATACATAGATTGTCGTTCGAGATGGCATCTGAAGACAGGATGAAGCATTGAATCAAAGCTAAACCAACAATTAAGTATTGCGGGGGTCACGTTGACAAGTCCAATAAAGAAGCCGAAATTACCTCCCCGCCGAAATTGGGTCGTGTTCAGTTGTTTTGCGTGGGATTTGATTTGTCTACCCTAGTTCCTGGTGTATTTCGTCGCCCCCGATGCAAGCTCCCCGCTGAGGTCCCACGCAAATGGACTGACCGCAGGCGCTGACCCATTTCGCCCTCGGCAGCTGTTCCGTGCGGTCGCTCCACCCCCACCCCTACCCCCGCCCCTGCGCTGTCGCAGCCACCCCACTCGCGATGGCCCTCCTCACTGACATCTAGCCCGCTAGGGGTGCGACGATGATGTCGATGTCTCCTACAGGTCGATCTTGGATCGTCAATCGATTTATCATAATGCATTCACTCCTATTCGGCAGTACTGCCTTTCAGAGGTATTAATATTACATCTTAATTGTTTGTCATTCGTTTGCACGATAATTGTCCTGATTTTAATGGCTGTGGTTTTCAAAGGGTAATCTTAAAATTCAGTTCATTTGATGTGAAATTTGCGCTTGCAACTCATCTTTGAATAAAATAGATGGAACATAATGTTTTATATTTTTAGATGTTGAGAATTAATATTGTTGAAGACGGGGTGGATGAATATTCTGAAAGAAATTTGAAAAACGTGTTATTACCTTGATGTTTATTTTTTCAGGTTAATTTTGATAGATTTTTTTAAACCGATGTATTCTTAACATTTATGTTTTGCGTTAGATATTTGTATGTGGTTGATATCATTCCATTACTGGTGTGTAGCGATCGCTTTCCATCTCTCCCCATTACAATAATCCAACAATTTGTGTGCTGTGTGCATTTATGATATGTTTGTTCAAATTTTCATTGATTTTTTTTATATTTACTACTTTACATTATTTTATTGACATGTTTAGCTTCTTATACATACTCTTTTCAGATGAACCTAACAATTAAATAACAAAGGAAGAAATATATTATACAATACAAATGTTATATATATATAGATATAGATATAGATATAGAAATGTTTCGAAGAACTGCAATCACATTCCAGCTAAAAACTATACACGTCCTTATATGACACTGCGCGGAGTCCTCAAAGTATTTATGATCCGTTTACTATTTCGACTTCTCAGTGAATTAACGCTTCTCCCAATGAAAATAAATTAATCTGTTAATATTTAACGTGAAACGCACACTCAATAAAATCCGCGCAACAACATGTACGTTATTAACCTCGAAATAGGTAACATAATTAGAGTTCAAATAGTAATCCTGCATTGGATTGTTAATCCCTTTGCCGTTGCCTGCGCAGTGGCCCTGCTCTCAGCCAACCTCGCGCCCACATGGATTTTCCTTCGGCTTCGCCGACTCGAGTGCTCTATCGCTCGTATACAACGTTTGGGCGGAAAACAAGAGAATACGTTTTTAGCCGAGCAGAAGCGCTAGAGTCGTAATTTTCTCGGTGATGAATAGTAAAAGGTCTTGCGTGTGGCTATACATTTTGTAACTGCATACACCCAAAAATATCGCATTTATTTGCGACAAACCGGAAAATTTACTCTCTCACGTTTGGAGAGCTTTACCTTCTGGGGATGCGACATCGATGTTTTTGTTTTCGAAACATCAACATTTTTACAAAAAGACATCCAAGCATTGAACATCGATGTATTGAAGTCGTTGTTATAACATCGATGTTTTTTCGTTGTTGATATTTTATATTTGAATTAAAAAAGTATAAAAATGAAAAACAAAAATTTTCAACTATCCATAAATTGAATATTCTTCATATGAAAGGGTGAATTATTCATTTATGCACCAAGGGCATTGTGCTTTTGTCACCGCTCGATCGTTAGAACCACTCAACGCCTCCTGGTACATACAAGATTTTGTTTTTTACGCAATTTTAATTATTCTGGTTTATTTATTTACTAAATAACTAGATGTCAACTTGACTGGGTTTATCTTTTCATAATTCTCACCATAAGAGCACATGCAGCACCATTTAACTGTTTTCATATTTCCCTCGTAATCCTCTTGCTCCATGTAAGTTATTCAGCTTCGTATGGAAGGCAATAACAAACAGAAACGTACCATTAAAAATAAAATAAGTTCATATGAGTCGAATATTTGTTGATGAATGTAGTGTATTATTTTTTAATGATCCAATCTGATAATAAATTTTCTTTATTGTTATGATAATTTTTTAGTTAGTTTTGTCACCTGAATCTCAATTATAATTTAATAATCCCGATCACCATGAAATTAATTTTCTCCATTCCGATATAAACACTGACGTAAGATGTTACATAAAATAGTTATAAAACATTGATGTTTAAAACATATCGATAGTTTGGGGTCATTGTACTTACGATTTTGAACTTAGATTTTTAAGATTTGAACATCGAAGTTTTGAAACATTTTATGTTTTAAAACGTTTTATTTTTCAGCAAAAAATGGGAAGTTACTCTTTCACAACCCCGTACATCATATCCATGATTTTTCAAAATCGGAAGCAGACATTTTGAAACATTGCCTTGAAACAAGCGTATTCTTCCAATGCTATCCCCTCACTCTGCCATCACATTTCAACTTTCCCCTATTCACACACACTGATATGTGCTCATTTGTATCTTAAAAATATAAAATTAACAATTTGTTATAATCTAGGATTAAAGATTTGAAAGACATTTTTCTCTGTTGCAGGTAAGCTGTTAAAATTGCTGTGTTCCTAATATCTGTCTTGAAAAGGTAGGACCAAAGTTGTTTTACATTTTTTAGAGGTAAATAACGCCTGCTTGGGAACAATGTTGGATAAGGAAGAATAATTGCGAGAACACGGGACTTTTAATTTCTTGTGTTGTATTGTCAGAACTTGGTGACATTCATATTGTTAGTTTATTGTTTGGCTTGATTACTAGGAGGCTGGAAGTTCATCAGGTTCCCAACTGAATTACTCAGGGCAGTTATTAGATGGCTCTTTTTAAGTCTTAAGTAGCAGTCTCTGTGACAGCAGCTAATTTGAAATCCTCCTTTGCAATCCAAAGCGTACAGGATTTTTTTGTGGAACCCTGCTCCACCTCGTAAGGCTATTGAAAGCCAGCCAAGTTGATCGAGGACTGCACATCTTTCCATTTAAGTAAATACGAGTTTGCTGCGGTCATAGTGACCGCAATTCGATGTTTGTGTCACTTTTTTCACTGCGTCTTTCGCAATGAAAGATTGTTTATCAAATCCTGAATCCCAGCAAATTGTTTTGCAATGGTACGATAAAATTGGTATTTATTTGTAATGTAGGCGGAACGGGACCGGTGACTTAAATTCACTAAAACCGAAAGTTCACTATATCCGAAAGTTCACTATATCCGAAAGTTCACTATATCCGAAAGTTCACTATAGCCGAAGGTTCACTATATCCGGGTTCACTATAACCGGAGTCGACCGCATATCTTCTTTTCCTATCTTTTCATTTATTTACTCATTGTCCATTGACGCGACGCTCCTTGACGCCGATGACCCAGGCGCAATGGCTCGGCGCCGGGGTGTGCGGGGGGGGGGGGCATTAACACGACGCGACGCGACGCGACGCGCGGCGGCTGGGTGCCGGGCGGGCGCTGGCCGCCAATTGGCCGCTAAGTGGCGCTTCCGCTGTCTGTCACGAGAGCCTTCCAGAAATGCCCGCCGCGCCCCCTGTGTGGCAGCCGTTACGTCATTCGGCGGATCCCATTCACATCCTGGGTAGATCTCGATTGATTTGATCGATTAATGTTCCCTGGTGCGTAAATTGCTAAGGTTACTGTAGTGCAGTACTGTTAATCCCGTAAGAGAAGTGCATGTTTTTGTCGCTTGAAGTGATAACCTGGCTGGATGGGAGGTCCGGCCCCCACGTATAGGATTGCGGGGATCTCCCTAACTAGGTCTCTCCCAGCAACGTCGCACCGCCTCAGCCAGAAGTAAGCTATCTTCTGGTCTCCCGGCTTGTGTGATCTAGTGTGCATGTATGTGTAAGTAAGGTGTGAGCGTTAGACAACGATGGGGAATGAAATATTGTGCGCAATTCGTGGCCCATTTGTTAGGGTACTGCCCCGGCTTTCGCCTAGTATTGATAGCAGAAACCACGGAAAACTATCGATCAGAGGAGCCGGCTGCTAGAATTCTCCTCCAGAAAGCGGCTAAATTCGACCTAGCTATCTAGCTAGTGTCGGAAATCTGCTAGTGCCGTCTGCTCTGATCGGTAGTCCTTTCATGATTTCTCCGATCAATACCAGACGAATACTCGAGCATTACCATAATAAACGGATCACGAACAGCGCGAGATCTTTCCGCCCCATTCCTTGTCCTATCTTTATTTACACGCGCGCGCGCGCGCGCGCACACACACACACACACACACACACACACACACACACACACACACACACACACACACACACTGAAATACACTTCAAAACACATATCACGAAGGACTCGTCGGAGAGCTTGTCCCAGCTGGGGCGGTGCCTCGCTAAAGGGAGATACCTGATGAGGGAAAACCCCTCTAGCCGACGGAAGGTCTGCGCTGGATCTCACTTTCGAGCGGAGGAAAATCACCGCCACCTCTCGATCAAAAGCGTGCACTACACTTACGGGACTAATGAACTAAGCCGGTGACGCGCTCGGAATCATTAAACAAACAATAAAAAATCTTCCTTGAAGAGTAACGTCATTTATCTACAAATGTGCACTGCGTCAAAGGTAGAAAGATTGACCAGATATTCAACATTCCGAAAAGAGATAAATGAAACGGAATATGGTGTAAGTCGATCCTTGAACTTTAAATAAATTATGTATTGTTTACTGAATCATAATCAAGGCTGTTTCAGTACTTGGGCAAACGTAAGAAACAAAGTGCAATAAAAAAATCTCTCTCAGAAAGTACACTATTCTGTTCTTTAACATTTGACGTATTATTTGTTATGGGATTTATTACATCATATTCTTTTGTCCTGACCGTTTCTTTAGTTGTCTGTCCTTACGATATTCCCTTCTTTAACACATCAAGATCATTCTAGTTTATTTCAGGCTACTCGCTCAGTCGTAGTAACCGACTGACTTGCGTAATCATTTACCAACATTCCTAAGGTTCTCCCCACTCCGTCCATTTTAATCTGACTCTTGTCACATGTGTACTGTATCTTTCATTTCAGATGAAAATCATGTGCCTTGCTTGTCGTCTCTCAGCCCTTGCTTACACATGTGTGGCGCCTTCTTTTCGGGTACTTTCCCTCGCCTTGCGTTGCTCTTTTTTGTGAACTGCACATGTCTCCCGAATACGGCCCTACCGGAAACACTCGAAATTCTATCCGTGCAACCCGTTTTTCTCCCGAAGTTGTTGAACATCAAGTTGCAGTCGGCACTCGGCGGCTACTTATGTGTAACGTGTAACGCCTTTCTCTGACTGCCGCGCTGCACGATGGGAGCGCTTTCGTTTGTTTTTGCTTGTTTCCAGCGCGCGATTAATCTGTCTTCTTTTTGCTATCGCCGCGTGCATGCATTCGCGGCGGCGTATCTGGGTCACATTCCTTTGTATCCGGAATTCAAACTCTTTACGTGAGTTGAGCGCGCAGACGAGTAGAAAAAACTCGGCGCGAGAGTGTTATTACATGAATGTGGTTTTAGAGAACGATGCGGTAACCGGAACTTTTCACTTTTTTCTTGAATAAAAATTTTGTTTGGAATAGACACCTGTTACAAATGAACCCGGGAATGTTACGAGTTAATACAATTTACTACTGAATAACACGAATAATTTGATAATGTAAATTGAAAGGGAAAATAACTCATTTACACTCATGTTGTACATTTGTAGTATATGTCATTTACAATTATTTGGCACTAAAAAATCCATAAAGGACTGTGAGTGCAGTGTTTTTTTCGTGTACACATGTGTCAACATGTTTGCCTATTGTTTTGATGAAACAGATTGCAAATAAAAATATTAGCATAAATTGAATATAAAATTATTTTAAAAATTATCTGCTGGATGGCGAATAACGGTAAAGGATAATACTGTCATGTTAATTTTACTAATATAATCATTTTACTGAGAGTAAAACGAGAAACAATTTGTCACAGATTGTGAATCTGTAATTTTTAAATTGCGAAGTCTACGTTGGTCTTCTAAAAGTTGTATTGAAAGTGAAATTAATAATATCTGATATTACAAAAATATAACACAATAGAACATCAACAATGTATTGTAATTCTGTAATAATTTAAATACAAATATTTTTAAATATCAAAATGTGGATTACATATGAAGTAAATTGTGTGTAATCACCTAAGTCGCTTCATTAATTAAAATAGTAAGTACTTTTTAACGTGCCATACGTTGTTAACGTTGAACAGAAATGCATTGCTGGAATGTTTCACGTATATTCTACAGCCATCGTGTGGTAAAGGATTTATGACTTCCATGTGCGAATTCTTCTCCTAGATCACATGTGAGGCACGCAGCAGCGGCTGTCTTCAATAAGCTGCTCTGCTACTTGGCGAGCGCAATTAATTGATTAATTATTTCGTGTTTCCGACTGCATCAACTGCTATGATCATTAAATCCGTAAGTTTGGTGCATGTCATATCTCGGGATAGTGGTTTTACCAAGTAGGCCCTATCCTCACCCCTTACATTTACACCTACAACCACACTCTCTTTAAGATCTTGTCCTAACTGAGGCTGTGTCCCACTCGTGAGAGATACCTGGTTGGGGAAACCCCGCAATTCGACGTGTAGTTCGGCGCCGGATCTCTGCATCCAGTTAGGTAAGTTCACTGTCGCCACTTGCGACTAAAAGATGTACTACAGAACTAATGATCTTAGCCGTTAACGCGCTCGAAATTAATCAATCATGCAGCGTTTCTCCCTTACTAGAATGTGAGATCTAGCGAGGACCTACGTAATTTTGCTTTTTTCCCCTGCAAGGTATCCCCCACCAGCGGGGCACAAACCGGGACAAGTTCTAAGCTCCCGACTGGACTCCCGACATGTTGGTGGAGTGGTGCACATAATGTGACCGCCAGCCTGGGGTAGGCCGGTATACCCCAAACAGAGTCCACGTAAGTATTTGAGAAACAGAGTCGAAAGGCTTATAATCAAACTAATGATTACTATTGTAATCTATTGTAATCTAAGTTACTTTGAAGGGTTATCAGGACCACCCCGAGGGCCAGTTAGATAACACGTTCGGGAGGGGGATTTCCTAAGAAAGGTACACGAAGTGTCTCTGGGATTCCTATCTACGATTCTAACAATTGTAACAGTGTTGTTCTCAGTTTGTAAGCAGCATCATTCAGAGTGGTGTTTGACGTTTCCTTTGTGTCTGAAGTCGTCCGGATGCCCGAGATCGTTAAGGCAGTAGTGCCGCACAGATCTCGGACTGAAGAATCGCGGATTTTGAACCTGCCTCGGGCATGGATGTGTTTAGGTACGTCCTTTCACCCCTGCGATCACCATATCATTCAATCCAATAGTGGTCGCTAATGACCTAGATGTTGATGCGACGCTAAATAACAACACAAAATACATCTGAATTGATTGTGTTTATTAGTGTGAAAGAAAAAGCCGATTTTGTGTGAGAACACGTTTTGAAGATGAACCTGCACCTAAAAGGACATGCTAGCAAAGATAGAAGACGAAAAATATGTCCGATTTTTCAAGAAATTGGTGTCAAACATTTCGTATTTTGTAAAAAAATATCATCTAATATAATAAATAGTGTATAGTATCAATCATGATTTTATTACAAATAATAACTCTAGACAATTATTATATAATTCTAGAATGTTACCAATTAAAAAAAGTTATTTTTGATCTTTTATTGCAGGAACCCGACAAGTACCCGACTTTAAACTTTTTTTTTAAAAGTATTGGTATTTACGGTCCTGAGACGAAGAAGAATTTTCTTCAGGATGTATATTTCATGTGTTCACTATAGCAGATGTGGAGATTTCCCTATAATTTAAACACCTAGCGTTAATGTATTGTGGATCAGAACCAACAACGTAGGTTCACGATAACCACATCCAGATTTCACATCACAGAGATACGAGTGTACTAGTCGATATGACTCAGTAAAAACAAAAGCAAAAACAAAGAAAGCAAGGAGATTTGCGTACAAATCCGAGGTGTGGAAATGAGGCACGTGAATGGCGCAATCGCGCCCACAAGAGATGGTTGTCTCCGCTGCCGCTGCCGCTGCCGCTGCCGCCGTCGCCGTCCGCCCGCGCCCGCCGCCGCCGCCCGCAGCCCGCGCCGCGCCCGCGCCCGCCGCCGCCGCCGCCGCCCGCCGCCCGCCGCCCGCCGCCACGCCGCCCCGCCGCCCGCCGCCCCGCCGCGCCGCGCCCGCCGCCCGGCCGCCCGCCGCCCGCCGCCCGCCGCCGCCCGCCCGCCGCCCGCCGCCCGCCGCCCGCCGCCCGCCGCCCGCCGCCCCGCCGCCCGCCGCCCGCCGCCCCGCCCGGCCGCCCCGCCGCCCGCCGCCCGCCGCCCGCGCCCGCCGGCCCGCCGCCCGCCGCCCGCCGCCCGCGGCCGCCGCCGCCGCCCGCGCCCGCCGCCCGCCGCCCGCCGCCCGCCGCCCGCGTCCCGCCGCCGCCGCCCGCCGCCCGCCGCCCGCCGCCCTCCCCGCCCGCCGCCCGCCTCCGCCGCCCGCCGCCCGCCGCCGGCGGCGCCCCGCCGCCCGCGGGCCGCCGCCCGCTCGCCCGCCGCCGCCGCCCGCGCCCGCCCGCCCCCCCCGCCGCCCGCCGCCCGCCGCCCGCCGGCCGCCGCCCGCCGCCCGCCGCCGGCCCGCCCGCCGCCGCGCCGCCGCCCGCCGCCCGCCGCCCGCCGCCCGCCCCGCCCGCCGCCCGCCGCCGCCGCCCGCCGCCCGCCCGCCGCGCCCGCCGCCCGCGCCCGCCGCCCGCCGCCCGCCCGCCCGCCGCCGCCGCCCGCGCCGCCGCCCGCCCCGGCCCGCCGCCCGCCGCCCGCCGCCCGCCGCCCGCCGCCCCGCCGCCCCCCCCCGGGCCCCCGCCCCCCCGGGGGGGGCCCCGCCGCCGCCCGCCGCCCGCCGCCCGACGCCGCCGCCCGCCGCCACGCCGCCCGCCGCCGCCGCCCGCGCCCGCCGCCCGCCTGCCCGCCGCCCGCCGCCCGCCGCCCGCCGCCCGCCGGCCCGCCGCCCGCCGCCGCCCGCACCGCCGCCCGCGCCCGCCGCCTGCCGCTCGCCGCCCGCGCCGCCGCCCGCGCCGCCGCCCGCCGCCCGCCGCCCGCCGCCCGCCGCCCGCCGCCCGCCGCCCGCCGCCCGCCGCCCGCGCCGCCCGCCGCCCGCCGGCCCGCGCCGGCCGCCGCCCGCCGCCGCCCGCGCCCGCCGCCCGCCGCCCGCCCGGCCCGCCCCCGCCGCCCGCCGCCCGCCGCCCGCGCCCGCCCCCGCCGCCCGCCCCCGCGCCGCCGCCCGCCGCCCGCCGCCCGGCCGCCCGCCGCCCGCCGCCCGCCGGCCCGCCGCCGCCGCCGCCGCCGCCGCCGCCGCCGCCGCCCGCGCCGCCGCCCGCCGCCCGCCCGCCCGCCGCCGCCGCCCGCCGCCGCCGCCCGCCGCCGCCGCCCGCCGCCCGCCGCCCGCCGCCCGCCGCCCCGCCGCCCGCCGCCCCGCCGCCCGCCGCCCGCCGCGCCGCCCGCCGCCCGCGCCCGGCCCGCCCGCCGCCGCCGCCCGCCGCCCGCGCCCCGCCGCCCGCGCCCGCCGCCCGCCGCCCGCGCCGCGCCGCCGCCCGCCGCCGCGCCGCCGCCCGCGCCCGCCGCCGCCGCCCGCCGCCGCCGCCCGCCCGGCCCGCCGCCCGCCGCCGCCGCCCCGCCCGCCGCCCGCCGCCCGCCGCCCGCGCCCGCCGCCGCCGCCCCAGCCGCCCGCCGCCCGCCGCCCGCCGCCCGCGCCCGCCCGCCGCCGCCGCCCGCGCCCCGCCGCCGCGCCGCCGCCCGCCGCCCGCCCGCCCGCCGCCCGCCGCCCGCCGCCCGACCGCCCGCCGCCCGCCGCCGCCGCCGCCCGCCGCCCGCGCCGCCGCCCGCCGCCGCCGCCCGCCGCCGCCGCCCGCCGCCCGCCGCCCGCCGCCCGCCGCCCGCCGCCCGCGCCCGCCGCCCGCCGCCCGCCGCCGCGCCCGCCGCCCGCCGGCCCGGCCGGCCCGCGCCCGCCGCCCGCCGCCGCCGCCCGCCCGCCCGCCGCCGGCCGCCGCCGCCCGCCGCCCGCCGCCCGCCGCCCGCGCCGCCGCCCGCCGCCCGCCGCCCGCTCGCCG
The DNA here is from genome assembly GCA_017312745.1 of Gryllus bimaculatus. NCBI lineage: Eukaryota > Metazoa > Arthropoda > Insecta > Orthoptera > Gryllidae > Gryllus > Gryllus bimaculatus. The sequence continues at coordinate 1,207,483 of BOPP01000054.1, read as the reverse complement.
CGCCCGCCGCCCGCCGCCCGCCGCCGCCGCCGCCGCCCGCCCCGCGCCCGCCGGCCCGCCGCCCCCGCCGCCGTCGCCCGCCGCCCGCGCCCGCCGCCCGCGCCCGCCGCCCGCGCCCGCCGCCCGCCGCCCGCCGCCCGCGCCCGCCGCCCGCCGCCCGCCGCCCGCCGCCCGCCGCCGCCGCCCGCCGCCCGCCGCCACGCCGCCCGCCGCCCGCCGCCCGCCCCCGCCGCCCGCCGCCCGCCGCCGCCGCCGCGCCCGCCGCCGCCGCCCGCCGCCCGCCGCCCGGCCGCCCGCGCCCGCCGCCCGCGCCGCCGCCCGCCGCCCCGCCGCCGCCGCCCGCCGCCCGACCGCCCGCGCCCGGCGCCCGCCGCCCGCCGCCGCCGCCCACGCCGCCCGCCGCCCGCCGCCGCCGCCGCCGCCCGCGCCCGCCGCCCGCCTCCGCCGCCCGCGCCGCCGCGTGCTCGGAATTGCTTCTCACGCCGCGCCGCGTTCCGCCGCCGACGGTTCGGTTAGGCGCCGGTTTACGGTCGTGAGCTGCGCAAAATGAGCAGTGACATTCTGGAACGGCGGCCTCCGGGCACACCGTCACGTGACTTTCGGCGGAATCTGCCCCGGCGCTTCCTAACACGCCCCTCCACCCCCCACCCCGCCGTCTTCACCTGTAGGCGCTCGCTGCCGCTTTCCAGAAAATAAATATTTCCAAACGGGCTCAGGTGGTTGACTCAGAAGTACAAGGACACACTTGAGATAATTCAGAATAGAGTTCTGAGACTCGTAGCTCGCCCTCCGTTCGGAAACGACTGAAAGTACTGAGGAAGGGACTTGATATCGAGTCCTTCACTCAGTGCTTGAGACGGCTATCATACAATGAAGCCTACCAAGCCTCTCAATCAGACAAAGCTCCGTCCGTGGGTGGTTTGTTAGGGTACTGCTCCGGCATTCGCCTGAGGTTGATCGGAGAAACCACCGACCAGAGCAGCCGGCCGCTGGAATTCTCCTCCAGACAGCGACTGAACTCGACCTCGCTCTAGGTACTGTCGAAAATCCATCCTTAGTAGCGAATCGAACCTAGGATCTTCCGGTCAGAGGCATTGCAGCGACATCACTTGAGTGGAGGTATTCTTCACCCGCTGGATGGTGAGATTCGGAGCCGAACTGTACATTCTTTATCCGGGGACTTTCCCTCTCCAAGTATCTTCCTCCATCGGTACACCGCCCCAGTCGTGGCAACCTCTAGGCCTCGATTGCGCTCCTGAGATGTGTGGTAGCATAACGCATAGAAGTGTGTGTGTGTGAGTGTGTGTGTGTGAAAATAATGAGTGACAATAGCACATGCAAGAGGAAAGAAATATGGCTCGCGTTCTGTGTTCCGTTTGATAGTGTGCTGCTCCAGCATTCGCCTGGTAACGAACACGGCCGGTCATTCAGGTGGGCAAGACGGCATCAACTGAACTTGAATTATGTCAATTGAACGTGAATTATGAAAGAGAGCTGATCGTATGAACAAAGACAAATTTATTACATTAGTTTACGAGTAAGGGAGAGAGAAACGGTAGCGAAGACTTGCGACTCAATTTCCCGACCCCACCGGAGGCAATTGCAGAAGATATCGATGGAGTAGGTTCCTAATATTTCCTTCCAAATATTAACCTGATCTCACTAACAAATGAGGAATGTTCCATTACACGTCTCTCTCATGGCACGTCAAGTATCATACTAGCGTAGCATTCAGTGTTGTCCATCTCCCCGCACTTCTTTCTTTCTTTCTTTCTTTCTTCTTCTTTCTTTTTCGAAAATTACATAAGTTCACATTTTTTTGAAGTCTTCCTACAACTAAAATATTAAAGATAGATATTTTCTCCTCAATGACAATTCCTAAAGAGCTTTTGAAATAAGGTCATATAAAGTTGTTCGAAACTGTGTGTGTTCTTTTCACGTATTTTTGCATGAAAATACGGGGGAAAACGCGTGCTGTTTTAGCACCTCTTTGCCTTCTTCTTCCGCTCCTGCACCACCTTCTGCTTCTTTCGCTCTTCTGCTCTTCTAGTTATTAAGGGGTCATCCATATATTAAGTGTGGCCTTTAAGGGAGAGGGAGGTTTCGGCAAATATCACGTTTTTTGTTGTTCTTTTTTTAAAGTTAAATATCGACATGTTGGTTCCAGTAGACACTCTTAAGACCGCACATGAGCCCCCTTTTGTCTGAATTATAATGAATTATTGCACTGTTTTCAGAAGTGCAATAATATTCATTGTAATTCACTCTATTTTCTAAATATGTTGTATCTGGTTTGAAATAAATATAACTAAGAAAATATCTTTTTAAAATAAATCCCAATGCAATCTATCACAAGTTAACGTATTTACGTTTAATATTGAGCATTTTCAAAAATATTACGTGAAATTAGGGAGAGTAGGGGTTTGAGCCAAATCTCACATCTCACCAAGAGGGGAGGGGGAGTCGAAAACTCGCCAAAACCGCCTCACGTAATTTATGGACGGCTCCTAAGAAGCCACTCACACCCTATCTGGCCTGCTGCGACCCTCCTGTCAGCACTCCCGCCACACCTTCCTGACAAGGCCGCCTGCACGCCTTGGAGATCGAACTTGACCTTTTCTTAAACACACACACTTTGCGAGAACATTTTGAATCGTAACTACGCTTTGGGTAGGCAGAATTATTCGAGCCAAATTTGGCGGGAAACACATCAGTGGTTCTTAACGTTTTCTGGAACGTACATAATTCTCCTTTTATGTAATAGATTAAATATGGCTCACACCGACAAATTTTGATATATTCAATCAATTATCAGTAATGATTTGAAGGTGGATATCTGATGCGATCGATTGCAGTGCGAAAACTGCCATTCCGCAGAATCTGTCCGCCGTTCCCAAGGTAGTAATCACTCTGATCTAGTGGTCCTATAGTTCAAGACCCAACGGTGGCAGGATATGCGACACCAGCTACATAACCATATAGAATTCGGCCACTGTCAGGAGGAGAAGTCTAGCGGCCGGTTGCTCTGATCGGTAGTTTTCCGTGGTTTCTCCCATCAACACCAGGCGAAAGCCGGAGCAGTACCAAACAAACGGGTCCCGAATCTCGCGTGATCTTTCCTTCCTCTTCCTTGTCCTCTTCTCATTCCTTACACACTTGCACTTAAATGCACTAGGCTATCACACTTGGGTAAACAGTTGGGCGTTTAAAGCTTTTCCCTGCTGGAGCAATACCCCGGTACTGGAGATATCTTGAAGGGGAAACTCTGGAAGCCGATGTGTAGAGCTGCGTCGGATCTCACATTACAACGGGGAGGAACCTCCCGGGATGTAACAAACACACACACTCACACAACACGTACGTAATAACCATAACAGTTGACGCGTTCGGAAACTCGAAATGAACGATCGATCCAACGATCGAACAGTCGATCGCACCTGAACTTTTCTTCGGGAGATCACGAATTCATACATACCCAGCAAAACCCATCTCCAACAAACTGCCAGCTAGAAAACAAATTTATGTTGTTAAATTGTTTTGTAGCTAGTACCATGTTATATTGTTGTAACCCTTCCCACTTCAAAGCGGTAATGTAAGTGTACCCACTCTTCTTGTGCAATAAATCTTAAAAAATAAATAATGAAAATGTCAAGAAACAAATGCATTCTGAGATGCAAAATTAAACCATACCGCATCTTCTCTCATGGCCTGTTCCATCCGTTCCCAACAAACACCCACACCCCAATCCTCTCTTCCTGTCTGCCGCGCGTTGAATATGCAGGAGCTGGGAAGTAGCGAATTGTGTTGGTAGGCCTGTTGGCGGGAAGTGTGTTCGGCGAGTGATGCACCGATTCTGAGAAGCCCCGTTCCCACCTGTGTTTGCGATAACTCGCGTGCGCTTTCAATATTTGAACGCTGCTTAGGCTGGAGTGTTTGTGTTGCATACATCACACGCGCCACTCCGACACGGGCTGGCCGGGAACTACGAAAACAAAACAAGACCGTGCTTCGCCGTTGCGACTTAATATCGCTTGGACACCCTTACTGAGCGTCGTTCTCGAATGGCGGTCTGCAAGCATCTCGTGCTTGAGTCCTGCTGACTCATTCTGTGCTTGATGAATGAGCGAATGCAAGGAAAACTGTGCAAAGAAATAGGAAATGGATTGACAAAATTTAACTTTACACACAGCAAATCGTCAACTAAAATGTATATGTGAATAAATAAGAGGAGCCGCATTTTTTATTCTTGATATTATTTTATTCTTCATCTTTACACAATACAATATTTTTTATTATATTATCCATGTATTACAGGTTTGTTCAATTTGTTTATTAAACAATTTTGTTACACAGCGGATTAGCGCTTTACAAGGGGTTTTGATATTAATAATATATAGATAACTTAAGATTAGCCCTAATAAGTGCGAGGCTACTCCCTCTGGAGTCCTGAATTTCAATTTTCGTATTACAGTAGAACCTGGCTAATACGAACCTCGCACAAAAAAATTTCGGATAATACAAACAAAATTCGAGTTGGAGGAAAAATAAACAAAATAAATAAGAAAGGATTTTTATAATTACTGTTCAACTGAACAAATACTTATTGAAACGTGTCGAAATGAATTTGTTTTTGCGCTGGTACTTACTGTGTATATCACATGTTTACTTGCAGTAATTTTCACTTTGAGGCACTCGCAAAATCGGTAATCTGCTCTTGCCGTGAGGAACTAAATCTGCTTGATGATGCGATGTGATGATGTGGTGACGGGATCCCTACGCTACGTTGCCGTTTTCTCACATCGCACTCGATGTTGCATTGTCTGGTAATCCTGTAGAATCAATTTGTATATGTACAGTACATCTTTCGGGTAATCCGGGCATTTCCGAATCTGAACAGGCGACACCCCAATTAGTTCGGATTATCGGGGTTCTACTGAATGTGATGGGGGTGATTTGGTGTAATAGTAGAGGTTTTGGAATTAATATCATTAGTTTAGAAGAGGAAATGGCTTATAAACGTGGTCTGAATTTATCCTTGGGGAATCTGAACTGAATTCTCCTTTAGTCGTAGGATTTTCCAAGTTATAAATTACTTGCGACTTGAGAAGACTGTATGGTTAAAAAAACAATTGGAACGTTTGGAAATGAATTGGGATGTTGTGGATACATCAAAATATGTACTCAGTTGATTATTAGAATCAAACCAAGGTGCTTTTGCTGCAATGCGAATTATTTTGCTTTGAAGTGCTTTTACTAGAGATGGGGCAGCACCTCCTCAAATGGGGTAAGCATAGGTTAGAAGTGGGTGGAGTGTAGATATGTATAAAAAGTGTAAGATCGACCTTGAGGGCGGATTTTCTGTTAATTAGAAGATATAATGTAAACAGTGGATCGTGGATAACTAAATAGAGCGACAAAAGCAAAAGCAAAAATCCATTGTGGTTCCTCAGGACAGTTAAAGTCTGCATCAAATATGATATAATTAGAAATGAAGATATCCGAAAAAATCTGGGTATTTATAACATAAATGTTCTAGAAAATTATGAAGATTCATAGAGACAACACAAACTAAAAATGGACGCTAATAATCCCCATTTGCTAATGCTGTTTTGACCCACCGTCAAACGAGATGTCCTAAGAAAAGTTGGCAATAGTTATAGTAATAATAATGAAAGGGAATATTGTGAAGACGGAACAGGCACGTGTGCCTACTCCTTGAGGTAAAGAAGAAGTGTATGGTGTATAACTATATGCCAAAAAATGCTTGTATTTCTTACGATTATTTTATGATTTGTCATAGATTTATGACATTTTTTAAATTTCCAAGAGTCAGTTTTGGTGATTTGGTGATTTTTCAAGTTCAGACAACTTTTTTCCGATAACATGCTGGTGGTCAACATCTGTAAATACTTTTGGAGGAACTTTTGCGACATTTTATGTTTGATGATTGCCACTATGGTTGCAAGCCATAGAAATAAATTGTTGGGTAAAAATAAATGTTGAAAAATTCCGACTTCCTGTGACAGTGTTGGTATAATACTGTCATTTGATAATTAAATACTATTATAATGTGACATCGCCGACGGTGTTAACTGTTTTCAAAGTATTTTCATGTGTTGAAAATTTATGTCATACATAGCTTTATTCAAGAAGTTCGTTCAGTCTCTGGCATTGGACATTCCAATGAATCGTAGTGGCTGATAATATTTTACTCCTGTACACCCAATGGCCTTGTGTATGTTACCTCAATAGGGAACATGATCAGGTAGTATTGCAAATTCAGAATTACAATTACGAAGCCCTGTACAATTACTTACAGGTGTAAATGTTGCTAAAGTTAGTACACCTCCATTTTTGCGTTTTATGCTCATAAAAAATCATCTGAAAGCTGTTTTTCAGCGTTATTCTCCACAAAGATCATTTTCCATTAGTTCCGAAAATTCTGTTGCAAAATCTTCTACAGCTACATTTGATGCTTCCCGGGTTTTCTTAACACATCCATATTTTGGTCCCGTACGTTTTGAAGATATTAAAACTTCCACAAACTCAGTCTAATTGTGTTCACTTCTACTTCTACAATTGCTGTATTTATCGTTTTTAAGCGAATCTGTATAAACATTAAAATTCAACTGGTTTGTATGTTTATGTCAATGCGGTATAAGTTATATGGAATAAGAGTTGTTGGTTTAATTCATTTGAAAATCCGTTTTTGCACGATTAAGAATGGAAATGAGAGAAGCCGAACGTAATAACTAAAATGTGCTTTTGTAGCAGAACTCACTGTTTGATTTTCTCCAGATTCACTTGAAGTTCACTTGAAGTTCAAGTTTAATAAGTTCCAAGGCAATACTGTTCGAATGGGTTTGAATATTTTTTTAAATTACGGTAATATTGATGAATTGCTTATTTTTCGCATTCAACGCCACCTGCATAGATTTATTTGGGTGGCGTTAGTTTAATTCCGGACCTACTTACTAAGATTGCAGCGCAAAAACACGCAAAAACAGTTTGTTCGTAAATGTCTTTGGATCGTGTGGCCGAATCCGAAAACAAATTTATCAGTTTTTCTCTAGGAGAATGACACCTCACGTGTTTGGATTGGTGCCCGGGGGGTGATCTAACCGTGAGTGAAGGGGCGCGCGCGCGCACACACACACACACACGCACACGCACACGCACACGCACACGCACACGCGCCCGCGCGCTCACGCACAGGGATTCCTTGCAGTATTCTCTTCTCTGTATCAGTTATCAGGTGAGATACTATTAAATGTTATGAACTGGTCCTATATTATTGTACCATTTAAAGACCCAAGATAGTAATGGTTCCTCTTGGCTGGATTCAGTCCAAGCAACCTCATTATGCGCTGTTTGAATAACAGCCAACTCCTGGATGAACGATGCACGTGGTGTGAATGTGTGTGTTTGTTTGTGTGTGGAGGAAATGAAACTGAATGGATATGCAATGTAATATCCACGTTAAAGCATGTTATTGCATTCCAAACAACGAAAATAATGAGGTTATCTGAAAAAAATCGAAATGGTAATGGAATGAAAAGGGCTTCGTTAGGGATCAATTTTACATGGCAAATATTTTGTGAGGAATATGCAATGAAATGTACTACGCATTGAAATGCACATGTAGATTTAGTTTATGTAACTCAATTTTGCCAGTGCGTTTGAAGTATAAAACAGGTTACGAAACCACATCACAGATAACACACGATTAAAAATGTATTTAATTTTACTCATTCACCGCAATCACTGGGATTCTTTGGTTCTTCTTTTGCTAATGCATGTTGAATTATTAAACATCACATGGAATCTAGTTTGCTGGGAATTCAAAACGGAAACGAGTTTGTCTTCATGCATTTTTAACACGTCAAGTTTACTGTACGTGGACATGAGCGCTAAGAGTACTTCTCACGAAATGTTCTTGAAGTTTGTCCAGGTGAAAAATGCAGCTGACCTAGTCCTTCACTTTGTATTACTGTCGTTCTTAAATTAACATTTTTTTTTCTAAAATTAACGAATGACGTTCTGAAATAACATTTTAATAAATTACACGATATATAGGACCTTCCGAAAAAAAATTTTCCATTTTCTAACTTTACTGAAATATTATTTTTTCTCTTCTTTTTTTTATTAACTTCATAATATGTTAAGATTTTATTCGATTTACATTTTTATCTTCTATGAGTGAAAGTTTAGAGTCGAAGAGACGTACTGGGAGAGGTGGCTCAGGGCAGCAATTGATATCACTGCAGAGCCTCTGACCGGGAGGTCCTAGGTTTGAGTCCTGCCGGTGATAGGATTTCGACATTAGCCAGACGGCTAGGTCGAGTTCTGTCGCTGTCTGGGGAAGAATTCTAGCGGCTTTACTGCTCGTCGGTTGTTTTCCGTGGTGTCTCCTATCAACACCAGGCGAATGCCAGAGTAGTTCCCTCACAAACGGGCCACGGACCGCGCGCGCGCGCGCGATCTTTTCTTCTTCTTCCTGATCCTATCCTCACCCCTTACTTACGCACACCCTTACATTAACACGCACTTCACTTGCCGGGAGACTGGTCCAGAGCTTAGAGCTTGTTCCGGCTGGGCGGTACTCCACTTTTGGGAGATATCTGGTTTTTGGGAAATCCACAAATCGACGTATGTCGGCGTCGGAATCGCTGTCTATCGGGTAGAGATAACCGCCACATTACGAGGGGAAAACATGAACTACACTTACGGGACTAGTGGTGTTAGGAGTTGACGTGCCAGGAATCAGTAATCAATAAATCACGTTCTTTTCTTGTTCTGCGTTGTGTGATATCTTAACAGAACGTGCTCTTTAACCTTCCAGATTACAATTTCCTTTCGTCCTTTCTATTGGGGCAAATCGCGCGCGCGCGTGTCGCGAACTGCAGGGGACCTGGCCTGCTGCCACGGGGCGCCTGCGTCGCCAGCTCGTCTTTTCGTTTTGTTTTCGCGTAATCGCCTTGCACCGCGCTGCCTTGTTTTTGCCGTCGCAGCTGCAAGGCGCGCTCGGCGCAAGTGGCCCCACCGTCCAGGGCTGAATTAAGAATGCATGAGCCGCCCATTAACAGCAGGCATCGGCGGTGAAGCAAGTGATTGCTGCCAACGACGGTGTAGTGCAGGGGAGGTTCCTCTGGGGAAATGGAAGGGTTTTCATTGGTTTATTATTGATTCCGGGCATGTCAACGTCTAAGGTCGCTGGTCCCGTAAGTGTAGTGCGTGTTGCTATCGCGGGATGTGCTGTAATCTTCCAGCGATAGATCGATGACGAGATCCGGCGCCGATCTGCATGTTGACTTGTGGGGATTTTCCCCAATCAGGAATCTCTCAACAGCGGGGCACCGCCCCAGCCGGGACAAGCTCCATGCTCCCAAATAGTCACCAGTGTGAGAGAGTAGGCATGTGAATGTATGTAAGTAAGTGGTGAGGAAAGGGCAAGGAAGAGGAAGGAAAGATCGCACGCGGTCCGTTTGTTGTTCTGTAACGTTATTCGCCAAATGTTGATCGGAGAAAGCACGGAAAACTATCGTGAGATGAGAGCAGCGGACCGCTAGAATTCTCCTCCAAACAGCAGCTAAATTCGACCTACCTATGTAGCTAGTGTCGAAAATCTTGCCGTAGTCGGTACGCGAAGCCTGGACCTTCCGGCCAGTGACATCAATTGATACCTGAATTATTCTGTGCTTTTGGAGAATCAACTGCTATTGTCGTTAGTTTTTTAAATATTGTGCATATTTGACACTCTTCAAATGATGTTTCGGGATTGAACTTCTGTCTGCAGATCAATTCTGATTCATTACAAATTGTTTTACTTACTAAAGCACACAAACAATAATTCAAATAGAGTTTTCAAGGATTAAAATATTGACATGCATACTTTCTGTTTTTAATCAGTAATTTTAATTATCTATCGAAGAGATTCCTTTCTACTGGCATTCAGTGCATCTGACCCTCCTCTGCGGACTCTTATGTTCTGGATTCATCGCCGAGAGCGATCGAAACTGAGGGTCTCTGTATCCGAGTTTAATTACAGTAATAATGTGTATGATTTCCGGATTTAGTTAATGTACAAATTAGTTTATCGCGGGCCATTAAAAAATGAATTTTGATGAATAAATTATTCAAATTATTTATTTTAGTTTTCTTTCGCAAATGCTCCATATATTGAGTGTAAATATTGCATTAAGGCGTATTGATCCTATAAATACAGCGATCATACAGGAACATAAGGAGGGGGTAAACATTTTTGTAGTTTTCTTTGGTCTTTATTTCGAAACAAAGGCAATTAAGGAATTGGTTGAAAACAACGGCTGTCGCTTACGTTCACAAACTTCAGTAACGGCTTTAATTTTCTCTACATCGGCGTAATGCTATTGATATTTAGTTGGATCGTACTATTCTTAATATTTGATCTTGGCTATTTAGCCTAACCTCTCGTTTACTTCTCAATGCCTTCTGCTTCACATTTGAGGTCCCAGTAAAATAGAAAGAAATATTTCACGCATTTCTCTCTGGATAGAGTAGGTCACATTATTTGGTGCCTATTATTCTAGATCTAAAGGGCAATTTTTAAACAGCTGCGTTCATTATTTTGTTTCTTTAAATTAGAAGATATAGACTGTAGATGGGAACGGTGGTGGTTAACGACTTGCAGTTATTGATAGTAGCGCCACTTCTAATTGGCATATTGCCAGTATTACCAGAAAACAAACACACTATTATGTACAATGATTTGTTGAAACCATTTGAACGAGCAATTGACATTATGTATTTTAGGCGTATCAGAAGTTGTATTGTAGTGTTTTATTAAGCAGAGAGAATGGCTTATGGCACGCATATTCCTAATAAGCAATCTTCGAGCCCGCCAATGTGAATTGCAGGTTCGACATATTTTGGAATAAATGACTAGAGAACGTATTTTTATGTAATTAGGTTTTTTTCTCTTTCTACTTACCGTTCTAATAATTGTTATCTTGCTGGTTTGCTTCTCTCCTAATATTTACAATAAATAAAACATACAATTTACTAATAAATACAATATCCAAAATTTTTGTTACATGCTTTTACATTTGTAGTACTATGTTACTTATTTTGCTATTTTCAAAAAATATGTTTTTAATCTATCCATTTTCTTCAAATTTACTATATATTTTTTATGAAAACAAGTATTTTTTTCTTTAAATAAGCATTCTTCTACATAATCTAGGTGTGAAAAGAACCATCGACGCCGCATAATATCCGAGAAACTTTGCCTGTCGTTGACGTGTAACACTTCGATGAGGAAGTTGCCCGCTGCAGTGATTGCTTGCTACTCGTAGATATTGCCAGTTTGAACGATGGCTTGCATTACGTCTAGTCTGTCTCAAGGTGCATGTGACCTTGTTTATATGCACCTTGGTCTGGTTGCTAAACTACAGTTCTGGATAACAATAGATGAAGTTTTTACTTCTCACGAGAAAGTTGTATGGCACAAAGACTGCATCAACATAAGCTCTTCAAATAATTTTTAAAATGCGTGTATAATTTTTAATTTTTTTAGCAGAATTTTTATAAATGTAATTTTGTTTTATGTAAATGTGTTTTAAAATGAGAGTATTTAATGATTGTTACATATTAAATCCTATTTTACATATTTATTAAATATTCTGACTGTTTTCATTACATATTTCTGTACATATTCCGACGTTTCATACTACATATTTTCCTGGTCTCTATTAACGACTCGTGGTGAAGCAAATAATACTGTTTTTAAAGGAGAAATGTGCCATATGAGGCACAATTCCCAGCACCAACCACGCGGCCATAAAGCGCCGACTGCGCAGTCTGGCGAGCATCTGTTGGCGCGTGGGGCTTGGGGGGGGGGTGGAGGGGGGCGTTGAGTCACGGAAGGTCGCGCGCCGAGGAAAGCGGCTGCGGTGGCGGCGATGACGGACGCACAGGGGCGGAGGGGGCAGGGGCCGCGGTTTGGCTCTGACTGCACGTCGTGAAGGAGGCTGCGGCTGTGGTTGTCATAGAAAGTGGTGGTGGTGGCAGAGGGTGTGACTGGAAGTGGTGATGACGCTCTGATCGGTAGCTTTCTTTCAACGGTTTCAACGGTTTCAACGGTTCGAATTTGGTAGTTTTCTTTCAACGGTTCGAATCGGTAGTTTTCTTTCAACGGTTCCAACGGTTCGAATCGGTAGCTTTCTTTCAACGGTTTCAACGGTTCGAATCGGTAGTTTTCTTTCAACGGTTCGAATCGGTAGTTTTCTTTCAACGGTTCGAATCGGTAGTTTTCTTTCAACGGTTTCAACGGTTCGAATCGGTAGTTTTCTTTCAACGGTTTCAACGGTTCTGATCGGTAGCGTTCTTTTCCGATCAACACAAGGCGAATGTTCGGGCAGTACCGTAGCGAACAGGCCACGGACCGCGCGCGCTCTTTCCTTCCTCTTCCTTGTCGTATAGCCAGACGGGCTGGAGCTCCAGCGGTCGATGGTTAACGTGTCAGTTCAGTGCCTCTTGATGGAGGTTAGGTCCACCTTAATTGGCTCAGGGCATCAACGGATGTACCTGCAGTTCCCCTGATTGGAAGTTCCTTGGGCACGAGACCCGCCGCTAGGAGTTTCGGCACTAGACACATAACTGGGTGGAATTCAGCCGCTGTCTGGAGGAGAATTCTAGGAGCCGGTGGCCCTGATCGGTAGTTTTCCGTGGTTTCTCCAATCTACACCAAGCGAATGCCGAAGCAGTGCCCTAACAAATAGGACGAGGTCCGGGCGCGATCTTTCGTCCCTCTTCCTTCTCCTATCGACCTCCCTTACTTACATACATTTGTACTCACGTGTACTACAATACCACACACGCCGGGAGACCAGTCGGGAGTTTAGAGCTTATCCCGGCTGGGGAGGTGTTCCTCAGATGGGAGATATCTGATTTGGGAAAACCTGGTTAGTCGACACGTAGGTCGGCGGCACTTACCAACCAACTGGGGAATAACACTGCCTCCTCTCGAGGAAAAACATACTCTATACTTACGGGACTAATGACCTTAGAGGTTCACGCGCCAGGAATCACTAATCAATGAATCAAAAATATTCTGGCAGTGAGTTGATACTTTGAGCCTTATCTGCCGGCGCTCCACGTCATCTGTGTGGGGAAAGAAATTTCGCAGGCGGTGCTCAACTGTTTAGGAAACTCTCGAAAACCGAACACGTCGTAACCGCTTGGAGCGAGTCTGTCGATGGCCAGAGGCGTATTGAATGATGGGCACTTACAGGCGCGTCCACGGCTAAGTTCCGTAAATATAGTTCATGTATTTAATCGCGTGAGGTGGGGTGATCTTTCCTTGCTGGATGGCGGCATCTGGCGAGGATCAACATGTCGGCTTGCGGGGGGTTTTCCCAATCACCAGCTGGGTACAACTCCATCAGCTGGGTATCTTCCATTGGGTATCTTCTACCAGCTGGTTACAACCCCAGGCAGGACAAGTTCTAAGGTTAAGACTGGTCTCCCGCCTTTTGTCGCATTCTAGTGTGTGTAAATGTGTATGTAAGGGATGAGTATAAGACAAGGAGCAGGAAGGAAAGATCGCGTACGGCCCGAAGCTCGTTTGTTAGAGCACTGTTCCGGCATTCGCTTGGTGTAGATTGGAGAAACCACGGAAAACTACCGATCAGGGCCACCGGCTCCTAGAATTCTCCTCCAGACAGCGGCTGAATTCCACCCAGTTATGTGCCTAGTGTCGAAACCCCTGCTAGCGACGGGTCTCGTGCCCGAGGAACTTCCAGTCTGAGGTTTAGCACTGCAGGTACATCCGTTGATGCCCTGAGCCAATTAAGGTGGCCCTAACCTCCATCAGGATACACTGAACTCACATGTTAACCTTCGACCGCTGGCACTCCAGCCCGTCTGGCTATACGACAACGAAGAGGAAAGAAAGAGCGCGCGCGGTCTGTGGCGTGTTCGCTACGGTCGCCTTGTGTTGATCTAACTACCGATCTCAAAAGCCTGTCGCAAGAACATCGGCTGAATTTGACCTAGCTGTGTAGCTAGTGTCGAAACACCTGCCACCTCCCTGACAAAGGCACTGCAGGTACATCCGTTGATGCCCTGACACACGTAAACCAGTCCTAGCAGTACACAATGCAGTGAACTGACATGTGAGGCTGCATCGACCGCGAGCCCTCCAGCCCATTCGCCTGGCGCGAGAGCGCCCGCATTCCATTTCGCATAGACCATTTCGCAGGGGAACACCCAACTGTTTGAGAACCGCTGGCAGAGCCGCCCGTGTCGTCTTGGGCCTGGCGGTGGGGTGGAGGGGGTTGGGGGCGATGGGCGAATGGGCGCTGGATGTGGGCGCGGGCGCGGGCGCGGGCGCGGGCGGGGGCGCGGACGCGCGGGGTCGCCGGGTCGCGCGGAGGCCGGGCGGGTCGTCGCTCGCGTGATTCCATTCATTGGAGCCGCTCGCACGCACGCGCCACTCAGCAGCGCCTCTTGGTCCCTCGCACGGGCTCCCTCGATTCTCTCCAGCTCGTCTCGGTTCGTCTCGGCTCTCCACGTCTCCGCTCTGTACGGAGCCATATGTACTCTGGACGTCTCTGCTTTCCCTATCTCAGCTCTATGTCTCTCTCCGACGTTTGGATACATATCTACTCTGGACGTCTTTTTCTACTCTACCTTTTCTCTGTACGTCTTTTCTTTCTCTCTTTCTTCTCTGTGCGTCTCTTCTCTCTCTGTGTCTGTTTCTGAATGAATTCATCTCTACTCTGGACGTCTCTTCTTTCCCTATCTCATCTCTATTCCTTTCTCCGCTGTATGTACACATATCCATTCTGTACGTCTTTTCCCACTCTATCTCTTCTCTGTGCCTCACTCCTCTATAGGGATACATCTCTTCTCGGTGCGTCTTTTCTTTATATCTTTTCTGTACGTCTCTTCTTTTTCTATCTCTTCTCTCTCTGTGCCTCTTTCTGTATGAATGCACTATCTCTACTCTGTACTAGGAATGCTACTTCCATGCCGATGTTTTCAAAACATCGATGTTTCTATAAAAATATCGATGTTTCAAACATCGATGTATTGAAACCGATGTTTTTTGAACGACGATTACGTCCCATAATTTCGATTTTGTGAAAGGTAATTGATGTCTGTATTGATGCCTGTCCACTGTCTGTTTAGGTGTTCAAACCAAACCAACGCGGTTTAACTCTACCTCCATCGAGCGAACTATCCGTCGCCCGAAATAATCCCAATATCCTGATATTTAGTCTTTCCTTCGTCTTTCCTCGTATTTCGTACATGGAGATGCGTTTTTTAAGTTTGTTTCCAGTTAACTTTTAATTATAAATTAAGATACAATTCACTGTCAAATAAAATTCGTGCGCAACAAACTTTAATATTCAAGACTTCTAAACCAGCTTTAAAACGTCGATGTTTAAAAACATCGATATATTTTGGTGTATTTATTAACATCGATGTTTCGAATCATCGATATTTGTTGTCAATGTCGTATAACTACTCTCTTCGTCGCTTCTTTCTCTTTACGTCTCTTATTTTGTAAGTCTCTTCTCTGTTCGTATCTTCTCTACACGTTTCTTGTCTGAGCATCTCTTATATCTACATCTCTGCTCCCAACAACTTTTTCCCCACTTCAATTCTTTATCTCTCCATCTCTCTCTCCCACTCCATCTTTTCTCTCTCTCCATCTCAGCCTTTACACATATAAGTACATATACACTCTCAGAGTTGAATACCCTGTCCACACCTGTTGATACTCCACCTACTCGCGGAGGTATGTAATTACGACGATTTTACGGACGCGGCAGTGGCGACAAGCGAAGGATTTTCTGAAATAATCGGCTCTCGTAAAGACAGGCACAGTACAGCAAAATGCTCTTTTTGCGCGCATGTGCCAGACACAACGACGCACGTGCCAGCCAATCGCTTAGCATTTGCATTTGAAAATATACTTTCATAAAATCATCAAAACGTTTTTTGAGAGCGGTTTTAAGAAAGAGAACGTTAAAAACTTCAGATCCGTCGGATATCTGAGTGAATGAAAACGCCGTTGAAGTTGAAAGGTGTTTTGAAACCCTATTAAAACAACTCTGTCTTCAGAATTCAGCTATTTACGTATTCGAATCAACTGATATCATACACATACATGCACTACACTACAAGCCGGTGGGGCATATTGGTTGGAAAAATCCCGAAAACTGGCATATAGATTGGCGCCGCAACTAACCATCCAGCAGGAGAAGATCACTCCCACATCACGTGACAAAAATATGTAGTACATTTGCAGACCATAGGAGTTGTCACCCTCGAAAACACTAACAATCAGTCAATAAAATCCCAATTCTTAAACTATTTCGTATGTTCAATATTGAAATTGAAAATTTAAGTCATGCCAAGATCATTTTAATGCCTTCAGAGTCATAATTTAGATAAACAAACAGAAAATCAGAAATGAGCTTAATGATTTCAGCAATGAAATCCAGATGCAAGGCTAGTTCCACAAAGTGCAAAATATCTATCTAATCAGTAGTGGAACCCTAGAACCTCCCTGTGCATTGCAGTGACATCAATTGAGGCTAGGGGACGCAAATTCACAAAATTCAAAATATGGATTAATGTTCATATTCGATTATGAACACATTGAATTTGTTTGTAAATGAAAGTCTTGATATTTGTCGGTTAGCTTCTTCTTTCACGGAGCCACCTAACCGAAGCAATGGCTCGAGGCACTTCCCACGTTCTCCGAACGCTCTCGCGGTCTGCGTCCGCCGAGTGAGGACTGAGGACGGCCACGCAGATTGTCGTGCACCTGACGCGGAAGGCAAGGCCTCCCCCGAGCGCACGCGTCTGCACGCAGGGGGCCGTGCGGGCCGCGGGTCACTCACCCCGACTCACGGAGGAAGAGGAGGAGGCTTTGGCAAGAACCGCGGAAGACGAGCACGCTTAGGCGGGGCCCCGCCCCGCCACGCCCCGCCACGCCCCGCCACGCCCCGCCACGCCGCGCTCGCGTGGACTTTTTGCGGCGCCTCCGGGTGACTCCGAGTCACCGCCGCAGCGGCGGCCTCAACATCAGGCTTACAACTAGGGAGGCGACATCGCCGACGAAACATCGACGTTTCAGAATTAAAATATGGATGTTAATATAACATCGCCACAAAACCGTCGATGTTTTTAAACCATTCATTGTTCGCGGAGGGGGGGTGTTATCAGACGGTGCTCGCGTTTCTTAATTTTTAATTGACAGAATAAAGTTTAAAAATGATCAGTATAATAAAAATAGGTTTTATTACCGGATTGGATAATTAAAAAATAAATAAACAAATCATGTAGACGATATATGCATATGTGGACGAAACCACTATCTTATGATTTTTCACTTTTGCTTACTTTGATCTGAAGAGTGTCCAATTTATGTATATCTTAATATTATTACAAGATTTTATTATGAATCATAAAAATAGGTTTTACTGCTACATTGGATAATTCAAAAAATAATGTAAATAGGCAAATAATATAGACAATATAAGCATTGACGAAACCTCTATTTTAATGATACTTCACTTTTGCTTACTTTGATCTGAAGAATCCAATTTATGGATATCTCAAAATTATTACAAGCTTTTATTATGAATCGTTTTAATAACTAAACACCCAAACAATAATTTTCCGCCAGGCTACTTT
Source organism: Gryllus bimaculatus (assembly GCA_017312745.1). Lineage (NCBI taxonomy): Eukaryota > Metazoa > Arthropoda > Insecta > Orthoptera > Gryllidae > Gryllus > Gryllus bimaculatus. The sequence continues at coordinate 1,189,792 of BOPP01000054.1, read as the reverse complement.
ATAAAATAATGTTATTGTAGCGCAATAGATTTGAAGTTGGGCGGGGGGGCGTAAGTCCCGAAACGACGTTGCAGACTCTCAAGACTGTGTTTGATGTTGACTTTGACTTGATATGTAAATAAATTAAAATTTGTATTGCATAAAAATATTAAGAGGACCTGTTTTTCGAGAAAATACTATGATAAACGGAAATTCATTTGATAAAAATTTTAACACGTCGTAAAATACCATGTGTGATGCACATGACTTGATTATTCTAAGTTTAGGCATTACGCGTGATTCCCGTGTGATGATCTTCACTTAATGATATTTTCAGAATTTTGGACTTGCGTCTTCCGATTTCAGTGAGTGTTGAGATTTGAGTGTTTGTTATACTTCTTTCACTTTGGCTGTTGTAAAACAACTCGATTTTGATTTGTATAATTTATTAATATCTAACGACAGAGGTTCTGGTGATATAGATATAAATTGTGATGAATACTTTCGGGTTTCTATGACAAATTTTGTATTTGTGCATCAATTACCATGAAGGAAACAAACCTAGTACTACAATTATTCAGGTCCTATACTGCTCATTGCACAGTCAAGATGTCAGTGTTTACATTTTTAAGCCCTTTTATATTATTTAAATGTTTATGAATTGAAAAATCTCTTATTTTAAAGTTACACTTCAGCATTGAAAAACAGGCGACAACTGCTGAACTTAAAACGCAGCCTCTATAGTCGGTGATGACGTCGGAGTCGACATGGCGGGAGCGCAACACTTTTGGCACTTTGGAGCAAAAAGGCTGAAGCAGATGTCAACGTCGAATTTACGTCATGAGTGAAGTAGAGGAAACGAGAAAGAGTCTGAGAGAGCTAGAATGGGCTTCATACGATACATGAAGTTATATTTTCAAGCGATTTTCCACTCAGACTGAGGCAGATGTAACATTTAGAAATGGTGTAGAGTTATTTATCATTGTACAATTACTTTTGAAATGAGGGATAATTTTTATTGTAGAGAATTTTGTCTTTCGTCATGTTTAAGAGAATTTATATTACGCTATTTCCTATATGTTCTGTTTTATTTTTTCAAAAGAAACAAAACCTCACTTATATAGGTGATATTTACGAGGAGAGTGACTAGCATAAATGCTTCTCTTCTTTCCCCCTCTCTCTTCCTCTCCCCATCTCTCTGTCCATTTTCCCTATCTTAAACCTTTCTTAGGATATATTGACTGAATAAATTACGTATCTCACAGAAAAACAAGTCGCTTATTCCGATATTTGTCAGTAATGAAGCAATTATTGCATTTTCTACGTCTAGTTGTTCTTCATCTATTAGTGAGATATCCGTTCTGAAATTTGCGTGTCTTTGCATCTAATCAGAGTTGTGTAGTTGGTGAAGTTAAACATTTCCTTACTAAGCTGCTAAATAAAACTGGAATTTCCTTCAATGGCGGTTCGCAATCCATCATGTTCTCTTTTCCGCTTAACTACTTAATTTTGGGCGACATGTCTGCAAGAAAATAGTGGATAATTCTATGATAATTGCAGTATTTTTTACGTTTCTAGAATGAAGTATAACTCGCCTTAGAAATATTACGACATTGAAGGAGCTCCGAGGAACTGTTGTTAGAACAATAAATCACCTTTTCTCTTAATCACTGAAGATTGTACTGAACTACTGTTACTGAATATTCTTTGTGACATTGACGTCGTACTATCAACTGGATTTTCATTAGTGTACCTATTCATTATATTTCTTTCCTTTGCATTGGATAATTATGTATCAAGATATATTGCACTAACGCCTTGGTTTACATCCCTTGGTTCAAGTAACACTCTTGGACTATATTTGGACAATATTTCTTATTGAACCAAAATAAGGCAAATTACTAATGTCCCTGAATTTTTAATGTCATTCTTATATTTGACTTATCTTCGAGTTTTCAAAATATCCAGCTACTTTCTGAAGAAACAGCACTTAAGTTTATTTTATATGGACATTCTTTACCTTTAATTACTTTTTCAGACTTAACGAGTACTAATAAAATTAAGAGTATTGACTCCAGAAAAGTTCTTGCTTTTTAAATAATTTAAAAATTAATTTAAATTTTTAATTAATTTAAAAAAATAACTCAAAGAGCAATTAAATAATAATAAACACCATGTAATTGGATGTAGGCTTAATATATCTCCTTAAATTCTCTCCGACTGTTGAATGGGGAGACATTAAAGTAGCATGAAGGATTCAATTTCGTCCATAAAAAGCTGTAAATGAGTCTACAGCGAAATATTCTGCGTGTGTCCAACCGCCTTACGTGACCATTGGAGAGGTTGCGACCTCTAATTCAAGGAGCCTGAGCTGCCGCGTTGAAGAATTCGGCCGTAAACGAATTACGCGGAGGTAATGGCCGCCGCTGCCGCCGCCGCCGCCGCAGCTGCCGCGCCAGAAGAACCGGTGGCGGAGAAGGCGATGCAGAGGTCAAAGGGCGAGGGGGCGGTGCCCTTACGATCCGCTGCTACCCCCTCCGCCCCCATCGCCGCCGACACCTTCGCCTCCATCTCCACCGCGTCCACCTCCGCCTCCGCCTCCGCCTCCGCCTCCGCCTCCGCCTCCGCCTCCGCCTCCGCCTCCACCGCCTCCGCCTCCACCTCCACCTCCACCTCTGCTTCCCCTTCCGCCTCCATCGTCGCCGCTACCGCCACCGCCACCGCCGCTGACGACGATGGTGACGACGGTGAAGACCCTGGAGCATCTGCTGCGAAAGTGTGCCATGCACCCTACGTGCTCTGCATCGCCCATAATGTCTCATTTGGATTCCTTTTCACCTCCTCTTCTTTTTCCTCTCATTTTCATTCTTCTAGTGCTCTTCCCCGCTTTCATCTCCCTCTTCACGTCTTCCACCCGTCTGTCTTGCTCCTTCCTCTACGTCTCTTGTCCCTTCTCTTCCTGTCTTTCCCCTCCCTCTTCGTGCCTTTCTACTCCATCTTACTTTCTCCTTCCTCTTCCTATTATTCTCTCCTTACTCCTGTCTTTCACACCCTCTTCCTGTCTTCATTCTCTCCCTTCATTTCTTCCCCTTCATGTTTTTAATCTCCCTCTTCTGGTCTTCCTCCTCCCTTTTCTTGGTGCTTCTCCCCTCTTCCGGTCTTTTTTCCCTCTTCCGGTCTTTTTTCCCTCTTTCGGTCTTTTTTTCCCTCTTTCGGTTTTTTCTTCTTTTTCCTGTCTTCTCCATCTTCCTGTCTTTCTTCTCTCTCTCCGTCTTTCTTCTCTCTCTCCCTGTCTTTCTTCTCCCTCTTCCTAACTTTCTCCTCTGTCTTTTTCTACCTCTTCCAGTCTTGTTTCTCTTCTGGTCTTCCTCCTCCATTTTCTTGTCTTCATTCTTCCGGTCTTCCTGCTGTCTCTGCCGGTCTTTCTCCCCTCTCCTACCCACTTCATTCTCTTATTTTTTCTCCTGTTCGTTGTGCTCTCCTCCTCCTAGATCTCTTTGTTCCCCCTACTCCTCTTCCCGAGCTGCCACCTCCAAGACCTCCCTCGCCACCGAGTATCCCCAGCTGGGCAGCTCCCGCGATCGACCTGTCAATGGCTTACTAGCTAAACCCTGCGGATCAGAATTTCATCAATTAATGCTTTGGGTGGTGTCTGATTTCTTTTCAGTCTGAAAAGAACGATCAAATCAAAATGAGTGTGGGTTGACCGTCATGTTTTATCTAAGAGTACTTTAAATACGGAAAAGTCTTTTCCTCCCCTTTCTTCACCTCCTTGTTATGTTTCATCTTCTACTTCCTACTTTCCGAACTGCTAATCTTTCGGCAGGATATTACCCCACAGTACAACCTGTATGAAGTTGTCATCAATGGTTCTTGCAAAAATCTATTAATACCTATTAATGAGATGTCGTTTAATGAAGGTTAGGATGTATGTGTGTGAAATATACTTTTCGCCTAATTGTGATCGTTGCTATAAAATGAAATATGTTATCCTTTATGTATTTTTAAGTACTTTAAGAATACGACGTCAACAACAAATTGAAATGTGTTCTTACAATGGTCTTACTCGCGTTCTCGCAAATAAGTGTTGTTTTTCTCTGCAAATTCTCTTCTCTTTTAAGACCACTGATTTCGAAACTTCATGTACGGTTTGTTTGATTCAGATGTATTTTAACCGTACTGTCCGTTTATCTTATGGTATAAGAGCAGCGGGTTTTGGAAAATAGGTATTTTTTTAGTGACAATCACGAATAATTTCCCTGTTTTCATCAAATAGGTTTTATGATAATGAGAAATAACGATGTTGTCTGGTATCAATACTTTTTATTAAGCTTATGATCGTTTCGATCGCATAGCGATCATCCTCAGAGCTTGCAACTTCCGGGTCGATTTTTTTTCCGGCCCGGAAGCTGCAAGCTCTGAGGATGATCGCCATGCGATCGAAACGATCATAAGCTTAATAAAAAGTATTGATACCAGGCAACATCGTTATTTGTCATAATAATAGAAGGTATCTACCTCACCTGCGATTTAACTAACAAATAGTTTTTCTCCAACTATGCCATTGTCTTTGAGAGCGTTGTATTTTGTCTCAGAGCGCCTTTTCTTTCTCCTCATCCTGCTCTTTCCCGTCCCCCCTCGTCCGCCTTGGCGGCTGTGTCGACCTCCTCTGAATCATCGATGGCACTGTCGCCTGCGCAGCTGCGCCCCTCGCGGCCGCTTCCGGAACGACGCCCACTCCGCGGCGGCGGCTGCAGATACGGAGAGGGCCGCTGCACCTACCACAGTGAACACTAATAAACGCGAATTCCAAGGGACCGAAGTAATTTTAATCGGAGTTCAAGCTATAAAAATTCGTATTATACGATTATAAAAAGATCCATATTACTGTAATTGTCAGGAATACCGTTTGTCCGCATTGCTGGGAACCAAGTTTGGTTCGCGTTACGGCGAAATTCGTGTTAAGCGTGTTTGAGAAAGAGAAGATTTTCTGCATGTTCTAAGGCCGTGATTTATTTATAATTTACTTCTTTACGTATTTATTTTATTATTTTTTATTAAATTATTTATTTACTTATTTATTCATTTATTAGTGGAACATGTCTCTAGAATTACTAATAATTATAAAATTTATTTACGTCACACAGGTTACATGCCGCAATATGAATAATAAATATGCCAAAAAGATAATTACGAAAATAATATCAAACGCACGCAACTACTTCACAGAGGGATTTACGTCTAGAAGTAGTAAATAAAGTAGTTAAAGTGATTACTGACAGTCGATAGTCTTTGGAACAGAGAGTAAAGGATGTTTAAAGTGAAATTATGTTGCCAATATCCAGCCAGTCGGATATCTAGAATTCTCGTGCAGACCGCAGATGAATTCGGCCTAGCTACTTGGCCAGTGCCAAAAATCCTGCCATCGTCGGGGGGGGGGGTAGAACCCTGGGACGTCCCGCTCACGTGCACTACAGTGATCTCAGTTGGCGCCCTGATCCTCCCAACCCGGTTCACCTCCTATAAGACAGGTATTCCTTACGATGTACAGAATATTGTGGTCGTCTGAGCTGCTTCTAGGCAATTTCTTGTGAATTCTGTTTCCCCGCGAAGGAGCCAGAGCGTGGGCTGAGGCAGCCTACGGCGGCGTCTAATTGTAGCGGCTCATTGTGCCGCCAATTGCCCCCTCCCCGGCCACCCCCCCGCTCTAGGCCTCCTTTCCGCCTCCCCGTTGTGCTAACGAGGGGCAGCAACGTGACAGTCGAACAGGTCCTAAGGTTCGAGTCCCCATCGAGGAGCACTTTCAGCGCTACCTATGTGGAGTTCAGCCTCCATCTGGAGGATAATTCTGGTAGCCGGCTGTTCTGATTGGTAGTTCTCCGTGGTTTTTCTGATCAATACCAGGTGGATGCTCGAGTAGTTTCCTCACAAACGGGCCACGGACCGCGCGCGATCTTTCCTTCCTCTTCCTTGCCTTATCGTCACCCCTTACACCAACATGCACTACTAACACACATGCCGGAAGACCGGTCGGGCACCGCCTTATTCGAGACAAACTCTCAGCTCCTGACGGGTCTCCCGGCATGTCTGGTAGTGTAGTGCGAGTTTCTGTAAGGGGGTGGGGATAGGACAAAGGAAGAGGAAGGAAAGATCGCGCGCGGTCCGTGGCCCCTTTGTTAGGGCACTGCCCCGGTATTCGCCTGGAAACGATCGGAGAAATCACGGACCACTACCGATCAGAGCAGTAGTTCGCTAGAATTCTCCTCCAGTCGGCGACTGAATTCGACCTAGCTGACAAGTTAGTGTCGAAAATCCTGTCATCGTCGGGACTCCAACCTAGGGCCTCCCAGTCAGAGGGACTGCAGTGACATCAGTTCATGCCTTCGGCTATCTCTCTCGGTAACAATTAGTGACGTGCTAGAGAGTTTCAAGAATATTAATATTGGTCTGGGATAGGTTCGTGGCTCTAGACAAGCAGAATACCACACAGTTCGAATTCTCCTCACGACTGGAAATAAAATTGCACGAACGCTGGAACAATGGAAAGCGCTTTTCTCCGTATATATCCAGGGACCAGCGCGGGCAGTGGCGAAGAGCGATCTGGCGGCGGCGGGGCGAAGCTCTGCCGTGCCGCGCCGCCGCGCCGCCGCGCCGTCCGCGAGTGGAGTGTGCCCTCGAGTCCAGAGCGGCCGGCCCTTCGCTCGAGAGGCGGTCGCGGCGCAGCGCGGCGGTGTCAAAGGGCCAAAGAACCCCCGGCCCCCGCTTTTACTACGCACGCAAGACGTCTGGGTCGAAAATGACCCTTCAGCTTTTAACGACTCTGGCGCATGTTATGTGCTGCACCTTGTGACTACGATTAGCTTTATACAACCGAAATCCTTATTCCAAGGAACCGTTTGGATAATAATATTTAATAAAAACATAATTTATGTAATAAATATAATTTAATGAAATAATTTTACAAATTATGAAAATCTAAATACTACTGCAAATATTCGTTTCAACAATTGTTTAATCTAATATTGAAATATTGTTGAACACACAAAAACAACTCTTGTTCTCATCTGTTAAACAAAATCCCAAAGCCATATAATCATAGCCTATTCTATAAGGCTGAATGTGAAAACTTTCCTTTTCCGAACAATTGTTTTTAATGAAGATACCTTGGAAACTTGAATACTTTGGTTCTTGAAATACGTTCCGATAACGTGAGTTTGGCTAGACCAACCTCTGTAAATCGCCCTAAACCTTACCCCTGTTCTAATTCCTTTCCAATTCTGGCCGCTGGGTAGTGACGTGGCAGCGCGTAATAGGAGGCGCGTACGTGGGGTTACTACCTGGCGGTCCTCTTGACAACTGACTGACGACACGAGACATAAAAGTAAAGAACGTCAACGGAGATTTACTCCCAAAAAGCGCCCAATGCTCGACCAGCAGCATAGAGACGTGTTGCGTCCATTAATAAAGATGATATGAATAATTACGATGATTAAGACGCAACAAAAAACGCAACAAAACACTCTTCCGTTACGTAGCAGGTTCTTGTCTCGTATTTGTCAGCCGCTGGTTCGCTTCATTGCCACATAAAAATAACAGTATTAAATGATGATTCAGCTGTTCAAAGAATTGTTTTCCCAGGTCGGAAGTCGAATCCGAAACTCCTGGTACAGAGTATCAAGGTTTTAACTGAGAGTTCAGGATTCGATTCCCTGTCGGGGAAGTCATCTGTGCGAACGTCATTTAACGACTTACCAAAGCACGGAAACATTAAAAAATATTCTTATTTAACCGAAATGTAAAAACAGAATCTCATCCAGGATTTCTAAGGAAAGGGAATACAGGTATATTGCCAAGTCGCATTGTTATGAGTGGACAAATTCGAACTTTTCAACTCCCTTCCTGAAAGGTTTTTTTTTTCGTGTGCGTACTTATAACTACCTTTCTTTATCCTCGCCGCATTTCAATCAGTGACTGCCGCCATACTTGAATTCGTAAACCCCTAGCCCTTTGAAAATAAAAAAAAGCCCTTTGAAAGCGAACCGCACACGACTGGGGAAGGCTCAGTGGAGCTATCGAGTGGCGGAAGTCGCCCTTCACAATTGATTGAAGGACTTGGTTCGCCTAAGAGGGCAGCCCGCCCTTTTCTACACGGTTTCCTTTCGCTTGAAAAGGAACGTTTAACTTTTAACTTGTAAATCTAATAGGAGCATTGAAGAGAACAAAAGCACAACTTCTAGATTCAATTTATTTTGTATTAACCCGTGCTCCCCATTTGAATGTTTCTTCCTGCGAAACGAAATATAGACAATAGACATACGTGGGTTGCAAAGGAAGGAATGGCAACACTGTGGGGACATGTTATAGTTCCGCCTATTCATTCCCTGGCAATGGAAGACATCAGTTGTGGCATTGCCTAGTGTGCTACATGCACCTACAGCTGTGAGCATTATCATCAATGTCAGCAGATGAGACGCAACATGTACCTGAAAACAGTAAAACATGTTTAGAAAGCTACAACAGCAGTCGTGGGTCAAAATATAAACGTCGCGTGGCGGAAATGCATAGCAATCACTTCGAAGTGTATGTATGGTCTTTCACAACGCTAACGGTCTGATTCCTCTGCATATTTGTCCACGGAAGTTGATTTCCTTTCCGGAACGTTCAACTTGTACCTTGTAAATCACGATGAGAGCATTGAAGAGAAAACTTCGAGACGTAATTTATTTTGTATTAGCCCATGCTTCCCACTCGAATGTTTTTTCTTCTGCGGAACGAAATGCAGACAATACCATTGGCGGCTCGAGGTCTTGCCTTCAGGTGCGCAACGTCTCCCTTTTCCTCTCGATTTTTGCTTTCACGCTACGCAGTAGAGAGAAAGTTATGTAATGTTGTGCGGGAGAACGGCGACTTACCGGTAAAACCTTATTATAGGGCCATGGTAAATCCACTTTTTCGTTGTTTCCAAATTTATAAAAAATCCTCTAACATGTGGTTTAGCCAGAATCCATGTACTGGGGATCATTGATACCGAAAAACCCAATGACGGCAAAACGTCATTTTGTCCGTCCGTCTGTTCGTCCGTCTGTGGTTAAAATGAAATCTCTTTTTTGTCTCTTAATGAAATATGTTCCTTAAAAATAGATTTTAAAGTAAGGTCATGTGCAAATTTTCTAAAATTTGAGTACTATTCGCGTAATTTTGTGTGAAAGTACGGGCGAAAAAGTACGCGCTGTTTTAGCACTACAAGTTATCTATCCCACTCTCTTCTCCCTCTCCCTTCTCGCCTCCTTTTCTCTAGCACTCGCGCGTGCACACACACACACACACACACACACACACACACACACACACACGGTCCTTAATATGAAGCCATTTTTCATGCATACGTTCGTATATATATTTACTACTGTGCATTAAGTTTATCAGACATATAATAAATAAGGTAGAGCGGTCATATCCGTGCTTAATAAATTATTGTGCCATTAAAATATTTTTAGAAGTAATAAATTGCAAATTTACAAAGCTATTGTGGGAAGTATTGTAGAGTTTGGTGGAGAAATATGGAATTTGACTAGACAATAAAAATCGAAACCTTTTAGTTCCGGAAGTGGATTTTTAACGACCAAGTATTTCTAGAGTAGAAAGAAAGCATAATACGATAGTTCGAAAAAGTAATATTGTAAAATAATATTCAATTTTAGATTTTATGATGTATAAACAAATAAAATGGTTTGTACATGCCATAAGAATTGGAGAAAATATAAATTAAAAATATATTTTTAATGTTTTCCTACCAGAAAAAAATGAAGAGGACGTCCCACAGTTTCAAGGATAAAAGAGATTTTCCAAATTATGAATACAAAAAGTTTCAGTGAAGCAGTCTGTGCAAATATGGATTCTTGAGAGAAGAAAATTAAAATAAAGCATTTGTAAAGTATCTCTAAACCACAGGAAGTTATTTTTAAACAATATTATACATGTTAAATAAGTAAAGTGGTTTGCAGACACCCGTTAATTTTTTTTCCTCAACCGAGAGGAACTTCGATTATTAATGATTACTTGCGAAATGTGCGCATTGTAGAGGAGAACGGCCGCTTTGGGAGAGGACATTTAAATGAAGAGGGATCACACATGTTATTCATCGAACACCTTCTTTCTCAGATAAACTTGTTCTAGTTGATCCAAAGGTTATGACATCGAGGCACGCAAAGAGAGTTTTTCGATATTTGCGTGCATATTATAAGGCTAAAATCGTGCTTAAACTTAAAACCCAGCCGTAGTAGTAATTCATCAATCCATTTGTCCACTCCAGGTATGGCTATAGGCATTACAATAAAGATACATTATCGAAATATTTCACGACGCAGCAGAGTAGATAGCAGTGTATTCAGCTATGCAGTGTATATAGTGCAGAAGTGTATGAGGCAGTCATGTATCACACTAGGGGGTCGATTTCAGCAATATTGATCAGTAGCTTTGATTGCACGGGGTCAAACCACTGACGCCAGGCGCGTTAAATCAAGGCCATTTCTCCTATTGCCAAAACATTCGCTAAATTTTGACGAACTGTTTCCCCACCATGAACCCCTTTTGCGACTCGTTAAATTCTTATTGTAATGTCTGGGTATATCAAATGCATGAATTGTATTTCATCAAATTTGTTATTTTAATCTTTTTCTGTTCAAGCGGCGAATGTGTGATAACATTAGTGATGATTTTAATGCTTAATTTTGTATATTTAGAAACTATGGGTCGAGAATACGCAGTTACTCCGAAAGATCATATTTCTGAATCGGATAATGGTCAATTCGTAACGAGGTTCAGAATATTGAGAGTGGTGTTCCTGAAGATTTTAGAAGAAACAGAACCGCGCCTGGAATAGAGAAATAAGCCTCTAACCCCCACGCAGACATTGTTTAATATTTTGTGCTAGAGGACCTTTCTACCCTGTGGCCGGCGATTTCAATGTTATTATGTCATCCTCATGGTTTCTTCGTGTAAAATAAAAATATCGCTTCTTTTGCAATTACCCACTATGACCATAGCGTGAGGAAACTCTACTAGGTGCCGAAGTCTTAGCAATTAGGCAAGATTTTTTTTAGAATATCAAACTTTTCTGGAGTTGTCTGAATGTGTTTAATGGAGATGCAAATTTGTGCCACTTTTGTCTGATGGGGAAATTAATTAGAATGATACAGAAACAGAAAAAAAATGCATTTCTCCTTAAATATGAAAACAAGATAAACCTACTTGAAATATAGATGTTATATTATTTTTGAATTATCGAATCAAATAATCCAAGTTTCGTTAATTGCCCCAGTGAGTCAGCCAAATCTCAGTTATTGTTAATCACCGTCTCACGTTCAAATTAAATTCCTCCGTGTGAACTTCAATTGTTAATAATCCAATTCCAAAGCCATATGTGTTTACAAACATCGATGATTTTGGGTTGATGTGTTATTAGCATGGATGTTTCAATTTTGAGCTTCGATGTTTAGAAACATCGATGTTGTGTTGGCATCCCTACCGCTTGCGTTCAGCAGAGGAGACCCGGCTGAACTCTTCCCCTCTCGCTGCTACTATCACTCCTTCCTGCTTTTCCTTTCCCTTTTCCTGCGTCCTTCCTTTTCTCTCTCCCCCTCTCCTCTCCCTCTCTCCCCTTCTCCTTCCTCTCCCTCTCGCTCCCCCTTTCACCCCCTCTCTCTTCCCCTCTCTCTTCCTCTCTCTCCCTCTCCACTTCTCTCTCCCCTCCTCTCTCTCTCCACCTCTCTCTTCCTCTCTCTCCCTCTCCACTTCTCTCTCCCCTCCTCTCTCTCCACCTCTCTCTTCCTCTCTCTCTCTCTCCCTTTTCGCCACTCTCTCCCCCTCTCTCCCTCCCCTCTCTCCCTTCTCCCTCTCTTTCATTCTCTCGGCTACTTCCTTTCCTTCCTCTCCCTTCCTTCACTCATACTCCCATCCTTCTCTTTCAGTGGTCCCCTTTTATCACCTTAGTTCTCTCAGGCCATTAACTGATGTCCCTGCAGTGTCTCTGACAAGGAGATTCTAGAGTTCGAGTCCTGACGGTGACAGGACTTTCGACACTAGCAACACAGCTAGGCGCTCTCGGTTAAGTTTAAAACGCCCTTGTCCGACTCTTCATCTATGGACTATCTACCTCTCTTTTCGTTGCCGTCCCGTCATCCCCCTGACCACGCCCCCTCACACTCTCATCTCCAATCCCTTTCCGCTGCGTCAGTTCCTCCGGCCTCAAGCCCTCTCCCTCTCCTTTGCTACTCGGTGTATCCAACTCATTCCTAGCGTCTCGAATTTCTCCCTACGATCACGATTCTCTCAACGTACATTTAAGTTCACCAGCCCATTTCGTCAAAGCTAAAAGTACCGAACCCCATCCGGCACAGTTTGAAGTACATACGAGCCGGGCAACCTCGCTCTCTACCTCTCCTTCTCTATATTCATCTCTCACCCTCTCCCCTTCTCCTTTCCTTATCTCTCCCTTTCCTTTCTTCTTTGCTGTGGATCTAGTTTCTTCGTCTCTTTATTTTTCACCCTGCTCTCTTCATTCTATTTTCTCGCTTTCTTCCGTCTCGCTCTATCCTCTCTTTCTATCTCTTTCCTAAATCTCTTTTCTTCATCCCGCACTATTCTGTCCAGCTCATCCCTTCCTGGTCTCATCTTACTCTCTCTCTTCCCCCCTCTCTCTCTACTTTCATCTTTTCCCTTCACATCCCTTTCCATCCATCCCTCTATTTTTTTCTCTGCCTTCTTCTTTCTCTTTCTCTCCTTTCCTCCAATTCTCTCGCTCTTCTCCTTTCCTCTCTTTCTCTAGCTCTTCTCCTTTCCTCTCTTCCACCTCTTCCTTTCCTTTCTTTGCTCTCTCAGTATTAACCTACTATATTTCTCTCCCTCTCTTTCTTTCCCTTCCCCATCTATTTCCACCTTGTCTCTCTTTCTACACCTTCTTCTTTCCCTTTTTGTCCTTTCGGCTTTTTCTCTCGCCCCTCTCCACTCTACTCTTCCTATCTGTCTCTTCTGTCCCACTTCGTACTTCCTAGTCTAATCCTAATCTCTCTCTCTCTCTCTTTCCCTGCTTCCTTTCTTTCTCCAGCTTCTTCTTTCCCTTTCCGTCCTCTGTCTACCCTCCCCTCCCTTATATCTTTACGGTTTGTCCCAATCCTTTTCTTGGACTGCGCCTGCCGCCCAATTTGGCTCCCGCCCCGTCCCGCCCGTCCCGCGCTGGAGCTCTCGCCCCGGGCGGCGTCCGGCGGGGCTCGCCCCCGCCCCGCCCCTCCGCGGCGTGGAACGCGCGTGGAATGCGAGTCGCCGCGGAGAGAGAAGTAGGCCGCGGCGGCGGGGCGGCGGTGGCGGCGGTGCGTTGCGCCCTCGGCCGCGGGAGCGCGCGGCGGCGCCGGCGCCGGCGCGAGGGAGGGGAGGGTCGGGGGCGGGGCGGGGCGGCCGCCCGCCGCCGCTCTGCAGTTGCCTGGCGTCTGCCGGAGTCGCTGGCCGTGCTCCGCGACCGCCCCCGCTCTACGCGTGACAGCCTGCGTGCGTGAGTGGTGATCAGTGCTGTGCGGTGCGTGGTCGCCGCGAGGCGGTGTGTGATGTGACAGTGGGCGGGCGGAGAACGTGCGAGTGTGTGTGTAGTGTGGTGTGGTGTGGTGCGGTGGTGGTGGTGGGTGGTTGCTGCCGCAGCCTCGACGCACTGCGCCCGCCGCGGAGGAGGATGCTAAAGATCCACATGTTGGAGCATCTGGTGCAGGATGAAGGGTGAGTGAAAACTTCCTCATCTCGATCGCGTTTTGGTGCAGTTTCCCGGGTCCATTCAGCAAATGCTGAGATGGCCCCTTGACCCTCAGACGTCGTACACTGGTTTTGACTAAATAAATGAAATAGTTTGCTGTTTTCGGCACTGAGTGCAGTGCAAAGCTCTCGGGTCTTGTTTCGTCAGGCGCGGCCGTTCCACTGCAGCACGTTTTCACAGGAATTCGTTCCCGCTCTGTTATCCCTCCCCCCACCACAATGTAATGTAAGGTGTAGTAATAATAAAATATCAATATTAGTACTTGCTAATGCGCGCTGATGTTAACACTCTGAAGCATGTGCCTTTTTGAAATATGTCTGCGGTTTTTGTTCCACAAACAGAAACTCGGGAAAATCAAAAAAACATTTGAACAGTTTCGATTTTGACTGAAAGAAGCGTATATTTGATTGTGTTATTCCGTTTGTCATACTGCGCCTACCGACTCAATTGTCATATACAGAGCACTACAGCTTACGACATAATCTTCATTGTACTTCAGGATGGCGCCAAGGGAGAGGCTGCACGCCATGAAAAATTCGTTATTTACGTGTTGCATCATGGGGCGGTTACGTTTTGTTACGTTTGGTATGTTCTACAATTGTAGGTATTAAACTGTTCTATTTCATTGCAGAATTACAGTATTCTAGAGTATTTTATTTGTCGTTGGGCAGTGGGCATGCTAGCTTTGAAAATCCACTTTACGTGATTTTGTTCAGCAGTGTTTTTTGCTGCTGAAGACCACTATTGACCTGAAGTTGAAAGACACTTCATTTGAGGAATGGCGTATGGTTACGACTAACAACTAAAATTTACTGTTATGGTCAGCTCCTTTGTTTATTTCGTGAGCTGTACGTTCAAATAATGTCTGTAGCTCGTGAGATGGTGGGGTTACTATCTATTAAACGGAGGCGAACATTTGTAGTTACAAATGTCCGCAAAAATTATTTCCATAATTTATTAAAAATAAACTTTGTTGGTAGAAGATTATGGGGTTTTTGAAGCCCAAGAGAAACCTTGCCCGCATCGTTGTCTCTTCTACGTAATATTTTGGGGGACATCAAAGCAAGTTATTTAAAGCCAGTACCACAGAGAACTCGTAGATTGTTTTATTGATTTGTTGATGTTAACAAGGTGCCCGCTGTAGATTATAAAAGGTCAAATTTTCTTCATTTATATTAAGTCGCTACGATTAAACAATCCAATAATACTTTGGCGATAAACTTAAACTATTTGACACGAAAAAGTCAAACATATTGACATCGTGTAGCACTGATTTTGTCACGATGATTCGACAACGATTTTGCTGAGACAGTTATTGGATGCTATAGTCTCGCTGCTAAGTTCTGTAGGTTGTAACGGTTCAGAAAATCGTAGTATGGATGTTGATAACAACACTCGTATTCAATCAGTCGTTTCTGAGACACTGTTTTAAGTGCATTTTCAGTCTCCGAAGGGAGCTCTTACTCTTTTAATATGGCAGCGCCATCATAGGTGTGCTCCGAATGTTTCAAATGGGTACGCCAGCATTAATAGTAAAATGCGAAATGAGAATAAAACTACTCGACGTACTAGTCACGTTTTCTGGGAGAGAGGACGCCGTGTAGGCGGAAGCGTAGGGATACAAGTGTTAATTTTTTTTTAAATTTTAGCTCGCTTTACAAACAAACAGCTGAGGTCACTCTTCATTTTGCGTATCAGTATCAACATTTTATAAATGATAATATATTTATTATAAAATATAATAAACAAATCATAATGTTTGAAAAATTGATTTAAATTATTTTAAAACTAATTTTTACATTAATTTACAACCTTCAGTTGAATTAAAAAGGGCACAAACTTAGTTCTTCACGCCAGGACGTTTTCTTGTATTTTGTACGCACGAACCTCCAAACAGCCTTGTGTTGTTTTGGGCGCAGTCTCTCCTAAGATCTTAGTCCTCTCCCGTGTCATTTGTTTGGCGCTGGCAGACGTGTACCTATGTTTAGTACAGTTCCGCCTATGTTTAGTTTACCGCTAGACGTCGGGCGACTGATCGCGAGCGAGTGATGTTGGGGACAAGAGAGCTGCAGGGCAAGACAAGAGCTGCGGCTTCGCGATACAACGGCATCCGCGTCGCATTTGACGCACCGGCTATCGTGCAGCTGTTTCTTGACGGGCAGTTAGTGGCCGGTTCCACTTACATTGCATAGTATTTTTACTTTCTCGACCTTCGTAAGAAGAGAAAGTATTGTAATTGTGCGCCGGAAAACGGCGATTTTTCGACAGAATAACTGTTATTGCGGGACCTTGGTGATGTAAAAGTGTGTAAATCTGGTTCATAAGAGTCTTATATTCTTTAACACGTTAAGCTGTCAGTTTTGTGGGTCCCTTATACCGAAAAATAGATTGATGGAAAAACGTATCTGTTCGTCTCGTCTATTTGAGCGTCTAATACATTCAGAAAATTTTCTTCAAAATCGATACTTCTGGATCGATTTGAAGGCACTCAAAGCTCTGCGAGTTTGAAATTGATATTTCGGTTTTGGGGGGTAATTTATATAAGCCTAAACATCATTTTCAAAATGTTCTGTGAACTGTCTCTAATTGTTTTAAATAAACTTGGTCCTCGGATATCGAAAATAATTGCGCAGCCCTAATTTTAGTTCATTTTTAAATCTTTGAATTTTCGAAAATTCCTAAAAGTAAACGGTGCAAATATAGTATTGAAGATAAGAATGAAAAAAACAATATATAGAAAAAATCATGTTACGATTAGTTGAAAAACTAATAATTTTCTCTCAAATTATACTTGAAGTTATCGCAATTTATAAAACATTTCTGAAATACTCCATATTATTTTGTAGAAATAGTAATGGACGCTTAAAAATTGCGCAGGTCTCCGTTTCATTGAGCCGTCTGATATTTCGAAAATTTCAAGTTAGAAATAATAGTAGAAAATATGTGCTGTTAGCACCTCTACCAGCAGTTACCAGTCATCCGTAATCTTACTCTTCTGTAGCGAAGATAGGTTTCTATTCCAATTTTTTGGTTCTCTAAGGACCTTTAGTTACTGTAACATGTTTGTGGAGATCGCTTATGTATTACGTTACGAATCGTTGACAAAATTTTATCAACTTCAGGTAATTTTTAATCATTCCTTATATTTTTTTCAAAGAATACTTAGTATTACATTCCTCTTAATTGGAGACAACGCTTTTGCGATGTATCAACCTTCCATTCTGCATTGCGTTTACATTCATATTTCTTCGTGTAGAAACTTAACTCCTCAGTTCCTCTGAATTGTAGACATCGCGTTGTCCAGTTTCGAGGTGCGCTACTACCGTTCGGCCATGCAGTGAGGAGCCTATTCAATGGCTGCGTTTCGTGAAGGGCATTTGGAGCGATGCTGCCTGCGGGCAATCTGTTTCCATCGCATGAATTATACTCCAGGAATGATTTACGACCATCCGAGGAATATGCTAATTTATATTCCTGTACAATGTTTGGGCGATAGAACGGGCACGCTGGGAGATGCACGGCTTGTTCGTATGCTACCTTACATTCCCGAGAGAGAACATTTGTGGGGATGCCTTTAAACATTTTTGCGCGTCATTTTCCCTTATCTTTAGGCGGTGTTCCAAAACAGGACAGTATTCCTGCTAGGGATGTAATCCGAAATAAATTATGGAGTTAAATAGAGCGTACACTTAACGTTGGTTGCAAGTACCTATTTTCAAATTCCACCAGGTGTTCTTAAAGAAGATCGAAAATAAATCATACCAGGAAAGAGTTGCAGTTCTGAAATAGCCTATTGCCAGTCATTTATGTTAATTTGAATTTCAATCAAAAATTCCTATTACAATAAATAAAACTATTGGTATTATGTATCTTACGTGGGATATTGACAATTTTTAATTAAATATCCCTGGAATTTGGGATTGAAATATTGTGTAGGATGTCTTAAATCATTCACTTTGGCCCAATACGTATTTTAAGATTAAACAAGGTTCTAAAAACGTAGGTTACGTTTCGTTGTCATATCTCTCATACATTTATATTTATTGCTGATTTGGTTATCCCTCAAGTGTATGCTTCATTATTACACCCCTAAAGACATAATGTAAATTATTTTAATAAAATGTTACACAATAACTATCAGTAAGAAAATATTTTCGTCTAGAAGAAATTCATGTCATTGCTTAGCATGTTCTTCACACGACAACTGTTTGCAATAACTAATAAAATTAACTGTTGTTCTGAATGTCAACTCCGATACATGTTGTGTGTCCTTTGTCTTCGTTGCAAATGAGTCTATTTTAGAAAGTGGATTTAACGTGACGCGCTTGAGTTCGAAGAAATAACGATAAAAGGATGATCGTTGGCGTTCATTCAATGCAAATTACGCTGTTGAACGCTGTAGCGAATATTGACGTAGTAATGAACGTGTTCCCATTCGATTAGTCTAGTACAGGCTTTCACTGCCTTTACTGCAAGAATATAACACTTGAATCGGTAATAGAATTGTGATCCACTGATAATTTATTGGATAAATCTCGGTTATTTTCATAAATAAAGAGTCGGGTTTTCTCTTCGGTAGTATGAATGTCATTGTGATTATTGTGTTTGTGAAGTCTTATTACCCTTAATTTGAAAGAGGTCTATGATATTGTGAAGGACGGTCGTTCTTGTTATCACATCTGTAGCACCTCCTTCCGGATTAAGTATCACGAATGAATACTAATGAATTAAGATATTGTATGGAAGGATAAAAATGTATTGTATGCATATAATGTGTGTCCTGCATTGTTCGAAGAGTGAATTAAGATATTGTATTCAATACCGTGATCGTGGCGTGCAGACGATCGCACAAGTGCTAGAGATCGGATCCAGGATTGAACAAATAACACAGGCACAGAAAATAAATGTTGCCAGATTCAAATACTTCAAACATGTTTCTCTAAGTATTTCAACGCGCTGAATCCGGCTACTATCTTTCACTTTTTTTTAAATCCCAAGAAAAAAAAATCGTGAACTTGCATTTTTTTGTTTTTTTCGTTTTCGGGGGTTGTTTCTCTACGTACTTCAGCGCGGTGAATGCGAATCTGAAGACAAAATTGAGCCACCACCCTCCGGTTTTTTAATCTCAAAAAACACCTTCAAATTTACAATTCGCAATTTCAGTGTTTTTTCGCGATTAAAAAATCTGGAGGGTGGTGGAGCGATTCTGGCTTCAGATTGGGAATCAGCGGATTGAAATACAGAGAGAAACGCGTCTTCGGGTTTGACAACTTTTTCCCCCCATGTAATCGTGTCTATTGAATGAGGATTCTAGCTGAGTTAGCTCAGAGGCAGCATTGCCGCTGTCTCTGGAACGACTTTGACCGAGAGGACGTAGATTCGAATTCGTCGGCACAGCTCCGCCCGATCGTAGCCAGAACAACCTCCAAGCGCCCGATGGTTTCACAATTTTTCGGAACTGTCGAAAACCAAATTTTTTTAATCTTTGTTTTCCTTTTCAATATTGCATTTATCTTTATTCGTTTCTAGAAAACTATTTCAAATAACTTAGAAGTTATCGTGAATTTTATAACTATGTCAACTTAGTTTTCGACACATCTTGCTTAATTCACAAAATTATTAAGGAAGATTTGAAAACTGTAATAATGGAAATCAGGAAATCTGAAGGAGATGTTAATAGGTCGCATACACTTGCAGTTAACATTAAAAGTGAATACGAAGTACCACTTTTACTAGAAAAGGAGAATAGAGATTTACGCTACCCCATCGTTGTGCGTTTTACCCCTGCAGAAACATATACTCCTTTTGATATTCTTAAATTATCAATATTTAGTTCCAAACAAAATGCTACACTAGTAACAGAGTGTTGATAAAATGTATGTCACAAAATCTGTTTAAAGTTTTGCTAGAAGTAATTACTTGAGAATATTACGGCACAAAGAATATTACATTATAATTACGGCACGAAGATTAAAGACTATATTAATCATCCCGTGTAATTGCATTGTGCTTATCACACGTGAGTAAAATAATGTAACTTTCCAATTATGACCATTTCAATAAATCTCGATTTTTAATCTGATTCCCTTTACTCCACTCGATTTATGCCGCCTCCTTGTCCAGATTCACTTCGCTAATTTCACAGTAATTAGTTCCCTTACAATGCAGTTTATTTCTCCCCATTACTTGGTACTCAGCGATACAGCTCTCCACTTCATTTAATTTCTCTTCGTTATTATCTCCTCTATGTAATTACTATTTCTTGGATTTTACAGCCCTACTCCAGAAAGTAGAAAATTCATCCAAGCAACTATTCGAACAAACGACTTTCTAGGTTACAATGATGAGAACCCAATGTTTGAAAATACTAGAGGGAAATCATTTTCATACTAGATTAGGTTAGTGCCCTGGATGAATCAGGGTTGATTTTACTGTTGTGTCTATGAAGGAAAGTGCGATAGTTGAGTGTGATGATACAGAAATGAGTGCGGATGGAATGAGTGACTGGGTACATATTATTTTCCGGAGCGATAACTGCTAAGGTCATTAGCCTCAGAGTGTACAGAATTTTCTACCTTTAGAGGTGCCGGTGTTATTCTTTGATAGAAAGTGACATCTACCGCCGACCTACACTTCGCGGAATTTTTCCTCTCCAGGTATTTCACCGGGAGAGGTGTCTCGAGGCATCAACTGATTTCACTGTAGTCGATGACATCTGACGGGAGGTCCCACCATGACAAACGGCCCACGGTCCGCGCGTGATCTTTCCTTCCTCTTCCTTGTCCTATGCTCACCCCCTTACTTACACTCAGATACACTTACGATACGTGCACTACACTACAATACATTCCGAGAGACCGGTCGAAAGCTTAGAGCGTGTGTCGGATGGGGAGGTGCCCTGTTGGAGGGAGATACCTGGTTGGGGAAATCCCGCGAGATACGTCAGCGTCAGATCGCGCCACCCAGTTGAGGAAGATCACCGCCAACTCCCGATGAAACGTGCACTACACCTACGGAACAAACGAACTTAACCGTTGACGCGCCCGGAATATCAATCTGCCCTCCGCGCCAATGGGGATAAACACTCGCTCTCGCTCTCTCGCTCTCGCTCTCTCTCTCTCGCTCTCGCTCTCTCGCTCTCGCTCTCTCGCTCTCGCTCTCGCTCTCTCGCTCTCGCTCTCTCGCTCTCTCGCTCTCTCGCTCTCTCGCTCTCTCGCTCTCTCGCTCTCTCGCTCTCTCGCTCTCGCGTTCTCGCTCTCTCGCTCTCGCTCTCTCGTTCTCGCTCTCTCGTTCTCGCTCTCTCGTTCTCGCTCTCTCGCTCTCTCGCTCTCTCGCTCTCTCGCTCTCTCGCTCTCGCTCTCTCGCCCCCCTTCTGTAAAATGCACTACTCTAACAGAACTAACGACTGGAGCTCGTATTTTTAGCTGCTAAGAAAACGGACAATATTTTTTTTTCAATTTCCTTAAAAAGTGAAAAACGGGTGTTAAAACGACGAAAAACATTTATAATGACCAAACTTATCTCGAAACACATTTTGCAGGGATTTCCCACTCCTTATCGAGGACAATGAATAAAAGACGCTCACCGGTGTATAATAGGCCCTTACAATCATTTCCCTTGAATTTTCCGCCTCGCCTGCACCGTGGACTGTGCGTAGACTCGTTTAGCGATGGAAATAATGAGATTAATTCACAAGAAGCTCTCCTTTTGAAAGCGAACTCGCGCACAAAGCTCACTCGGCGCAGAAAATTATCCCGTCATAAAGGGCGCTGGCTCTTGTTTACTGTCGAAGGCAACGGAGCGGAAACGTTCGCTGCTACAGAAAAACAGATGAGCGGGAGGGTAAATACTTGTTTCATTACGAAAGTCGTGTCATATTTTTCGTTGGATTGTAATGACATAAAAAAATCTGGGTTTATTTTTGAAACTGTTTTCAGACCCGGCTTGCTGTATCGCAGCATTACGAAGTGCCATTGGGGCTTTTACATTAATGTCGCGTAGATTAATGTGACAGATTGTAGTTTTTTTCCTTCGGTAATAAGGAATGTGAGTCGTTTGTGAACGAATGAAATCTTTCTGGACTGGGCGACATATGCAGCAGAATCCACAGTGTCAGATTGAGAACGCCAAAAACACTCAAATTTCATGTATTAATTCAGAGTTTGAATTATATTAGTACGATATAAAGTTCGTAGTCTTGGGATTATTATTAATGTGTGAAATAGCTACAAAGTTTTTTTTTTATTCTGAGCAAAATCAAATTGATTTTACGATGTGTGTCATACATTATTTTTAGACAGCCTTACTAGCTTTCATTTGGTTTTCATTCAAGTATATAAATCGCTTAATGATATATTAAGGGCAGCCGTAGCTGATGCCCGTCTGACGAATGTATTGTTTTCTTCGTTGCATTCAGGGGTTTATCAGAACCATTTACGATCGTCTCACTTTGGCACTAGGGCTCAAACTTCAACGTTTAGCACGTTATGTATGGCTGGAAATAATCTCTTGTTCCAGTGGCTTTAAAAAAAATATATTTCGCGAGAGGCTTGATGGTTTCTTGCATACGATCCCGACTGTTTCTGCTTCGACCTATCGGACAAAACACTATCAATGTTGGTCGTGTAAGAAAATAATTTGGAATAAAAGTAGCTGACGTGTTCAGCTTGCGTATGTGGAGCTGGTACTCGTATGAAGCGTCGCCCAACTATACATGAGGGTGCGAGGTTCGAGTCCCGTTTAAAGTAGAGGAGTAGTCACCAAGTGGTAATTGGCTTCCTGGACTTCCGTGAATCTCATCAGAATGTTTATCCCAATCAGTGTCTTTCAGCTCTCGTGATGATTATAATACCCTTCATTGTTCGTGTCTCGACGGTGCACGATTTTCGACAACCGCTGTATAGAAGTGTTTCGAATTCAGCCGCTGTATAGAAGAGATTTCTAGTGGTAGACTGGTCTGATTGGTAGTTTTCCGTGGTTTCTCCGATCAACACCAGGCAATTGCCGGAGCAGTGCCCTAACAAACGGGCCACGGACCGCGCGCGATCTTTCCTTCTCATTCCTTGTCCTATCGTTACCCCTTACGTACACTTACACTTACACTTGCATGCACTACACTACCACACATGCCGGGAGATTGTTTGGGAGCTTGCCCTAGCTTGGGCGGTGCCGCACTAGACTGGGACACAATAGGAGATTTCTCTTTCCTTGCTTCACATGTAGTGTGAAAGGAACACAACCCCTTTAGGGAATAAACGCACATATACACTAACGGAACTTGAAAATATGAATCAATCCTTCATAGAGAAGAAGACAAAGGTGTATCATCGTATCAGGAAAGGCAAGAGCCCAAGATTTTACTCCTCCGGTGCACAGGTTAAGCAATGAGAGTCAAGAATTATTATATTATCTGTATAATAATCATCACTGAGACGATGCATGTTTAGAATGCACTCTAATACCGTACCACTTTTGTCACGTTAGGACTCAAACATGATATCCTGAAATCCCAATGTATGTTATTGTGGACATGTAGTCTTGTAATCTACTGTGCCACTTTATAGTGGGTCTACCCGCAACCAAATAATATTCCTCACACGTGGTACTCAAATTCTCAGTACTTTTTCGCGCGGTACTGAGATGGGGCTGCCATCCTGCGGTGGAAGGGCCAACTTGCTGGACACTGTAACCCCCTGCAAGCGAGCTTTGAACCTCTCCGGACATTAACATATTTACGAGGCACCTCGGCAGCGGGTCAACTCTAAACGAGACCTCCGCCAAGGACGAGGACGAGGCGAAGAGCGCGCCCCGCAGCCTCATTCCAAGTTCCCCTCCCCACCCTGCTTCGCCTCTCCTCCCTTCGTACTCGCTTGCGTTGCATTAACAATAATTTTAAACATTAGGAGAGAACATGAGCAACACGGGTTGTGACGGGAATGATAATTTGATGTATAGCGTGTGATGTGCTGTGATGTATAGCGCGTGATGTGCTGTGATGTATAGCGCGTGATGTGCTGTGATGTATAGCGTGCGATGTGCTGTGATGTATAGCGTGCGATGTGCTGTGATGTATAGCGTGCGATGTGCTGTGATGCATAGCGTGTGATGTGCTGTGATGCATAGCGTGTGATGTGCTGTGATGTATAGCGTGTGGTGTGCTGTGATGTATTGCGCGTGATGTGTTGTCTTTCTGTATGAATATTGATAAATTTCCAAAAACGGTTCTTTTCAGAATCACACTTGCATTCAGCTTTTCAGTCTGAGAGTAAAACATGCGTATGAGTCATTTTCATGTGGCTCGCTGGGTGTGTTGCGATATATTCGGTACTTACACTATTCTAACCTATGGTTTCGATGTTCTTACAGTAATCACTTAATATATAATATAATATACATAATATATAATATGTACAACTAATGTTTAACTGGTAATTTTGTGGAATCGATGCCAAATCGAAGAAATTGTGTTAGTAGCTGGCACTAAACTGTTTCAATCGAGTTAGTACTTCAAGCGTGTTAATTGTTGCCGGTCTGTCGTATCGTGTGTGTGTGCGTGTAAGGGGAGGAGAATAGTATGAGGAAGGAAATATCGAGTGCAGTTCATGGCCCGTTTTCAGGGTTCTACTCCGGTTTTGCGATATTAACAGGAGAAACCACGTAAAACTACCGATCAGAGCAGCCGACCGCTAGAAATCTCCTCCAGACAGCGACTGAATTCAACCTAACAAAATCCTGCCGCAGTTAGGACTCGACCCCAAGAATCTCCCGATCTAACAAGATGTAAAGACAGACAGAGATACCTTAACCGGTAATTCGTTTCATGCAACCTTTAGTATTGATTAACATTTTTCTACGATATATGAAATGTCGGATACCATTATTGACACCCTTTTATTTCTTCTGGCTTAAGTATATGCGTGTAAAGATGAGGATCACATAGGGCGTCTCAACAAGCAATAAAAAATTAAAAATAGACCGGTTCGATATGAAATTCCAGCCTCGCTTGGTGTCATGGGAACAATTCGGTAGTTTTCGAAGCGCGCAATTCTGACGTTGGAGAGAGTTGAATTCCCCAAATATGGCGACATCATGGAGACTTCCTTTAATTGATTTCGATTGACGAATTATTTTTCTTGTGACTAACTAATTGTACTATAATACAAATTACATTATTCTACTATTCATAATAATGAATTACTTGTGGAGACCCATGCGATTAAATCGTTGCCGGTTATTTATTGTATTCGTCTATTTAGACAGGGAAAAATGAATTCTACACAAGAGTGTCTACCCTGCTTCTCTTCACACTCCTCGTCTTGTGCTGCCTCACCTGACCCCACTCCTTCCCGCCTTTCCCTGCCATTCTCACTATAATAATGTTTCGATCGATCTGAAAATTGCATATCAATTCGGAAGTGTAGTGGACATACAGTGAAAAACTCAAATGTGACTTCAAACTGCACTGAAGTGCGCAATTTAACTCTGCAAAAGAATTCGCTGCAAGTTCACTACCATGATACCGTCAAATCTGGTTACATAGGTCTCCGTCAGAATGTGCTTGATGCGGACAGTAAAAAAAAGTTTTTATATAGCATTTACAAACATCTAAGATACTCGTGCCGTCAGCGGGAAATTTCATCTTTCAAGTAATATTTTATTTGATGAGGTTGATTCAGCAGGTCATCCGGAAAAGGGATGTTTACATAACGCGTTTTAGGAATAATGTAAATAGGGCTACTCTAAGAAGGGACTAGCTTAACAGGTCGGACAACGTCAATTAGAAAGATGGCATTCCAAGAAATAGTGATGGCTATTTAGAAATGCGTTAACTGTAAACGGAATAATTAACGATTAGAGTGCATGGACATAACCTGCAGTTACGTTCCCAGCAGTAGCCCAGTGGCAATGCCAATGCGGTCCTTTTTCGTAGTAATGTCTTTTTACAGAAGGTCTCCGGAGGAAACGTAAAAAACAGTCGAAAATCAGGTCTTTAAGGCAATTTTAAGCATGATTTGTCTAATAAACTACTTGGATATTCCGATTGGCTAAGCCGTTATGAGCACCAAAACGTTTGTTTAAAAAATGCTTTCTCGGGAAAAATTTGCATTGTAAAGGCGTAGAAAGACCCCACAAACATAAATTATTTATGAATTTCGTTAGTTAATAATATAGTTGTTTTGAAACAAAAAAAACTAATTAAAAAAGCAGTCGAATTGTGTATATAGAGTGCTTCTTTATTTCTGTGTTAATTTTTCTTTCTGAACAAATATACTAATTTATTTTGTAAATAATAAACAATTAACATGTTTCTGGAATAATTTTGTTTCTGGAATGCACATTTGTGCCTTGAAAGCATTTTTTAAACAAACATTTGAGTGCTTATTGCGGCTCAACCATTCGGAATATCCACAAAGTTTATTAGACCAAACATACTTAAAATTGTCTTAAGAGCTTGTTTGCGACGTTCCGACGTTTCGTCGCAAGACACCCTGTGTATTATTTAATGTGCGATTCGTCATTTTCGATGGGTTACTCCTAGAAACGAAGTCAATGCATTTGAAGTTTTCGGTTGGTGGCAGGGTTGTGAGCGTCGTGCGATGTTTGCGGCGCATGCGCAGTGGCGGACCCTGATCGTCTGCTACGGAGGAGAAGAGAAGAGAAGAGTGTGGAACGGGAGGGGCGGGGCGTCGTAATTCACACGAGAGTCGCGATGCATCAGCGCTGCGACAGCCACGACCCCCCTTCCCACCGCGCGTTCACCGCCTCAGGGCAGCCACTGACGTCACTGCAGTGCCTTTGACCCGGAGGGCCTGGGGTTGCACTCCCGGCAGTGGACGGATTGCTGACTCTAGCTTGTCAGCGAGGTCGAATTCAGCTGTCTGGAGTTGAATTTTAGAGGCCGGCTGCTCTGATCGGTAGTTTTCCGTGGTTTCTTCCATCAACGCCAGGCGAATGCTGGAGCAGTACCCTAACAAACGCCAGCGACCGCTTGTAATCTCACCTTTCTCGTCCTATCATCTCTCTCTCTCACTTACACTAGCGTGTACTACACGTACAACACATGACGGGAGACCGATCAGGAGCTTAGAGCTTGTCCCGCGGGTGGGAGATACGTTGGTAGGGAAACCCCGTAAGCATGTCGTAGATCGGCGCCAGATCTCTACATCGAGCAGGAAAAGATCAGTGCCGCCTCCCAAACAAAAAACATGCATTACACTGATGAGACTAATGAACTTGGCAATTAGCGCACTGAGATCGTGATAACGTAAAACATTTTAATTAAACTTCCAGAAACATGTTTAATCTGTGTTCAGTAAGTAGTGGTTGTCAGTATTGTTCCAGAATTTGTAAACTACCACATTTCATTGGCCTTGAAGAGGAAGAACTGAACGGCATGAAACAATATTCGAATCGCAGGAAGGGGTGTATTCTGCTTTCGATGTGTGTCAAACCCTCTTTCGTCCTCATGCCCTGGCTCGAGAGTTGCAAAGCGTCCTATGCGAGGAGGTGGGCGAAGGGGTGGGGGCGGCAGACTGCAAGGGAACAACTCGGGCTGCGACAAGCGTTTTCATTTGCCCGACCCGGCGCAGCGCGGTGTCAATTCCGGTGAAAGATTAAACTGCGCGCTCCGGGAGCGGGGGCGGATTTGCTGCGTGTGTCTGAGTGGGAAATTACACGCTGGCACTTGTTTCGCGTTCATTTGTTGCACGAGTTATTTGGGGGTGATAGGGGGTAGTGTATGTCGGATGGTGAGTGTGTATGTCGGATGGTGAGTGTGTATGTCGGATGGTGAGTGTGTATGTAAGCAGAGTACCATTGTGATCGGAAGTTTGAGAAACATTGGCAACCAATACGGCACATTTTGACGCTGGTTTTTGAGTAACACAAAAGTGGAAATCGTACGCATCGCAATATATCGCGCGAACTTTCAAAAAACAATATTCGCCTACCAGTACAATGTCCACAATTTGTAAATAATTGCGCAATGTGGCATCAAAAGTTTAAATGGTTTTGCGCCCCGAGACAGCGATGTGATTTTCTTGACACCATGACTATACCGGAGAACGTGGTCGTGAGATAACCCCGACATCCCCCCCCCCCGGCGGTGGTGAGAGCGGCAAGAAATTGAAGGCCGTGAAATAACTAATTTCGGGGTATACCACTATCACCTTTCTTGGTGCCGCAAATGTAATTGTTTGGGAAAATATCTCAAGTGTGCCCGAGGTCATGGCAACAAACCAGGGCCCACGTCGCCGTAATTCGTTGCTCATGCCCCCACGTTCCGACAGCCCGAAGAGGCATAGTAACGAAAGAAGGCGAGCGCATTTTCTGTGGAGAGATTGCCACACTTGCAATTACAATTTATTAGAGAATTGTTATCAAAGGTGAATCTTTCGGACATTGACAGATTTGTTTTTCTTTTCCCTAATGCAATTTCTAGTACAATCAATAAACGTTTCATATTCTTTTAGTATTTATGTTTTCATGGTTTACAATTATAATTTGACAATTCGAATAATTATTTCAATGTCGAAGAATATCGTATTCGGGTATTGTAACGACCTTGATATTGTGACATTATAAAATTAGGCAATGTGAAACTTGTAAGTGGAACAATTAAAGGATCTTACTTCGTTTAAATAATATTTTAAAAAATGTTTAGTACACTAACAATGTCTTTAACGTTCATCAACGATGCTTCAAAGTTAAATGTGCTACTAAATTACAGTGTAACATGGAAATAGATCCAGGGCATTTCTTCAACGAGATCGTTGTCACACATGCAAATTACACGCATTCTAAAGCTGACCTTCAACTTTTCTCATCCGGGGATCAATGTTGCTGTTTTTGAAAACTGAATATAACGATGACGTACCTTAACAGCGATCACAAGAAAAATAATTATTTTATATCTCCTTCGTCAACAGTCTTATACCTCGGTTTACTATTGAACTCGTCGATAATAGGAACAACAAGTCCAGTCATTTTTATTTTGACATTAACTCTAAAATCGGCAATAGTAAACCGAATATAAGATGAATATCGTAATATTCATTTATAGTAAAGAAACGTGGTTTGGCAGAAGTATTCCCATAAAAAAAATTCTTAGAATAATTCGTGAGTAATACTTTCAATAAGAGCACTTTGTGAAGGTTTGACTGACTATTCGGCTGCCAAATGCCTCTATAATCTGACAGAAATGGTAAACGAATTTCACTCAAATACGTAGCCTGAAAAGTTTTGAGAGATATATGAGGCATATACACATAATGTTACTAATTTTTGGACTTTCTTTGATGTTCTCTTCGACATACTGACAGCTCTGACGAAGGTAGGGGGCCACCTCCTAAGAAGTTTTCAAAATATTTCATTAAGTGACTCAGAACATCTATAATCTGATTTGTGTTGAACTCTACTGCTATTTACATTAAACTCTCAGTAATGTTTTCAATTTGTGCTTCAGAAGCGTTTTTATTTCTCTTAATAGGAAAACATGGACTACTATCAGCCTTTGGTCTAATATGTCTAAACTGATGATACATGTTTAACCATCTAACAAAAGAACTCCTTTGAATTCTGAAAAAAACATATGTAGAAATGCTTTGTCTTGGATACTCGTATGAATCATTGAAATTCCTTGAAAATGCTAGTTCCAAGATCTGCCGTTGTCGCTGAAGACAAAGGTCAAGTGAGTAGGGCAGAGCATCTGAAACAACTGTCCGTGACCTCTCGTCAAACGGATAGCTTAATTTAAGAAGCACCCAAAATCATTTTTAGTATACCGATTCAACGATGTTTTTTTTTATTCCAAGTTCAGTGGTACAGGTTTATCGGAGAATGCATTACAACTCAAATCACGAAAATTTATTTACAGTACTAGAGGTTTTTATTGAATTTACTTCACATAAAAATTCCACCAATCCAACACCAAAACAATGATTTTTTTTGGCGAAATTCAAACCCGACATAATCGATTCATATATTTGAATTACTAGTAAATATTATACACGATATGATAAATTAGTTTCTAATTTTATTTTCCTCAATATGAAGATTTATACCAGGAGATCAAAGCGAAATTTTATGGGAAAAATTTCGCGGAATCGAACTCGCGACTGAACAAATATGACTGCTTTTCCGCGTACGTTCTAGGAATTGCGAGATTGAATTTGCGTACTCGATCTCGATTTACGATGTTGGCACGGAATCATGACACTTCCTGGGAAATAATTTGGAATAAATGACAGCGAAATTTGATCGGGAAACCAAAGGCAGAGAGATATAAATGAAAGTGAAACGCGATGGCTTGCCTGAAATGCGTTCTAAAAAAATACACACTGACTTGTTAATTTCGTGAGAAGGGTCACGGGCCAATGGGAGGGAAGTGTGTGTTACACCCACAATCTCATACACGCACACGCACACATACGGCTGAAAGAACTGGAGGTAAAAATTGAAGGCTTGAAATAAAAAAAAGAATATAAGTGCCGTTTTCATACTTTCAACAAAAATGAGTTTATATACTGTATGTTAAACGTATTGGAATATACAGCTCTTGGAATTTTTAATCTATCAAGAATTGCGTCTGAACTTTGGTTGTTGTTTATGCTGTGGGGCTTAATTCATATAATTATTCTGGTAAAAACGTAAATTTAACAGAAATGGCTGCTACATCCTTTTTTATTTCAAGTGAGTTCAAAATCTTGCTTGTATCGATTGTGAAACATTACTATGCAAGTCAATCTTAAACCATCATTAATCTACCCCAGCCGTATATAGTGCAATGCAGCGGTGAACCATGTAAATAAAATGCAAATAATTCAACACAAATGCTTACGCAGGATAGCCAAAGCCATTTGTTTATCAGCAATAATTAGATTCGCAGAGAATTAAAACTAGAACCGATCAAGGATTTTATTAGTTTCCCAATCGTTCTTCGAATTCCTTAAATAAAAATATTCCCTGTGGCACACTATTTTCATTAGGAAAAACGTACCAAAACTCCAAAAGAATCAGATTACGCTATCCAAAAGATGACTTAATAATGACGTAAAATTAAAACTTTCCAAAAAAGTTCCAAAAATTGGATTCAATCAAAAAGAAAGAAAAGAAACGACTATCATTAGGTATCTTAAATTATGAAAATGCAGAAGTATCCACATGGCAGCAATAGTTAGAAATGGTGAAGCCTAAACCTGAATCAATACCTTTGAAAGGCAGCAATGACGAACAGGTGAATAAATTTTTTAAAGTCTTCAATTGTCGCCATTGCAGCGAATCCGATCGGAAACCCTCGAACTGAAGTCCCGATGGTAAATTTCTGCTCTAGCTACACAGACCAGTCGCATTCAACCGTTGTGTAAATAGGACGTCGAGCGGCCGTCTGCTCTGGTTGATAGTTTTTCGTGGGGTCTCTGATCGTCACCAGGCGTATGTCTGAGCGTGTCTTGACAAACGGGTTACAGACAGCAACGCGATCTTTCCTCCCTCGCTCTTGTCCCTTTCCTTACACACACACACACACACACACACACACACACACATTGAGACGTAACATGCACTACGCGTTCACACGCATCGGGTTTGATGGCTCAGGGTATCAATTCTTGTATGCTTCTAACCGGAGGACCCTAAGAGTTAGTCTCGATGGTAGGATGATTTTTCGACACTAACTACATAGCTGCCGACGTGGATGGCCGAGTTGGCTGAGAGCGTTTACAGACTCTGCGCTTCGGTCCGAAGGATCGCGAGTTCTAGTCCCGCCTTGGGCATGATTGTTTGTCCTTTGTCTCTCATGTATGTTGTCGCGAGGGCCTCACGTTTTGCTGTCCTTAGATCTGAAGAGCCCGCAAGTATGTTGGTGTCTAGTGTATGGGTCGCATATGCATTGGGTCATTTAACCGGCTGTCGGCTGGATAAAAGCCCTACGAAAGAAAGAAGAACTAAATAGTTAGGATGGATTTAGCCGCCGTCCGGATTTTTCGTTTCAAGAAATCGCTCATAAATTAACATATTTAGACGCATATTGTGATATATTTGCCGTTTATGGCACGAATAATTGCGTCAACACACACTTAGGCAGTCGCCCGGAGAGAATATGGGGTAATAACAATAAATCAAACAGCCACTTTCCACCCACAATGTCAGATACTTGTGACTTCAGAATAAAGTTGCTTTCAAAAAATAACTTTCTCTTATAAATTTATAATGGTTTTATAGTGTATTTAACTTGTTTATAACGGTGTTTCACTGCATTCGCACAAATTTGATAACTCGCTCCTATTCGATTCGTCGCTCGATTTCAAAACGTACTCGTGCAGTAAAGCTTAACGCTATAAACTAGTTGCATAACATACAATTATTTGTCCCCGCCGTCTCGGGGCGAATTCCGACAGTGTTGGCGCTCTGTTTATTGGGGCACGCGAGGTTTCAGAGTTTATTTAAGATCGCATCAACTTTTAGGTCATTAGCGACTATTATTGCTTGTAACGGTATGGTAACTGCGAGGATGACATGAAATGACGAACACAATACAATCATGCCCGAGGCGGGACTCGAACCCGCGATCCTTCGGTCCGAGATCGCTACGGCATCTCTGCCTTAGCGATCTCGCCCACCGGATCGGCGACATTTCCGGTGTTTATGTGGAGCGTTTTAATTCCGTCACCTTCCCAGCCTCGTCGCGAGAGGGCGGGTGCGGCGGCGGCGGCGGTGGGGACGCCCCGCGGGCACAAGAGCGTGGCGGGGAGTGTGGAGGGGGAGGGGAGGGACGAGTTATTTAAGTCCCCGTGCACTTAACGGGATTGTTATTTTTTGTGGCGCTTCGTTCGTGGAGCTGCTGCGTTCGCCGTCGCCGCCGCCCGCGACTTGGGCGGAGCGCCCGCAGCTGCCGCGTGCGCAGTCGCAGCTGCGCATGGCGTCGGACGTGGACCGGCTCTGGGCATTAGTTGATGCTGCTGAAGTGCCTTGACTCGAAGGTCCTATAGTTCGAGTTCTGACGGTAGAAGGATATTCGACACATTTCTCCGATCACCACCATGCGATTGTCTTACCAGTACCCTAAACAATGGGTCACGAACCGCGCACGATCTTTCCTTCCCCTTCGTTGTCCTGTCTTCACTCCTCACTCACTCTCTCTCTCTCTCTCACACACACACACACACACACACACACACACACACACACACACACACACACATGAAAGAGACTAATGCCGGGTGACTAGTCGGGAGCTTCGATGGACTAGTCGAGGCAGGTCGCCGCCAGATCTCACCATCCAACAGGGAAACATAACTATCTTCTCCAGAGGACAAACACGCACTACACTTAGGGGAATAATGACCTTAGCCGTTAACGCGCTCGGAATCACTAGCAACCAATCACTCAATCCAAAACATTAGAACCTTCTCCTCTCCGCAAGCGACTATAGTGCGATTTTTTTCAACGGTCCACCTGAGCCCGGTCTTCACTTTGGCATTATCACTGCATTTCGTGTCATCCTCGGTCGTGCCGCTAGACTTTCCTTCTCACCCTCTATCGCCCTCTGTCGCTCTCGTCTTTTTCTCGCAAGATCCACCGCCTCCTCCTCCCGCGTTCCGCCCACTCGCCCGACGCTGGAGACCGCCTGCCGCCGCGCTTCTTTTATTTTATTCCCCCCTCCCCCTCCCCCTCCTCTGCCGTGTCGCGTGAGCTTGCGCCGGCCGGGACCCGCGCCGCCTGCCAGCATGCGCGGCACCTCGTTTCTCTCCTCTATTTATGGGCGGGTCCTTTTCGCGAGTGCGCTCGGGACAAGTACAGCGGCGCCCGCTCCGAGGCCCGGACACGCGGGGTTGTGCGCGCCGGCAGAAAAATGGGCTCGGGTGGAGGGGAATGGTTGGGAATACGTGCGGCAGACTCGCGACGAACGAAACTTGTTTATCACGAACTAATATTGTAGCTCTGGACTCGTCTCGGATGGTGGGAGATACCTGGTTGGGGAAACCCCGCTGGCCGACATGTAAGTCGACGTAGAATCTGACCATCCTGCTGGTGGAGGTCACCGCCACCTTCCAAGGAAACCACAGATACTATCATTACGTTACTAATCACCTTAGGCGTTGACGCCCCCAGAATCATTAATTAATCAATCAACTATAGCTCTACAGAATGTCTACTGCATGCAATTAATGTCTACTAGAGGAATTTAAAATTTATTGTTGTTTTCTAGTGTTTAGAAAATTACAAATATAAAAATTAATGAATTTATTGAGAGCGTATTTATACTAAAGAATATAAATGTTGGTACATGTATTCGATTACTATTGGGAAGAATTATTTTAATCCCTTCACATTCTTGTTTGAAATACTTAAGTGACTTGGAAATTGAAGAGTACTTAAGAGATGTTAAAATTTTCCTATGTTTCATAGGTAGAAAATTATTATTTTTCTCCGGCTTCGAAGAATTGAACATTGTGCGAATAAGTAGTAATAGAAATTAATCATTAAAATTAAATATTGTGAATATTGTGAAATAAATGATAACATCCTTGTGCTTGAGGTTAAGAAAAAACAAGGATAAAACGTTTTTACTTGCATTTGTAACGTTAACCTTTAAAGCAGCATATCATTACCATCATCTTTTTCGTTCATTATCTCCATTTTCAATGTTATTTTCCGTGACTTTTTTGCACTTTGACTTGAAAATTTCAGAGGAATATTTCAACATGTGTGAAATCCGTCAAACGAAATACAAACGATTTTATTAAAGGAACGATTTGTATATTCTTTTTGTACCGCAATGTAATAAGAGAAGCCTCCTCTCCTGACCGTGCTTCTTCTCAGAGTGCCAAGAATTCCAACTGCGACTCTGTAGTTGTTCTTTATCTACGAAGTTCGAACTTCTAGTTTCTCTGAGTATCCAGAGTTTCCAAGGGTCGTAGGGCTTCTCCTAATTCGTTTCGTCTCTCCTTTTCTAAAAACTTCTTGATTCCTTAGAACTTCTATTTCTTTAAAATTATTTTTGAGACAGGGTGATTTTTCTCCTCGAATGAACTCTTATTTCTGTGTCAAGAACTTTGCAGCCAATCAGGAAAGTAGAAGGAACCAAGAATTTTGTCCGGATTTCTTCGAAAATGTCTTAGATTTTTCTGAAAAATATGACGTTGCGTTCAACTATAATTTGTCTAATAATTTCTAATATGCGCAAGTGTGATGTTGTTTGACTCTAGCTTGTCATATAGGTGTTGTGGTGAGTTATCGTTGGCATTTCTAATGAAATAATTATATGCGTCGACTACTCCCCGTAGTCCTTTTTGTGGCTTCCATACAGCAGAAAACTGATGATGGCTAAGTCAACGAAAGCTGCTTTTTTAATAAATAATATTGTTGGTAATGACGACGCATATAATTATTTCACTAGCTTGTCAGCTATGTCTCATTCAGTAGCTGTCAGGAGGAAAATTCCATCGTCCAGCTGTGCAGTTTTACGTGGTTTCTCTGATCAACATAAGACGAATGCCGGAGCAGTACCCTAACAAACGAGCTACAGACTGCGCGCGATCTTACCATCCTATTCGTCTATTTATCCTCAATCCTTACTTATCCACACTTACACTGATATGCACTTCACTACCAGAGATACGGGGAACTCGGTCGGGAGCTGAGAACCGTCTCCCGGCAGGGGCGGTGCCCCTTTTGTTGGAGAAACTTGGTTGAGGAAAAGACGCCAGCCGACGGCAGGATTTCGCTATTTTTCGGGGGAAGATCTCTGCCATCTCCCGACGGAAAAAAAAAACTTGCAATACACTTATGGGACTAATGACCTTTGCAGTTGTCGCTCCCGGAATCACTAACAATCATTCAGTCATTCAATCAATCAATCGTAAAAGTGGAGAAATTGCACTGCGAGTGGAGTGGCCGCGATCCGAATTACGCAAGTGGTGGCAGCCTCCCACGTGACCGATGCAGTCTGCCCCGCCCTGCGATGTCCGTGTCGTATTGCTTTCGCTCTGCAGCAGGACAATGGCGCACTGGACCTCTGACACTTGAATGTGGCGCAGATGCGGGAGTAGGAAGTAATCGTGTCACACGGTGTGGTAACACGCGAGGGGGATGGTGGGCCGGCCGACAAAGCGTTTTAATGGGACCGTTTGCGTGTTACGAACGAGTAATGTTTTAAAACTAAAGAACACTGTACGTTGCAGTTCGTATTTTAATCCTAACTCGATTTAAGTAATGTTAAATCACACCAATATCACAGTTAGATTGCAATATTACAGTGTCATTTCATATGTACAGATGTAGTCGATATTAGAATTGTCACAACTGTGATCGTTACCCTAACACCATGTAGGGTAATAGAAGTATTGGTCAGATCTAGCCCACTTGTAAAATTAGAATTGAAAATCATCTCATTGACTTTGACTATCGCACCTTCCTATGTCGAGGTCAGTGGAATATTAGATTTAAAATTAGAAATAGAATTACTAAAACCGATATCTAGATTCAACGCGAAACTATTGAAGTTCTTTGAAGGCCATAAAACAAATAAACATATCTAACATTCATGTGTGTGGTATGTTTATTAACAAAAGTAGAGAAATAATCCAGTGCTTATCATCCTTTTAGGAGGACAGTTATCTTTTGAAAATTGGTTTTGTTCTCTCATATTCTCGTACATATGTACTTCAGTGAGAGAAGAATAGTAGTAAATGAAGTCGTAGGCACCCGCGGCCAGAGTCATGTGCGTGATCTGGGCTGTCCGGGTGACGCCGCGTCGAAGGCTGTGTTGCCAACGTTTCGATGATCCTGTCGTGGTCTTCGCGCATACCAGCCCCGAAGAAGGCCACGACAGGATGGTCGAAACGTCGGCAACACAGCCTTCGACGCGGCGTCACCCGACCAGCGCAGATTACGCACAAGAATAGTAGTAGTGAGTTCATACAAAAATGAGATCATTGTGATATCTGATAGTATCAGCAGTAAGCAGTACTGTTATAATCGTTCTTGATAAGTAACAGTTACTTGAAATGTAATAGACAACATTTCTAACAGATTTCTAGCAGATTTTTTCTCTCATTCCTTGCATCTCTCTTGTACGTCGTGTCAGCAGCTCGTGTCCAATAGCGTTGAATTCCAGAAGACGAGAAACAATTCCGTTCCCAATTTATACTCACGCTCTCGCCAATTCACGGCCGTATTTGTCAACGACGTAGAGAAATGTGTAAAATACCCGAATCAAGGCCACGCGTACGGAATAAATACATTTTAAACGAGCGTAATGGAAAACATTCCGAAATCCGGCGCAAAACGAGATCCCAGATCTTATCACGACCATTCGTCCACGAGATCGACCCGATAGAGATGGCCATCGGACTAAATAGTTCCCAGCTGCGAATCGCATATTTATGAGGTATTAACTTACCGATATAAATCAGTCCAATAAATTGATTTTGGAACCAGATATTGTCACTGTATTCATTCACAACTCTTCTTGTTACGTTGTAATTTTTTTTCGCGTCTCCCGTCCTGTAATGAAATACGAATTTCGGTTGGGAAATGAACGGAACTTTCCGTGTGAAGTCTTGGGTTCGTTGATGTCAGGACGTAGATCGGTGTGCTAAGAAGCAGGAGAGAGAGTCGTGTAATCAAAAGTTTAAAAAACACGTATGAAGAAAAGGCTAAATACGAATGTATGATACTCGTATCTATGATAGTAACTTGTCTCATGTCATTTACTTTATTTGTATTTTTAAGAGAAAGCTTCCTTCCGATTTCCGGCTCAGGCCAATAGTGATCACAGTGTCTCAGGGAGGTCCTAGTGTTAAGAGTCCCGATGATGACGTATTTTCGAATAAGTTATGTCGAATATAATGTTCTTCACATTATCAAGTATCGAGAGTAAAGTAAAAATGACAATCTCAAAAATAGTCGTGTCGTAGAAGAAAAGTTTGAACCTAAGCTGTGGTTTTATAATGCGGTCGAAGACAAGGCGTTTCATTCCACAACTGCACCCCGTCTGCCTTGAGTACTATTCGAAATTTTAACTAGTAGAAATTGATTCAAAATGATTTTTTTACATCTGTCGCTTTTTCGTGTACCGGCGATACACGCAATGTCTATTTCGTGTGCTTCTCTTCGCTACGTTCTGTTCCTGCGTTGTCTGTTTCAACTTGAAACCGAGTTGGGGTTGGAACATTGAATCACCGTGCTCCGTTGATTTACGACCTTGAGCATCGTGCCGGGTCGCGGCGATTCGGCTGTCGGACAGCATGCAAATGGCCCTGCATCAAACTGGTCTCCCGTCGACGCCAGTCGACCAGAAATCCTGCTCGATCGCTGGTAAGCCCGCCCGCCCGCCCGCCAAGAGAGCCCGCCCGCCGAAACCAATGACATAGGCCGCGCCCAGCCCCGTGAACCCCCATTGGTGAGGTCAGGGACCGAAATCTACATGCGGACACGCGTTGGAAATGGAAGTTGCTATCTTTTTTCTTTTGTGGGCTATTGGCTTGCTTGCTTTGTTTTGTTTTTGTTTCAGACTGGCCATCATGTCCTTATCGATTAGGTAAGTCGACGGGCGTCGAGGTTGTCGCGGAGGAAAAAATGCGGATGACGATTTGAATGAATTACCGGTGAAATTCGAGATACATCAAACATGATGAGGTACTCTTATTCAAATAGGATGATTATTTTTATGTAGTATTAAGGCTACTTTCTGTTAGCGAGCGAGATAAATGCAATTTGTTTTGTCACGTGCAAGAGATGAAACTATCATAGTAATGTTCACATCTCATTACGTGAACACGTGCACACTTCATAACGTAATCTGACCACAGAAAGAATTGTTTCTCGGTAAATGAATTTAACGGCGATTTTAAGTTGTCATGGAAAGTTTATGATAATATAACTAGGGACCGGCAATACTTCTCCTAGTAGCAGCTTTTTTATGCTTCTTACATTACTGGTCGCGTGATGTGTTACTCGTATTTTTGCCTCGTAATTTCTCGTAATAAAACGTAGATTTTATCATATAAAATATAGCTCTAGTATTCTGGGTTAATATGATTCTCTTTCTAGTAGCAACAAGGGGATGACAATTCTCAGGTCAACCTCCTTTGCCACTGTAGTGTCTCGGGCAAGAGTCCAAGGGAACGGAATTTCCACACTAAACTAGGGAGCCTAGGACAAATAGAGCCTCTGTCTTCTTCTGCTTGCTATTCCAATTCGCAATGACGAAACTATTCGCTAACAAACATTTCACTTGTCCCTTTAGATCAAATCTGATCTACTTTCCTTACTCACTCCGCAAAGAGAAGAGAGGTAGTCGGGAGGTGAGGAAAGCGCAGATAAACAGCATAACCGTCGCTAAGATGAAATATCTCTCTCCTCGCTCTTCATATTCCAAATAGATAAGGTCCATTTGTCTTAACTGGACTCCGCCTTTAAAGAAGAGGAATGGTACGGAGTAACGCAAGTGTACCCCCTTTAGATAGGAAGGGGTCCATTTTAATGAACTAACTCCGTCCTAAAAAGAAGGATGATGCAGAAGAAGAGAGGAAGTGATGCAGAAAAGAAGAAGGATGATGCCAGAAAGAAGAAGGATGATCGCAGAAGAAGAAGGAATGATGCAGAAGAAGAGGATGATGCAGGAGAAGGATGATGCAGAAGAGAGGAATGATGCAGAAGAAGAAGGATGATGCAAGAAGAATGAGAGGACATGATGCAGAAAAGGATGTGCAGAAGAAGATGGATGCAAGTAGGAGAGTGTAAATAGGCAACTCGAACGTCACTAATTCGAGTATCGCTGACGCAAATGACTCTCGCCCCCCTTCACATTCGCAGATACGGAGGGTCCATTTTATGACGCGCTCGTGGCCGAGGGGAGGCCGCGCTGTCCGGAATCCGTAATGTGTGTGTGTGTTGTGGGGGGGGCGAGGGAATGAAGAGGCGGTGGGGCCTATCGAGGGGTGAGCGCCCTTGGAGCCCGAGGGCTGGTCGCCATCGCACCGCATCTGCACCCCCGAAGCGATGTCCGCTTCCGCGCCACCGGAATCACGCCGTTACACAACTAAAAACTAACCACCTGCCAAGACAATCGTAAACTCTGCGATCTGGTGTGAGGTGGCTTCGACGCGGCCGTTATCCAGACAGCGCCATTAAAGACTCTGGCCGCGGAAACTTACGACATCCCTAGCCAGTTTCCGCCTTTGAAATTCCACGCCGCAGGTTCGTAATTAGAACTGCGAACTTGGCTTGTGAATGATTGATTAGTAATTTTTTAGGCGGTCACTCTGGTAAGGTAATTACGACTGCAAGGTGTAGTTTAATTTTTAATCGCGGGGAGAGGCGGCGATTGTCTCCGCTGGATGGTGAGATTCCGGCAACGACCACACTTCGGCTTGCGGGGTTTTCCCCAACCTAGTATCTTCCCACCCAGCGGAGCACTGCCATAGCCGGAACAGCCGAATATCAGAAAAGGGGCTCTCCACCCCAGTCACAGAGAGGGTAAAGATAATCGATGGCGGATGGCGAGCTGGCGGCGCCCCGAAAAGGTGTTGGGCTTCATGGACGGGGAACGGCGCTCCCTTGGGGCCTGCTCGCCAACTGTCCCTCTGCCCTCTGCCTCCACCGCAAGGGACAGGGGTGTACCGGCGTCCCTCAGCGCTGGTGTGGGCTGCCCTCGCCGTTTTATGCTGACGTTCGTGGGATTGCGCGCCGGTTCCGCGCCGCGGAGAGCGCCCCTGCGCCGACACTACGGCTTATTGCACCCGCGCTGGCCCTTCCCTGCCGATGCGGAGGGAACATTATTCCGCGGACGCGGTTTGTAATGTTCTTTGGTTGTGTTCTAAGAGATTTCAGGGCGCGTCCACTAACGAGGTCATTATTCCCGAAAGTGGCAGTGCATGTTTTCTATCGTAGGATGGTGGTGTGGTGATCTTCCCCCGCTGAATGTCGAGATCCGGCGCAAACTTACCGACGGCTGGCGGGTTCCCCGACCAGGTATCTCCTCTCTGTTCAGTGGGGCACCGCCTCAGTCGAGACACGCTCTAAGCTCCCGGCAGGTCTCCTGGCATATGGGTAGTCGTAGTGCATGTTAGTGTAAGTGTTGAGGATATGACCAGGAAGAGGTAGGAAAGACCACTCGCGGTTCGTGGCTCGTTTGTTAGGTTACTGCTCGGCATTCGCCTGGGTTTGATCGGAAGTTTTTAGTAAGGCTTCTCCGATCAGAGCAGCCGGCCCCTAGAATTCTCCTCAGATAGGCAACTGAATGGAATCTATTGAAAAGCGAGTGTTGAAAATCCTACCATCGTCGTGGACTCGAATCTAGGGACCTCCCTGTCAGAGGAACTGCAGTTACATTATTGATGGCGCTGACCGAAGCTTTCTCCGTATGAATGTTTGTGTCATGAGATACGGGGGATGTGGCTTGCGACTGCGAGTTGTGTTATGAAGGCGTCATGACATGTGCGCTGGTTGGGGCGGGGGAGGCTTGAATGGATATTTAATGATGTTCGGGTCGCATTTTATCTGGAAAGTGCCAGTGAGACCTGAACTAATGAAGCAGAGAAGAAGAGAAGAAAAGGGGGAAGAATTATAAATGCAAAGATAACTCATGTGGATTAGGTATTATGTTAATGTCATGTACAGTAATTATGAAGAAATCGAATCTGTGAATATAAGTTATTTAGCTCTTTTTAATGTTTAGTTCTTTGCAGGTTGTGCGGGGTAAAGAAACGTTGTTAAATAAACCTGTAACTGAACAGGTTGAAGGAGGTAAAGGACTGTGATTGGATAGAGAATCTTTGGAGGTGTGCAAGTGTATAAGTGTAATGAGGCGTAAAAATTGCCGTTTAATGAAATATTTTCACTCTTAGCTTCAGAAGTGTTGATTCATGCATACTCTACAGATGTTTCTGAATCTTCAGAGTCTTGGGCCCCTGAGGGCATGGAACAGGCCTATAATAATGCATGATGATGATGAATAATAATATATAATAATAATAATAGTAAAATAATAATATAATAATATAAAGAACAATTTATTTGTTCAGAAAGAGGTATGTTGTGAAAATGCGAAATACCTTACCAGAAGGTCCGAAGTTCAAGTCCTAACTGTGCGCGGATTTTAGACAGTAGCTAAATAGCTAGTCCGAATTCACCTGTTCTCTGGAGGAGAATTTGCAAGAGCCGCGCTGCTATCGACGTCCTTTTCTTTGATCAACACCAGAGAATTCTAGAGCTTGCTAAGCCATAACAACGTTGCCCAGAACTATCTGTGTCTTTTCAATCTCTCTCTTCTCTCTCTCCATGAGTACACACACTTGCCTGAAAAAATTATATTTAAATTCATGTTGGAGCTTTTGTGTCCAAAGTAGGTTAGTGAAAGTGCGCACATGCGTCAATGTGTATTCCACTGGATTTAATTTTGCGTCAGATTGATTGAAAAACAATCTTCCC
The DNA here is from genome assembly GCA_017312745.1 of Gryllus bimaculatus. Taxonomy (NCBI): domain Eukaryota; kingdom Metazoa; phylum Arthropoda; class Insecta; order Orthoptera; family Gryllidae; genus Gryllus; species Gryllus bimaculatus. The sequence continues at coordinate 1,147,581 of BOPP01000054.1, read as the reverse complement.
TCGTCCTGAGACTAGCATCTGCGACTGTGTTCATTCCGTTTCGCGTGCGGTTCATCCCAATGACCCAAATATGACAACTCTGTGAGCGTGGAAACAAAATAATCAGTATCGTAATATAGCACAAATGCGATATGTGGCCATGTAACTTCGACACGGCTTGCGGAGTTTATCTGCCTGGCCGAGGTGTGGTCGATTTTTAATCGGCGAGTCGACTGCCTCCCCGCCTGCATGCAATTGCGCCGGCTCTGTGTTATGCATGCGGCCTGCATTGTCGGAATTGCATCCAAGGCGGAATGCCGAGTGGGGCTGCATAAACGGGAACGCTAACATACCGAAAAAGCAACAAATCTGTAACCATTAAGCCCGCGCTTCACATTCATGGAAACATTGATTCGAAACACGTTTTTCGCTGGATGAAATATTCGCAGATGCATTTCGAGCAATTTATAAACGTTTTTGTTTGTTAGTTATTTAGTTGCAATTCGTTGCAAGGATTTGAAGGTTAAAGATTTTAAGAATCTTTTGATTCCGGGAATAGCGTTTCAACGATACTGGTGTGGCTATAAAATAGTCGCCTTGATTTTGTAGAAATTCTAGTAGGCACTAATTTTTACTTCGCACGTCGAAATTACAAGCGAGGTAGTTATTCAGAAAGCTTTAGAAAGACGGTCTGACTTTTTAAAAAACGTTAAATAAAGCCACATTTGCAAAGCAAAATGGTGAACATTGGAAAACACCATGCAGATGGAAATGTTTCCACGCGGATTTGTGGCGCAGTTTTCATTAACGAAGCGAGTTGTTTTTGAATTTAACAGTAACCATCCCGTATCGGTTCGAAAATCATCTTGCTATTTTGAGCAGCCCTGGCTCGCCAGTGTAATATTCCGCAAACTCCGCGAACTGTGCTGTGAGCGTGCAAATAATAATTGGTAATCTTTAATGTTTTGAGCAAGATTAAAATGTCACACGCAAGACACTCAAAATGTTTTTGAAAAAAAAATTAATCGACGCATTTTCACTATGTTTTAGTGCTTAACAAATTTGAAGATTTTCAATTGCCAGAGGAGATCAGTCGACCTTCTAGGAGAACGTTGCGTTCTACAATTTAAAAACTGTTGTGGAGTCGGTGAAGACTGTTAAAGAAAACATGTGTGATCTGTCAAGACAAAGAATCATTGAATGACCAAATGGCCTCGGGAACCCGATTTCATTGTTTGTAGATGTTACGTAGAAACGAAAATGTATGTTTTCGGGTACTGTTTCTGATACGTGGCATCATCAAACTTTTGGTGGAAAGGTGGTCAGACTTTTCACATGAAACCACATGCTCTTAAGGAATTAGTGGTTGTGTCATAGTTTAACTGTAAAACCTTCGTTAGGAATATCGTATATCATGTTTTCATATTAAATCATATGAGATGGTTTAAAAATAAATTAATCGGTAATAATAATTAATACAATGATATTAAGCAACGGCTTAGCTGAGACCGTAACGCGCTGACTCGCAGTCGGAGGCCGGATTACGATCCCCGAGCCGGGCCATCCTGACCGGAAGTTTGGATTTTCCTCGGTCATTACAGGGCGACGCTGGGATGGTTAAAAAAGGCTAGACCACTTC
>BOPP01000054.1:1077496-1125472 GCA_017312745.1 Gryllus bimaculatus | reverse complement strand
GTCAAAGTCAACTTTCAAGTACAGGAGGTCTATAAGAATACTCAAGAATGTATAGGATATAATCCGTACTTTAATATCATTTTTTTAATTGATGGCGGCCGGAGCCAGTATTTACTAGGCTGTCCGTGTGACGCCGCGACCATGGCGAAGGTGCCGACGTTTCAGTCGCCATTCTGTGACCTTCCTCAAGTCGTATTGCCAAGGGGCATTAGCCTTTATTTCCCCAGTATGTCATGATTTTTCAAACAATATTCAATCATCGGTACAGTCACCGGTGGTGAGCTATCCGATAACTTGCCAATATCCGAATTATAATCCTCGAAGACGAAATTATATCCGGTCAACATCAGGCGAATGCCTGAGGAAACCCTAACAAACATGCAATGGATCGGCCGTAATATTTTTTTCCTCTTCCTTGGCCTATCCTCACCATTTAACTTAATTACTTACTTATACACACACATAACATGCACTACACTTCCATACGTGTCGAGAGGCTAGTCGAGAGCCTGGGGTTAGTCCCGGCAGAGTGGTGCCCCGCTGGTGAGAGATACCTGGTGCGAAAAAAAACCCTAGTCGACGGCGCCAGATCTCACCAGTCAAAGGGGGGAAAGATAACCGCCACATCCTGAAGAAAACATGTACTACCCTTACGCGACTAATGGCCACAACTGTTGACGCACCTCTCTACATCAATCGAAACAGTCGAAAATTCCAGTAGATGGTACCGTAAGAGGTGATTCAGGACATCGACTGATGTCACTGCACTGCTTCTGTCAGGGAAGTCCTAGGGTTCCTTTCCCGACGAACTTCCGATGTAAATGAACCCCCAAAGACAAAATTAGAATGAGGGGCACATTATTAAATTGAATTAATGCCGTATTTTACGTGGCGAGACTCGGTCCATCAGGCCCGCTCTTCCGTCTGACGACGCATATTTCGCTACGCTCCTTTCACAAACTACCAAAGGAGGTATTTCTTGGGCGAGAAAGCGGCGATTTGAATTTAGCTAAGAGGCGACATTTAGGCTTAAGGATCTTTTACACGCAAGTAAATCTACTAACATGGGACATCCGGCTTTACTTCCCCTCCGAAGGAAGGCGTACGAAGTATTTTTTCGCCCTTACAAATCCACGGATTCGATCGGGTTTGAACCCGCTAACTTGGGTATACCATTATGAACCGGAGTCAATTACCGAGTCGGAGCCCCTAACAAGAGAAGAAATCGGAATGAGCGGCGGCGTATGAGCCCGTGACAGAAGAGAAGCGGGCGCTGGGAGCCTCCGTCGCCCAGCAAGTAGAGCCCGACCGGCAGCGCATTCGCGCCGCGCCGTCGGCCGTGTTTTTTTTTTTTAGACGTCGCACTAACAAGACGCGAGGATAACGGCGCGGAGCAACCGGGGCGGCGCGGAGCGGGTGAGGATGTCGTCAGCGGCGCGCGCCTTTCCTCCTCCTGGGACAAGTGACGCTCCTGGCAGCAGTGCGGTCGAGCTGCCACGGAACTCAAATGATTCGGCCGGGGGAGGTGGCCCAGGGCAGCAACTGATGTCACTGCAGTCCCTCTGACCGGGTGGTGCTAGGTTGGAGTCCCAACGGTGGCAGGATTTTCGGCACTAGCTTGTCAGCTAGGTCGCATTCAGTAGCTGTCTAGATGAGGATTCTTCCCATCCACGCCAGGCGAATGCCGGATCAGTACCCGATCAAACGGGCCACGGACCGCCCACGATATTTCCTTCCCCTTCTTTCTCCTTTCCTCTCCTCTTACTTACACATGCTCACGTACACTATACTAACACACATGTCTGAGACCGGAAGCTTAGAGCTTGTTCCGGCTGGGGTGGTGCCACGCTGGTGGGAGATACCTGGTTGGAGAAAACCCTGCTAGCCAACGTTAGGTCAGCGCCGGAAGTCTCTCCTGCGAGGAAAGATCACCGCCACCTCCCTAGGAAAAAACATGCTCTACACTTAAGAGACTAATCACCCTTGTCAGTTGACGCGCCCGGAATCTTTAACAACCAACGAACCAATCGCGAGTTCTCAGGCATGTCCTGTGGTTCTCCAGATCGACCGCTGCGTGCAGGGTCTATGGTACGATTTATTTAGTCATGCAGTTCACGTGAATCATCTGTTTCGGTTTCATCCAATAGGCGGCTTGTTTGTCGCTACAGTGACGTTCCTATGGGGATGAATGAAACACTGAACAGCTGATTTTCGTCGAATCCACTGTTAAAGAAATCATAGTATAGCTGACTGATGAGGGCCGCCGAGCGAGCCATCCCCACTCAAATAATTATGGGCACAACTGGGAATGAGCGCCTGTGCAATAAAAAAGGGCCGTTGTGTTCGGAAGTTACCGTCCGTTATTTCATATCTTAACTTCGCAAAAATTTTAATAACAGAAGTTCTTCATTCACAAAGCATTGAGCACAAACCGTAAAATCATGGGTCTTTTGATGTTTCAAACATCGAGATGTCAATAAAAACATAGACATCGATGATGCATCCCTACTTTGCTCTCTCCAGGTCAAAACCTCTCAAGTTAAGTAAATACTTCTGGATTTTCCGTCACAGGATGGGACGTGATGGATGGCATGAAATAAAAGCTGTAGAATAGGTTACTTTGGTCACGAAGAGTTTGTTTGAGGAGACATGAGAAATTGTGCACGGAGTGGATACAAGTTGACATGCATATTAAATATTATTCAGAAAACTAATGTTGAAGGTGTCTATAATAAGCCTATACATCAATGAATGTTTTAGTCTATTGATTATCATTAGATCAATTTGTTGCATCTTAAAATCTTATTAATTCAATTTTTTTCGAGAAAAACGCACTGTAGACAATGAAACCTACAGCAAACTTTTTGACCATTTACACAAACTTTTTCATTTTCCAATCAATATCCCTAAAGTTTCCTTTCAACGAGGGATGGCAAAAAATATCGATATTTTTAAAACATCGATATTTTTAAAACATCGATATTACAACATTGATGTTTTCTTCAGATCGGTCTGTTTTTCAGAAACATCGATGTTTATAAATATCATGATATCAATAAAATTTCGAGAACCTGGGTTTTATTTGTGGATTGCATCAACAGCCATTGACAACTGCCACTGTTGTCGATCCACAGGAGGCACAAAAACGTTTGCTATTCCTAACCTGTCTCAAGTGTAATCTTTTTGGATTATTTTGTTCGTAGTAAGATCCTTAAACGGCGATTTGAACCTTGACCACTTACAACGTTGATTAGAAAATTATGATGACAGTCAAATTTCTTCAGTATACTTCGAACAAATATTGACGTGTTAGGTATCACATAAGAATCTGGGAATTCTACTTCGAAATGATTTCATCATATTTAAAACAGCGATATCTTAAACATCAATGTTTTTTGTAGATATTTTCATCGGCGTCGAAAACCTTTTGATAATTTATCGAAGTATCAATGTATCGATGATTTGCTAAACATTGCAATCACTATTTTCACCTGTTGCTTTGCCATCACCAGGAAGTTGAGTGCTGATGCAGAAGCGGGGAAGTGTGAGGCGGAGGGTTTAGTGGATGAAATTAGCGCCTGAAAGCCATCCATTGGACGGGCCCTTTTCATCGCGTGCATTGGCTCCCGATTCGGAGTGCGACGTCATCCTCTAAATTGGCGGCGCGTTCCTCCACAGCTCCCCGCCCCCCCCCGCCGTTGTGGAGCGCGACGCCTCAGCCGCACTTCGCTTTCGAGGCCATTGTTTGTTTCCCCTCTGTCTTCGTGCGGCTGAGAACAGTAACTGCAGGGTGTGTCAATTGATCGAGGCAATGGGGGACCAGCACTAAGTGAAAGGTGGAAAATTGTATCCCTCGAGAAGGAAGAGGATTGGGGCGGGTTGTTCTTTGCGCTCGCGCCACCAGGGAGATCATTCGGTCGAAGTACTTTGCGTGATGGGTAGTTGAGGCCAGTCAGTAGGGCGGTCGGCAGCAGAGTTTTCCTTTTCAGGTATTCCCCCCAGACACCGAACCAGGTCCCAGGACGAGACATGCATTAAGCTCTCGTACCGCATCTCACTACCGTGATGGTAGAATGTTAGTTGGTGGGGGGTGGCGTAAGTGGCGAAAAGGGGAAATAAGGTGGATGTAAGAAGGAAAGGAAGAATGCTTAGCGAGATTCAGGATATCACTTAAGTGTATTGATGGAGAAACGACTGGGAGACTGTACACATCAGAGCAGTTTGTCGCTAGAATTTTTGCTCCGTATAACTGATGGATCGAATTCCGATTCGGTATTGGACTAGTTCATAAATTGCTCTTGAGTATGCAGTAGATGATCCATTTCTTGTCTTGTCGATGATGCGAGCTAATTTCATTTTCGACCATTGTGATTGATATTTACATAAACCTCTTCAAAGACTGTAATTCTTCATTTGAGAAATATCTCTTTTTTATCTTATGTCTCTGAGTAACCATTGCGCGAATGTAAAGTATGTGATATTTCGGCTATTGGAAACCGATCGGTCAAATATACCACTCAATTATTTTTTAACGAATATTATTATATGTGTAAAAGATCGCTTCAAAATTTATTTATTTCGACGTATAATTTATCTGCAAATTTATTCGGTTTGTTTTAGAAATAAGAAGGTACAATATCTGGGTATGCTGGGCATAGATTTAAAATATACTTTCTTGTAACTGAACTGTTCGCAACAACACATAGATGACACAAAATAGTTGTGATTATACCGGTTTCTGCAATATATCTCTAAAAGGACTTCCGTTAAACCTCGGGGTGTCTAGTCTTCATGGTAACTGCAGGTGCTCGAGGTCTCCACGGTGGCAGGTCGCGTTTTGTCTCACAGCTAGGTCTTGAATGTAGAAGCGCTGGAACTTGCGGGACATCAACATATCCTCTTTATCTCTGCCCGAGCAACGATCTGGGAGAGAATGTCTATAAGGTGTGGATGCTCTGATCGATTAGGTTTTGTCGTTGGTTTCTCCAGACACCAGCGCAATGTCGCAGCAAAAACCTAACGAATCTGGCAATGGTACAGCGCACCGATCTTTCCTACTTCCTTCTTCGTCCTATCCTCATCCCACACTCTAAATCACTTACGTGCACTTCACTCCATAGCTTGATTAGGAGACATTCGGCAGTTACAAGCTATACCTCACCGGCTGGGGCGTGTGTCCTGCTCGTGAGGAGATAAGCGTGGTTGAGGGTAAACGCCAGTCAAGCTGATGTGTCGGTCTATGACGCTTGTTGAGCAGGATGTCACTATGACCAGTGGAAGATCGCCACTTGGTCATACTACTCCAATAAAACGTGTAACTATTCCTTTAGGGGAATAAGCGACTATAGGGCAGTCTGATGTCGCCTGGAACAGATCAATCAATCAACAAATGGGAAATGGTTGGTGTCTCATCAGGAAACAAATAAGTGGTCCGTTGACGTACCAAGATCGCGTAGTAGTAGCAAAGAACCGGGATTTACCGCTGTTGGGCGCATTGTCAGCATTTTCAAGGCCGCTCGGGCGGTTCTGAGGTCGTCGAAGACGCCGAGCGCCCCTTCGCCGAGGCGAATTTGAAACGAAACGGACTCTTCTCTCCGCGCGAGGGGATTTAGCTCGCGAGCTCTCGCGGAGATCTTATCCGCGCACCAAGCCGCTTCACTTGTACTCGATCGGCGTCGGAAACTCGGTTTCGAACACTGGACCCCTCGTTCGGTTGACCTTTCTTTTTTTTCGCCCCGGCCCCCCCCGCTCACTACACTGAGTTCGGCATTATACACAGGTGCTCTCTCCATTATCAACTAATCTGGCTGCGACTATATGAGCTGGGTAACGGCTGCCACAAAGATCACTATGGGCCCGTGGGCGATGGAACAAAGTGGATCCCAATAAATGAAGGTTGGATTGACCATCATTAATGACAATGGAAGGGAATTGAAGTGACAATGCGAAGGGGATTGAAGTGACATGGAAGGGATTAAAGTGTACAGATGGAAGGGATGGAACTGACAAGGAAGGGATTGAAGTGGAAAGGAGGATTGAAGTGACAATGGACGGGATTGAAGTGACCAATGGAAGATAAGTGATCAATGGAAGGATTGATGACAATGTGAAGGGGATTGAAGTGACAATGGAAGGATTGAATGTGAAGGTTGAAGTTGCAATGGAAGGGATTGAAGTGACAATGGAAGGTTGAATATGAGAAAGTGAACAATGGAAGGGATTGAAAGGTGACAGATGGAAGGGATTGAGTGACAGGAGATGAGGTGATCAATGGAAGGGATTTGAAGTGTACATGGAAGGGATTGAAGTGACAATGGAGGGGATTTGAAGTGACAATGGAAGGGATTGAAGTGACAATGGAAGGGATTGAAGTGACAATGGAGAGATGGACGATGAAGTTGACAATGGAAGTGAAGTCAATGGAAGGGATTGAAGATGAAATGACAGGTATTTAAGTGACAATGGAGAGGGATTGAAGTGACAAGAAGACTGTGTAAGGCAATGAAGGGAGTGAAGGACAATGGAAGGGATTGAAGTGGGACAATGGAGGGATTGAAGTGACATATGAAGGGATTGAAGTGCAATGAGAGGATTGAACGAGGTGGACGAATGGAAGGGATTGAAGTGACAATGGGAAGGTTGAAGGACAGGAAGGTTGAAGAGTGACGAATGGAAGGGATTGATGATGGAGCAGAAGTGACAATGAGGGATAAGTACAGGAAGGCGATTTGAAGTGACAAGAAGGATTTGAAGTGCAATGTGGAAGGGATTGGACAGTGACAATGAAGGGTAAGGGAAATGATTGAAGTGACAATGGAAGGGATTGAGTACAGATGAGGAGTTGAATGGACAATGGAAGGGATTGAAGTGACAGAGTAGGGAAGGGGATTGAAGTGACAATGGAAGGGAGAATGAAGGGATGGACAATACCGATTGAAGCAAGTGGAGTTGAAGTGACACTGGAGGTTGGCTACTACGGTAGATGATGACGAATGAGGGATGAATAAATGGGACAGTGTGTGAAGGACACTGGAAGGGATTGACAGTGACAATGAGAGAGTGAGTTGAAAGGTAGACAATGAAGTGCTGAAGGGATGATGAAAGGAGGGTTGAATGACTAGTTGACAATGGAAGGGATGATACTAAGGGTGTGAAGTGACCATGGAAGGGATTGTAATGACATGGAAGGGATTAAGTGACGCATTGGAAGGGATTGAAGATGACCATGGAAGGGATCTGAAGTCACCGACAACGGATGGTGACCTGGGGATTGTGCACCATGACAGGGATTGAAAGTGACACGGAAGGGATTGAAGTGACCATGGAAGGGATTGGGATGGCAATAGGTTGGACGTGACAATGGAACGGGATTGAAGTGCCAGCATGGAAGGGATTGAAGGTGACCATCGGAAGGATTGAAGTGACCATGGAAGGTGATGAAGTGACCATGGAAGGGATTGAAACGTGACCATGGAAAGGGAATTGAAGTGCATGAAGTTTATGAGGCATGAAGGGATGTGAAGTGACCATGGAAGGGATTTGAAGTGACATGAGGATGACACGTCACCACTGGAGAGGATTGAAGGTGACCTGGAAGGAATTGAAGTGTACCATGGAAGGATTGAAGTGACTCATGAAGGATTGAAAGTGACCTTGGAAGGGATGAAGTGCATGGAAGTTGACATGGACCAGGAAGGATATGAATCCTGTGAAGGAGAAGTGACCATGACGAGGGTATTGAAGTGACCAATGGAAAGGGATTGAAGTGACGCATTGGGGAAGGATGCAGAGTGGACATTGAGGAAGGGATTGAAGTGACCATGGAAGGGATGATAGATGAACATGGGAAGGATTGAAGTGGACCATGGAGGATGAGAATGAGGGATTGAAGTGACCATGGAAGGGATTGAAGTGACCATGGCAAGGATTGAATGACCATGCGAAGGATTGAAGTGACCATTGGAAGGAGGGATTGAAAGTGTAACCAAGAAGGATCTATAGAGATAGACCATGGGAAGGCATTGAGAGTGACGCATGGAAGGGATTGATAGTGAGCCAGGAGGATTGGGAATGGAAGGGATGAATCCATTGAAAGGATGAAGTAGCCCATGGTTGAGTGACATTAAGGGATTGAAGTGACATGGAAGGGGATGTCATGGAAGGGTTATGGACCCATGGAGCAGGGATTGGAAGTGGAACCATGGAGATTGAGGAAGCTTGGAAGGTGAGCCATGGAAAGGGATTGAAGTACAATGAGCGGATGCAATGAAGGTGGATTGGAAGGGACCAATGGAAGGGAGTTGAAGTTGGACCATGGAAGGGAAGTTGCAGTGACAATGGAAGGGATTGAAGTGACCATGGAAGGGATTGAAGTGAAAATTCATTCTTCCTTCACGCCCATTCGAATGCTTTACCATCACCATCAGCTACCAGGTGACAAGGCCCGGAGGCAACAACCGTTGACCCTGCACCGTGCGTACCTATATGGTCAGATGGTTCGATTCCCGATAGTAACAGATTCCCGAACCTAGCTGGCTCCAATGGAACCCTTGTGAAGGAGAATTCTAGCGATACAGTGGCCCATTGCTTTCGATGTTTATCATGCTGAATCATCGGTGTTTATCATGTATGGGAATGCTGGAGAAGTACTGTAACAAAAGGGCCTCGGCCTTTCCTTCCTCATTCTACCCCCTCCCCGCTCTTATTCCCGGATATTTACTTGCGCTACACTAACGCGCGTACGAGGAGCTTAGAGTTTTTGTCCCGGCTGTGGCGGTGCGCCGTTGGCGGAGAAGCCTAGGAGATTGAAATTTGAAAATCCTGCAAGTCGTCGAAGTTTTTCGCGTCCCAACGGTGAAGGAGGACTGCCACCACTCGGCTACAACGTGCACTTCACTCACGGAACCAATGACAAAGGGCTTATAACAGCCGGGATCCACACGTGCTCACCATGCAATGACCCTCCAATCCATCCACCTACCCACAGTTCACGTGTTGCGCACTCGGATATTCACGCACTCTTTCTCTTATTTATTCATTCTCTCACTCATTCATTCGCTCACTCGCACATATTCAGTTGCTCGCTCACTCATTTACACATTCATTTGCTCACATGCACCCAGTCATTCATTCACTTGCTCATTCATTTATTCGTTCACTCGCTCATTCATTAATCGTTTGCTGATTCCTTCATTAATTCACCCGTCCATCCATCACTCAATCCATTCATTCATTCATTCACTCCATTCATTCATCAGTCCATCCATCACTCGATTCTTCATTCATTCATCAGTCCATCCATCCATCACTCGCTCATTAATTTCCTTATTTATCACTCATTCATCTCATTCATTCAGTCACTCGTGCATATAAAAGAAGCCATTTTGTCCGCGCTGTGCGTCTCTGAAACCACCGCGCTGCGCCGCGGTTCATTCGCTCAGCTCCCCCGCCCCCTCCTCTCCCCACCCCTCGCCACTCCCACCCTGCGCAGCGCGCTCTTGCTGCTGCACCGGAGCAATTACTTTAAGTGCAATTTGCCGCGGGTGTAATGGCGAGTACCGCCGTTTCCTGCGAGACTCGTTTATTTATCGAGGCTTTTGAGTCGATTGCAAAATGAGTTCTTGTACCGATATTCCAGCTTGGACACGTTCTTGGTGCGAGATATAGTGTGGTGTTGCGAGTGGGGACGACGGCAGAGGAGCAAATTTATGTCTTCGTTAAGAAATGTTGGTAGTTTGTGCTGAACCCGGCTCAGCGAAGAGGGAATGGTATTCCGATCATCTTGTCCATCTTGGGTGTGCATTGTTCGAAGTTCGATGGTCGATGCAGGTTTTCTGTTGGGAAGAGATTGATGGATTGTGTTAACGGGTGCATTAATTTCCATGGCTATTATACCTTCTAATGCGGTGCATATTAAAACGCGGGAGGTGGCGGTGTTCCAGCCTCTCTGGAATGTGGGATCCGCGACGGGCTACGTGTTCGCTTCTGGGGGAATCCTCCTACAGGTATCTCCCTCGATGAGGCATTGCTGCATCCCCACCCCGGACGACTTCTAACCTTCAGGGTTTATTTTCAGGTCATTATCAAGAAATGAAAGGGACCATTTATCAAAATTTATCATCAGTACGACAATCAAGATAACAATAATCAAAGTATAGCAAAAACCCAAATCAAATGCCATGTTATTCAATTGAAATTTTCGTTTACATTTTCCTTGTATAAAAATTTAAAGAAAAAACTGTTGTTGGTTCTTTGGTTAATTATTTGTAAGCAAACATGCACAACTAATGAGAGGCGAAATGAAATTTCAAAATATGACTTTAAGAAAAATATCATTCAACATATGTTCAATTAACACGCATATGTTACGATGAATGTTTCAATCAGACTAATTCACGAGTTAACCGGTTATCGTTCATATGATCCAAAATTAGTGGATAAAGTTTGAAACATCCACAGCCTCGATGACTGGTTTAGACGCCTGAAGTGCACATTAACCAACACGAGGCGGTAAGGTCAAGTATTTTACGGTGCTTACTGATTGCAGATGTAGTGTGTTAAGCAGTGTGTGGTGTGTTAAACAGGAATCAGTCCACTGGTGGAAAGTTGTAAGGGTAGTGAGAGACAAGATGTGTTCTTTTTTTGGGTCAAAATGGTTTTTTGTGTCAAAATCATAGCTCTCTCGTAGGTTAAGACAACAGACAGAGGAGAAGTGCTGTCTGAGATGTATTAAAGTCTGGACGAGAGAGAATAAGAAATATTGGCATACGAAATTAATTGAACATTTCCACACTGACCAGTCGTATGGAACAAAATGAAAAGAACGCATAGGAAAAATGACCGATGGAATATTTCCCAAAGAAATAACGAAATATAAGCCCAAAGGAATAAGAGATGAGATCGGACAAGAAAATGGACTTGAGGCTGAAGGTAGCATCGATCCTAATCCCTGAAGGTAGAAGAAGATTATAATATATAATCTTACTCTGTACAAAACAAACAAAAACATATGATAAAATGCTACCTGACTGAAAAGAGCCACTACAGGTTAAGGCTGGTTTAGTGTCCACTCCATTGCAATAACTTCACCGGTGTTTCGTTGCTATGTGCTTGATAATATTTCTGCTCATCTTATGCCAATCTCATGACTTACTTGCAGTTCAACTGTTCATGTAAACTAATAATTATATATACACCGAGGTCTTTATAAGGGTTCTAAAGGCCGAACGGCGAAAAAGGCGAGAGCTCAAGAGTTTTTGTTGCCCGAGATCATTTGAATCAGTTAACGCCGGGTGTATACACATTTTTTAACCTAATTTTATTGACTCGTATTTACTTATTTACTAATTAACTAGATGTTAAATTGGCCCAGTTTGTCTTTTTTATATTCCTCCCCCATAATTCCCTTTCTCAATTCACTCCATAAGAGAGTATGTAGCATTATTCAACTGTTTTAAAATTACCCTCGTAACCACGAGTCTCTCAATCCAGGTAAGTTCTGTCGTGTATGTAGAACTCTGTATTGAAGGAAATAACAGCCTATAACGTAACAGCAAAAACGAAATGTATTCTTGGATTTCCCCATACCTGCGTACGTATTTTCTTGCTCGAGATCTCTAGCCTTTCCAACTCCACCAAGAAAGCAACAGATGTAAAACATCGTGGCGTCAGGAGCAGCAGTCGTTTTTTACCGCCTCCATATTTCTCTCTTCCTCCCTTGTGAGGTCTCTCTTCTGGGGAAAGGCAAAGAGCGTCTTAGATGTATTCAGCTACCAGAAGGGTTGGATCTGCGTAAACTCTGGCAGTAATAGCATTCATGAAGGAGATTTAATGCTCTTACAAAAACAGTTCGCTTTTCCAAACACATCGTGTGAACGTTGGAATGAACTGAGATGGAGGAGCAAGTTTCATTTCTTGCTCATAAGGTTGTGACTGAGACGATTAATTAGTGAACTAAGCACAAACTCTGATAAAAGGTTTGAGGGAGAAAACTTGTCAAAAGTAATAATTTATTCGCTATATCCGTTGTGTTACTTTCGTTTTGTCATCCTTCTCTTCTCTTCTTTCACATTTTCCTTTTCCCTCTTATTATTCTCCTTTTATGTGCTCTTCGCGTTTATCTCTCTACTTTTTTTCTCCTGCGAACACTAACAGTAAATTGCAGTGTCGAAATCGTCAACTGTATTGACTTACAGGAACTAGACCCGTGCGAAAATTTCCAACATGTTGCCATGTGAAACTTTTCTGAATTACCTGGATGTAGGTTCTTGGTTTCGTGGCCACAAATATATGAAAGTAATGTGAGACGGCAAATCCTAGTCCACAGCCATTATTTGAAGTAGTAAATAAAGTATTTCCAGCACATTGTGAAAAACTTAAATTCGTTCGCACAAATTGTGTTTGTGGTTCAAGCACGACTAACACCTTCGAAATACTCGATTTTCATAAAACAACCTTGTGTCAAAACTCATAATTTGCTATGCATTTTGATGCAAAAAAGCAATAAAACCCACTCGTCGGGAAATCGTATTTGTAAACTTGCAATCAATAGGCCTATACGCTACGAATTGGGCTTTTTGTAAAATAGAGTAATTGATTCAATTAAGCAATTTCAAAGGTGGCGCCGTGCGTCACCAATTTCGCACATTTCAATTTTACTATTCGTTAACTACTAAATAAAGGAATCTGTAACAATGTCTGCAGAATTCATCAATACAAATTCGTTTGTGCAATATAGTTTTAAAACGATGCCGTTAGTTGTGAAATGGTTCAGAATTTCGTGTGAAAAAAAAATCTTTCTATTATTAGAGAAATTATGTATGATTGACCTTTAACATCGGAATATAGTGTATTTCAGTCATGCAACTGTGAAATATAATGCTGCGTATCTGTGCTACCCTCCTTTTTCAGTCTACCCAAGACACGTTTTGGCGCCTTACCGAAGTCATTAAGTAATCTGAACGTACCTCCACCTCTCCAAAACGATGCATTTTCTGTGGTGTACAGTACCAACACATTATTAGTTCAATGGAATTTATTACTTTATTTAATTACTGCAAAAATAGTTTAAAATAGTGAGATGTAACGTAAGCGGAAGAAATACTCGTACTTTTATTATTTCTCTTCCGTATGTTCTTGACGTGCATATTTAATTCCCTGGGCGTAAGTTTTAAAGAAAGAAAAGTTTAAATAATACCGGCAGATAAGAGACGAAAGTCAGAGAGTCTATTCGTTCGTCAGAAAATAGTAATGTGCTAAATAAAACAAAAGGTAATAGCTCTCATTTTCATCCTTTCATTTCTTTATTTCTTTCTGTCGTTTTATTTATACGTTGGTGCTGCCTGGATCACCTTGTAACGCGCTTTGATGCCAGGACCTTTCAACTACCATATAAACACTATAGAAAAGACATTACAGTGCCGCGCTCTACCCTTGCAGGAACTAAGGCAGACTGCCGTCAATGTTATCGATCTGTCAGGTGAGCTAGATGTGGGTTGACAGAAGATAAGAAGGCCCTCCGATGGAAAAGATCACGCTTTGGTCGCGTTTTATATCACCACAGTTCTTTTTCAGCAAATTTTATCAATGTAAATACTTGATTCCCGTGTATTTGCCATAAGTGCGTCTAATGTTGACGCTTCAAATTGGTCAAAAGTTACACAAAGCTCTACGGGAAATACTGGCGCCCCTATTCTTCCACCCTTTAGTTGTTTTTAACCCCCTGTGTACCATGGGGTCGTTGACGACCCCACTCTCGTGGAAATTTTTACTGAAATTCATTAAAAACCTGAGCGGATTGAATTGTGGCTCATTGATTTTTTATTCAAGGATTTTTCATCTTATTTAATTTTCATTTTCATTGAATTTATATATGCTTTACATTATGGAATGATACCTAAAGAATGTGCTTGAGTCCTTGCGAGACCCCATGACATTTTCTGTAACTTTTTTCGGAATAAAATGCTTGGTTTTGTTTGATAATATTGCGCTTCGAACAAGTGTAAACACAATTTGATATTTTTCCTTTCGATCAAAAGATGCGAATTAAAAGGATGTTTAAGTTCCAGACAGAAAAAAAATTGTCGAATCGTAAAATTGGAAATGAGTTCTCGAAAAGACCCCCAGGGTCTCGCTGGAACGTAAAATACTCGGAGGGTTAAGGTCGCTTTTTGACAACTTGGTTCTTTAGCAACCACTGTGGCTGTTCTAACCGAAGGGATCACTGTAGGGAGAACACGTTCGCACAACACGAACGCACGCAGACATCCACGCCCGAGGCGGGCTTCGAACCCGCGACCGTTGGAGCCGAGGCGGTTACGGCCCGTCAGCCTCAGCGACCTCGGCCATCCAGGTCGTCTACCCTTTAGTTCCGAACCCCATTTGAACGCAAAGTTGAAGGGCCATCCGTTCCCGCCTCGTGGGTCGAGACGCATGGGTTGCCACCCCCCCCTCCCCTGACAAGTGCCAGCGCCCCCTGCAGACGTCTGAGGAGCTCCAGAAGGCCCTGGCAGCGTCAGGGGCGGCGGATCGCGTTACACGCTCAGGCTTCCCCTCAATCATCCTTGCCCCCCCACCACCTACTGGCTTTGGATGGCTCAGCTGAAGCATGCCGTTGGCTCTGTAGCGTCGCTGCTGGGGAAATCAAGACGGGATCGAGTTTACGGAACTTACTATGTCGAATAAATCTATTATTTGGGGATGAATTCTAGCAGCGGATGTCTGCATGAGGTAGTTTTCCAAGGTTTCTGTGACTATTCCTCTCGTGGAATTTAAACCAGTAGGGTTTAAAATAGTGTTTAATTATAAATACGAATGTCTCAATCAGGCGCGTGTATCTCAATAGTTTATCGCTTTTTCTATCAGTTTTTTCTTACCACTTCTACCTACTGGCCAATCATAAACTGTGGCTCATCTATCTTAAGAAGTGGTATTATCGATAGCTATGTCGGTGTCCAATAAAACAGTTGGTATACAACTTATAACATACTATCTTTTTGATTTTAACATATTTTTGTTGTAATATGTCTTTGTACTATAACATAATCTCTTTGTTTTGAACATCATTCTGTTATTTAAATATTTGGCGCATTTTGGAATTCTGTTAGACATAATTTCATTCGTTAAATAGCCTATTAAATACCACCCGTGCTTTGGAACTTCTTAGATGAATCCTTCCTCGATTTCCCGTGGCCGGGATTTATCGAAATTCAAACCACTGTGGTATTACCAATGATAAATACCAGTGAATGCCCGACCAATTGCCCTAACAAACGGGCCATGATCTGTGCATCTTAGCATTCGAAAAAGCAGCAAAGGGGTACGAAATATGGCGGGTTCGGGTAATCACTCGGTGGGAGATAGTCTGCTCGATGAAGTTAGAAGGATTATCTTTGTCTTCGCTCGAGCAATAAACCGACAGTGGCTTCATAAGTTCTTATTATATTTTACAAAATTGTAATTGTGGAAGTTTTCCTTCACACAAACAGAAAACATAGAACATCAAGCATACAACGTTGTTAAAAATATCGGTTTCAATAATCTATCTTACTGTACGTAACTTCAAGATCCCAACGAGGAGTATGAGAAGCCAAAGTCAAGTTTACACTGTCAACAAGTTTTCTTAAGAGTTCCTACGAGACACCGCCAGGTTCTCTCCAGGTCACGAATTACGAATTGCGCCATCTGCATACATTCATTAGCGACATTTGCTTACGCGTGTTTAAGCTAGGTTATTTATATTTTTTTAATAACAATGAAAACGGTAAGAAATAAAAGGCTTCATCATTGTCGATACAAAAACAGCTGCGATACATTACCGGGTGCACAGAAAAACGAAGCAAATGGGAAGAAGTTTGGCTGCTGAATTGAGATTCAGTAGCATCACACTTGGAAGAGCCAGCAAACTAAACTCGCTAGAACAGCCGAGAACTCAAATTCGACCCAACACAAAAACTCACGAATCAACCACAGCTAACCACAAAATTGAGAAGGTAAACAACATCCAGTAATGAACAAGGATTGGAACAAGATTCATGCCGTTAGAGGCGCAATAGTAAAAGTACTTTTGTGCATGGAAAAAAATTGAACTTGCTGGAATGTTTTCGTGTAAAAATTGTGCAGTTCTGACTGCATCTTTTGTATGTCAATCTGCACTGTAACGCGTTAGAATGACTTAGAGAAAATGTTGTAGTAAATATTAATTGTACCACGATTATTACATTCAGCAGTTTCTAAATTTCCGAAACATTGATACAAGCTATTCCTCATCTGTGCCTGTACTAACGTTTATTACATTCAGTAATTTCAAATTTCCAAAACATTGAAACAAAATATCCTCATCTGTGCCTGAATGGCTGAAGCTGTTTGAGTTTGCACGGAAACGCACTCCAGGGGCCGTTGATTATGCAACGAAGACCCCGCTCACTAACGCCACGCCTAAAGAGGAGACTCCAATGAAAGGGACGGCTCGGCTGTGCTTGGGAGGTTCAAGGCTCGATTCGCGGAACAAGAGCGCAGTTTACATTTGAAGTCATTATATGAGAGTCACCACGGACTTCACTATGATGTAATTATTAAACTTTATATTAGCTTCGTAATAACTAAATTGAAAAACGTGATAATAGTATTTTAATAAAGATGGAACAACATTATTAACGGTCGTGCTTCATTTAATATGGCATCGCAAGAATTATTAGTTTGATACAGCTGTTTCTTTGGCTAAATACTTTCCGGTGGTTTTGTTGGTATTTCCTCTCAGCTTGGGCTCTCTTTTAACCAAAATACTCCGAGTCCATTAAGTTTAAAGGGCTAAAGATGCAAGGCGTAAGGTTATTACGAAGAAATAAAAGAAGCTGGAGTGCTCGGAGAGGTTTATGGTTCCATATCTAATTATTACAAATCAGTTATCCATGCTTGTATTTCACGGTCGATGTAATAATGGGAAGCGTAGAATATTGCCAGAAGGACGTGAAATCGCTTTTGACATGGTGACTGGGAACAAGTACAGTCGAATTGTATTCTGAACGAACGTGTTTCATATTTTCCATTCACCTCCATTGCATCTTGATTGCATTAATGAAACAGCTCATGCATTTTAGTGAAAAAAGAGACGATGTATTAAATTTTATTTATAAAATAAGGTTCAACTGATAAATATAAGGATTTTATGGAACACTCAATAATCTGCAGTAACATATATCGACAATACGATTACACATACTAAATATAATTTAACGTAACGTAAAGGTATTTTCTACGAAATTGTGTTCAGCAACGCCAGTACGTTCAGTTGTAAACATGACTAGCTAGGAAATAAAAGTGTTTTTATATTTAAAACCAGGAAGGAATTTTGTTGAAAATATAAGTGGAAAGGGCAAGGCGAGAGAGGTGGCAGGCAAGAGGTAGAGAGAGGGTGAAGGACAGGGAGAGGTAGAGAGAGGGTGAGACAGGGAAGAGGTGAGAGAGGGCAAACCAGGAGAGGACGATGAATTGGAGCGGTTTGGGCAAGAGGGATCCAGTGTGGCTGCAGGAAGAGGCGCCATGTGCCGTGTAGTGGGGCCAACGCCACCGCCCACCGCCCACCCGCCCGCCCTCAATTAGCTCCGGGGGCGGGGGGCGGGGGCGACGCTCCGGATGCGGCGCCGGGAGGGAACAGCGGCCGCAGTGTGTGCGCGCGCGCGCTCGGAAAAATAAACTCCCCCCCCCGCCCCGCCACCTCGCCCACCGAGCGCGACACCACACCGCCGACCGGCGCGCGCGCGCGCACACTGTGCACGGAGAGTGGCGTCGATGTCTCTCGTCATTCAATACCCTTACAGCAGCCCGGCTCGGCGGCATTTAGAAGTTGAGAACGAGCTGAATGGGTGAAAACCAGACGGTTATACGTGACACGTTATAAGTTCAGAGAAATCGTTTATTTAAATGTAAAGTCGTCGTGCTTTGTTGCATCATTATAACCACACGCATTGTGACTGTTCATTAAAATTAGGGAAAATCATTGCCGCTGAAATATAGCCTAAAATAAACACAGGATTTATAAAAGTGTACTTATACTGTTCTGGTTTCGCATTTAATTATAACAATTGCAGAGGTTATCGAGCTTTGCAAGGAAGGTATTTTTATTCAATATATTCACAGCATCCGATTTCCTCACAGTCGATTGATAAGCGATTCCAGGTGCATTTGAAGTGCTAAGGTGATTTGTTCAAGAAGTTAGTGCATTTTTTATTCGTGGAAGATTGCTTGTGATTTATAATTGCTGGGTTGGCGAGATCCTGGCATACCTAACGTTTGCCTTCCGGTCTTTTAGCTTTAAACTTCCAACGTGTATGTGGTAGTGCTGGCATGTAACTGTTTAGCGACGAGGAAGAGAAAGGAAATAGTGCACGCGGTCCTTGCCCCGTTTGTTGGCGGTCTACACAGATCTTTCTCCTGGTGTTTTTCGTACAAACCACGACCAACTACACCAGAGAAGCTGCCCGCAAAGAAAAATTTACGAGACCGTCTGAGACGACTTAGCTATTTTAGCTAGTGTCAAAAATCCTGTCATCGTCGGGATTAGAACGGAATTCTCTACACGCACTACATTCACGTGACTAAATACCAAAATAATAGACGGCGCCGAAACCAATAAACACTCGCACTCGCAGCCTTCAGCTCAGCGAGTCCGTCTGCTTCGCCAACATTTCATTTTCTCAAAATAGGTTTCAGTTTCTTTAAAAAAAAGTCATGGATAGATGCTTAAAAATTTCGCATTTTCTTGTAGCTCTGGATTTTTGAATTTCCGAGAAAGTATGTTATGTTATAGTAATAAAATACGAGAAAAGTATGTTATGTTGTAGTAGTAGTAATATAATACGAGATGTATGTTATGTTGTAGCACGAGTACATAGTTAATTATGCGTTTTGTTTCTTTTCAGGTGAGTTTTCTTATGAAACACAACCTTGTTTCAACATGTGAAAACAGGACAGAAAACTGCAAGAGCCCACGGTCAGCAATCTTACATTCACGTATGAGCAAGAGAGCTGTTTTTTTGCTATAGCAACATCGCTTGTGTAGTACTATGTTAGTTTCCAGCGTTAAAATAACGTTCAACAGATTATATTAGTCTCTGGATTATTGGGGATTTAGCATGTTTGACAAGTATTTCGAATCCCTTTCTATTCTTAGATTGAAGTACACAGGCTTGGTTTAGAATATTTGTTTGCAGGTACAGAATTCTTGTTTGCCTTTGTTGCTTATGTTATTTTTCATTTATCTTTTATTGAAGAAGTTAATGAAGCATCTTAACGGCTAGTAAAAGTGAAACTTAGGTCGAAGACAATCGGTAGTTTTTGTCGAATATGACTAGCCGCGAGACTATTTTCATGCATACTTACAACACGCGCCATAGATATTACGTATCAAGCGTCAGGATCAAGAGCTCAATACCAGAAATCTATATATAATACATGGACGTAACTTTTAAACACAGTGAAAGAATAAAATGAAACAATTAAAATACTAAAGACAAATTTAAGATTAAAATAAATCCTTTTTGGATTCGTTGGAATCTTTTTGCATAAGGTATTTATACAATAAGTGACTATACTGATCACTATACTGATCATTGATAAGAAAATATATATTAATATCACTTAATAAATCAATGAATCAGAATTATTTAAGTAGTTTAACGGAAACCGATGTCTGAATACCTCGTTAGTTTTGTATTTGGAACATCGATGTTCAATACTCAAGATTAATGTTGTCTAGATGTTTGAAAACTCGATGTGCGCGCCCTAAGTCTCGGCCCGAGCGAGGGGGGGGGGCGTCCACTTGTGCACATGGGGTCTCTGGAGGGGGCGGCGAAAGTGTCCATTGCGCGTGGCGGGCGATCGCGCCCTGTGCGGGGGCGGGCGTCGTCCGGAAGGCCGCCCGCGGAGTGATTGGGTACACTCGCCCACCGCCCGTCGCCCCCCGAGGGCCTCCGGCCCTACCCTCTCCCAGCGCCGTTCCATTTGCAGGCACCCGCGAGTTGGAAAACAAAGGGGCGAGGTACGCCTCGAGAGTATATGTGACCCGCTTAGGAAGATACAGGAATTGGGCATTTACAGGAGGAGGGAAAAAAATTCAGCACGCAGCCGTCGAAACTGCTACTTACAACCACTGTTTATTAATTCAAAGGTGTTACTTCGACGTATGCTCGCTGCAACTAAGTCATGGCCATATAAAACAACTGGGGGCTCCAAAAACACCAGTGCTTTGGAAATTATCGATAAATCTCCGGCTGCGCTTTGAAACAAGACTAGGCCAATTTTGCCCGCCTCCATCACAGAGTGTGAACGCTATTTTATCCTTAGTTTGGCGAAGGCAATTCGTGGAATTTATTGGATGCCCTTCGAATAGCGTACACATTTAGGGATGGCAAAGGAACCATGTTTTTAAAACATCGATATTTTCAACCAGAAACATCGATGTATTAACATCGATGTTTTGAGTTATATCAATATATTTGTTCAGAAACAACGTTTTTAAAATAATTATCACCATATAAAAATTTCTCGTATCTATTGTATTTGTGGATATCTCGCAGGTTACAGCCATTAACAACAGTTCCTGTTGTCATTCCCAGAAACCAATAAACCATTGGCTTTCGCACAATTTCTCCTTTGTTACTTTTTTGTATTATTTTGTAAGTGGCAATACCATTACATCGGAATTTTAACCTTGACTACACAACATTAATTACAAAATTAAGATTACTGTCAAATTTATGGCCAGCTTCATCACGACGAGTACGATGTATCACATTGGAACTAAGACATTCTACTTCGTTGTATTGTACATTATACTTCGTGTAAATGTTTCATCGAATATAAAACATAGATATTTTAAACATCGATGTTTTTTATCGACGTTGAAAACCTTTTGGTGAATTCGTATTACATATATGTGTGTAATTAGAGTATATTAATGTTACATATTATATCCGATTTTACATATTTAATACTTATTCTTGCTGTCATCACATATTTATGTACATTATTTGACGTTTCATACTACATATTTTTCCTGTATCTAGACATTGTTTTAAAGCGAAAAGAAAAAAAAAGACATTTCATTAGAATCCCCCCTAATCATCACTATACCCATGAGTGAATGGAGTGGGCGCCAACTGCAGCTGGCGATGCGATGTTGTTGCAATGCAGTTGCAACGCGGCGTCGCCGGGCGCGCCACAAGCGACCACGCGACACGACATCCGCCCGCGGTCCTCTCGCCTCCCCTCCCTTCCCCTCTCCCCCCTCCCCCGCTGCTCTGGCGCGCGCGGGCGATAAGTGTAGATTTATTGCGCAGCTCCTGCGACCCTCACGCCTGCCAACCGCCGGGCTCAAGGCAACGGACAAGAAGGAAGGAGAGAACAGTCGTAAGAACGTTTTGTACAAGTCACGCTTTGGCCCAAACTAAAGCAGGCCCAAAGAGGCCCATGTAAATAGAATAATTAGTATATTTAAGATAGGCCCAAATGACGCTGCTAAAACCTAATCGGCAACAGCAAACACGGTGTCCCCAAAGTTAAATAAATTCCCGCCTCTCCAGAGTATTTGAAGTAGTTAAAAATTGAAAGATAGATTTTATTCTTTCTACTGTTTATACAACCTGGTGGCAGAACATTACAATTAGAAATATTGATACAATGTAATTTTAAATCATTTTAAACAATAATTCTAAAAATACGATAAAAAAAGACATTAATAACAACAGTAGATTAACTCAACATTTTATGAGTGACTTGCACAGATATTTTAACTACTAAATACACTTTTTAAATACAGTGCACTCCACTTCACTATACTTGCACTTCACTTCTCTTTCTATTTCTCTATTGCACTGCACTTCACAACACGTGACGACACTCCAATTCAACACTTCTTTAAATATAATTATATATTTAATAAAGCAATGCATTTAATAGTAATTATCAAAATACTAATAATAACAATAATACTAATAAAATAATAACTATTTTAATAAGCCTAACTTACTAATTAATTTTACAAAAGCGAAAAAACAGTAAGTCGACGCCCCTTGCGCCTTGATACGCCCACATGCACGCGAACCCTCATCGCGCCCTGCGGACTTGATTGAATGATGTCCACTGCTACCGTCATAGCCTCGTTATTGTAGTGAATGTTTTGTCGCGGTAGACGGGGGAGTACGAACCTCGCTTGATGGCGAGATCCGACGTAGACTATCCGTTGGCTTCCGGGGTTTTTCCCTATCAGGTATCTCCCACTAGTGGAGAAATGCCTTATCTTGGACAACCTTTAGTTTCCACGACTCAGAGAATTACCCGACGGCATTGCATTCCACGCATCGTGTTTCCAGATTTCGCAAAAAGGTTATTCGCGTTCACATGCAAGCTGTGTTGGCTCCAGATGAAAGAAAAAGGTTGACGTTAAAAATTCAAGTCCCGAGAGTGAGCAGTGACTATTTTTTATAGAAGAGCAACATCTGTTTTCTTTTGTACTGACTCATGAGGAAAACCACACGGGCTGCAAACAGATTGTTCCTTTTGAAGAGGAGAGCGAGAGGGATAGAAACTCATCACCGAATAAGGCGGACCGGCTGAATTACCTCAGCGTCAGCATCCCCGCTCTCTCTGCAGTGATTCTGACCGGAATGGCTACGAGTTCCAGTCGCGAAATGCCGCATTGTTGGCACTGCTGTATAGTTCGTTTGGTCGCAACCACAGTTTCGAGAATTATTTTATCGTCCGGCAGCTCTGATGGCTACTTCGGCATAGTTTCTCCGGTCAATATCAGGCGAATTTCGGAGCAGTGCCCCAAGAAACAGGCCGCAGACCGCGCGCGATCTTTCCTTCTCCTTCCTTGTACCCTCACCCCCTTACATACACACACACACACACACACACACACACACAAACACACACTTTCATACACCTCACTACCACACATGTCGGGAGGTCAGTTAGCTTGTTCCGGCTAGTGGCGGTGCCCCGCTGGTGGGAGATACCTTGTTGAGTAAAACCTCGGTAGCCAATGATAGGACGAGTACCATACTCCTGTGTGTACTGCCTTCAAGTTTCTATCAATACATCATCGGAGCCCAAGATATCCGATGCATTAAAGAAATTGTCATTTTTGAAACCTTTAAACAAGCTCATAATTATTTTTTAATCCATTTTCGCTCGTGTAATATCATACTAATATAAAACTTGTATAGCTATTGATATTGTTCAGCTATATATCATATGTATTACTTAATTGAACATACTGTTGGATATTTATTTACTAAAATACCCCTATCTTCCCTTATTCGGTATTTTACTATTGTAGGAGTTTCTAGAAAAAAACAAGTCTGTCGAATCAAACCTTTCCTCTAAGTTACCGCATACCATGAAGTAGAGTTTCCATTTTTAAAAAGAAAAATCGGTATTTTTAGTACTTATCATTTTATATATATATATCCAAATTCTTTAAATATTTGAAAATACGAAATAACGTGACCCAGTGACTTTTATAATAGGAAGAAAAAATGATAAATCACTGATGAAGACACTGAGAAATTTTATCTCGTCTTAGTATATATAGCACCAAAATAAGAATAATAATAGTAATGTCACTTACATACCGCCAGACAGTATTTACATTTATCTCGCTTTTAGTTTTAATGAAATGCCTAGACATAATCCTAAATGACAAATGTGCCAATTGAAGCTTTATTCATTTTATTTTAAGCAGACAAAAAAATCTAAATTGTCATTTCTGCCAATCCGTGTCTGCGAAGTTTACAAATAAATCGACATAAATTATTCCCCTAGTCTAGTTGCATTCTGTAAATTATCTGCTCATCCTCTCGCTTGGAGTTGCAAAGTTATCTTTTTGCAGCTTTTTTTTCTGGCCTTCTGGATCGCGTCAGCGCTTAGAATTAATTATGGAGCACATCGTTAATGTTGGCGCGCCGAGATAATGTATCTTTGCGTTTGTCGACTTCGCGCCATTCCAAAGGCGCCTGCAAGGACGCAATACTCGAGACTGCATTGCCGAGGGAACGGAATGCTGTAGCCTTGTGACGGATGGGGTTCAAATGCATAAACAAAGATATCGGTTTTTCTGTTTTTATCATTACGTTATTCTTGGCAATGAATCACGCCGATACCAATCGAGCCCTTAGGCTGCCATCAAATTGATACAGATTTTCCCTCCAGGCGAGGTCATGTATATAATTCTGATGTTCATGCTGTGGTCTTGTCAAAAGTCCGTGTGTAGTCTTAATACGTTTCCCCCTTTTCTATCAAGAAGAGTCAACTTTGGTTGGCCTCTGAGAGTTCGCGAAATTTAATTATAATAGTAATGTAAATCACGCCAGTTATGTAGGTTGTGAAACCATTTCCTGGATATTCAATTCAATTCAATATTGCCGTCTGTTTCAAATAACTACTCCAATTCGTTTCTCGCACTTCGGGTCTACAAATATAATTTCTCTTTCAGTATTTGATTTTGTATTTTCCGTGTTCCATAACGACTCAACTCATTAGAAATTAGTCATTTTCTCAGTGTTATTCGAAGTGTTATAATAATACTTAGACTTCCGAATATTCGAAACAACGCCACGATACTTTCGTGTTTTAGTAAGTTTCTTCTGTTTTTATACAAATTACCGTTATTTTTTACAATGAACAGTTCCGAATTTATATTTTTTTGTACTTTTCGGTACCTTTTTGATGCTGAATTGACTTGATTAAACAATAATCACAACATCACATTAACACACAGAGAAAATTGAGAAATGTTTTTAGCTTTGATTTATGTGGGTTAGCTTTGATTTACGTTTCTTTAAGTTTCGAAATTTTTTTATGTTTACGACATTTCCGTGATTACAATTTTGTAAAAGTTAAATGATGAAGATAAATCGTGACTAAAACCGTATGCGAGCTCCTCGAAAGATCCTAGAAAGTAGCTAATATTTTAGAATCCCGAGCGATTCCTCGAGTGCCGAGACGTTCGCTTGTGTGTTCAGGTGCGAGTTGAGCGCCGCTATCTCTGGACTCGTCTTCGCCGATGCTGAGCGTCCTGGGGCGGACAACTTTCGGGGAAGGAAGTTGCGCGTAAATTGTGTTGTGCCGCGAGATATCGCTCGGCGCGAAATATCTTCGCTTTTGATCGCTGAATACGGTATTTGAAACATGAAATTCCAAGTAGGTCGAAATAAATTTTTAAGACGCATAATTAAAGCACCATAGTACATGTCAAATAGATAAATTAGAAACGAATTGGAAATAGAAAACTTGAATAGTTACATCAGAAGACTATCAGTAAATGTTTTTGAAGCACTATCAAAAGCGGAATGTGTTAAAAAATTTAATCTGGAACTTTCAGCAGAAGACAGCAAAATTATTTCAAGACACCAAGAGAAGATAAATTACGCCCGCTATAAACGCTTCATTAAGAATGCAAATTGAATATTAAGAAATATTAAACATACAAACATATCATTCAGCTATAGAATGTCACATTCAAAATTAATTTTCAAAAAATCCACACTAAATAAAGAGAAACGTAACAAAGTGAGAGGGAACTTCGAATAAATGAACTCCCTATTTGGGTATGTCCTTACCCAGTTCTAGTATTAAGTCATGCTAATCTCTGTAAAATCAATAAACTGAGCAGATAAGAAAAACTATTCAAAAAATTGAAAGTTAATTTCGATGTAATCAGGCAAGCTTTTGTGGAAGTATTCTTGCATTTCTGTGTAATATGCTGGAAATACTACAACAGTTACATTTATTTATGTTTATTTCGTTTGTAAAAGTAAGAAATGACTCATGTTCATGACTTCCGAAATAAATGCCACCATAAGCGCTTCGTTTGAATTTGTTGAATTGGACTTGTCGAAATTACAATGAGATGTTAGTAGACCAGTATTTGCAATATTATATGTTACGAAACGGTATTCAATAATACAATAAAGTACGTGCTATTGAAGCTCCACTAATTGGATTTTGTCTCATCTGGCTCTATTCTAAATATGGCTTGATCATAGATATTTTTTCAAAAAACTACAACACTCTAAAATTCCTGGATGTAGTATTTATTTAGCCTCAAATTGAGTGGTTTTCTTCGTGTTCTGCTACAATTCTGCCAGCCTGCTTGCCTGCTTCATAGACATGGGATTCTGTTCGATGGGAGTAGCCGCGTCTGCTACAAAGACTTCGCCGTGCGTGCAATCCTCGACAATTAGAATTGTGACATCCGTGTTGATGTTTTAAAAACATCGATGTTGCTATAAAATCATCATCCATGCATAGTCATGAATGAAACGTCCGTAGATGAATCTGTTTTTAGTATTGATTTTTTGGGATCGACGTTTTTAGATTTTAGATGTTTCGAATTTTGTTTGTTTGTAAAAATGTCCACTACCACAAATCTGAGAATGTTAAAATATACGAAAGCGTCCACCGCGCCACCTTCGCAGTGTCTACAATGGTCAGCAAGTAGTGACACGACATCGATGTCCATGTTTTTGGGCATCCATGTTTTAAATATCGATAAATGATTGTCGATGATTTTAACATTGATTTATTTGTGGACGATGTTTTTACGTTTTCGAAATTCTTCAAAATTTTACGTTTTGTTTACGTTTCAAATTTTTTTTGGATTATGAAATATGTTCATAATGACAATTTTGTAAAAGTTAAAAGATGCAATGATCACTGTCGATTCAAATGCTCTAAGGAAGCGAACGCTGTTTGAACACAACCTTCATCGAGCTGACTCCCCCTCCCCCCGAGACTGATGACCTCAATACTGTTTCCTTCGCGTTTCCTCGTGTACCTCACGCAGAGAGACGGTCAACGCACGTGCCGTGGGCGACTACACGCCTCGAGCCTCCTTTTTCTTCCGCATCCTCCTTCGGCCAACCGAGGAGTACGGGACCCCTTGAAATGAGCCTGGGTTCGCAGGGTTTCAGGTTTATTATTATTATTATGATGATGATGATTATTATTATTATTATTATTTATTATTATTATTTATTATTATTATTTATCCTTTTTATTGGTACAAAAGATGTCGGGGTTACTGCCCAAGACAAAGTTTATCTGTACAATATTTATGGAAGGACATAGAAAGTAAAGTCTACATATCAAGCACTTAACAATTATTCTCAATTCTCAATTTTGCAATTTATATCACAATCTTCTAGTGATACATTAACTTCTCTGGTTATTTATCCCTCAATCAAGACTCAAAAATTTCCTGACCATGTACATTTTTTCTGAACCATGTAAAGCAGCTTTCTGCATAGTTCTCAGATTCTTGTAATTGTAGAATTTCTCCAGCTTTCTGTCAGTTTTTCGTTACTACACCATTTACAGACACCACCACAGGAAATATCTCTACTCCTCGGAGTCTGTGCATATCCTTTAATTCGACAGCCAGTGGTTGATATTTTCGTTTTTCCTCTGCTAATGTTGACATAACCTTTTCATCTGAAGGAACTGCCACATCGCCGATCATCGCTCTTTTCGCTGACTTATCAGACGCTGCAATATCAGGGCTGTTTGCTTCCACCGCTCTGTCGGTTAGAATTGCCATGTCCCATGAAATTCGCGCCTGATGGATTTATTAATTATATATATATATATATATTAATAAAATAATATATATATATTATATATATATATAAGTATATATATATATATTATATATATAATGTATATATTGCGAATTGGCAATCTCCGGACACGCGACCGCGAACTCACGATAAGTTCAGTCTTACTTATCGAGGGTAGGTCTTGTGACTATACAGAGGGAGATCAAGCATTTTTATGCTGAATCTCCGTAATTTTAACACCCCACGGTTGATACCCTGGGGGAAAAGAGGTGAAACGAGATAAATGACGATGAAGGTTGAAATGGACAATTACAAACATACAGAAACACACACAAACAATGACCATTCACAAGGCGGACTTAAACCCGCGCACCTCGGTCCAAGACAGGATGAGCAGTTGATCAATTGTTGTTATTATTATTCTTACTTTGTCAGTTGCATCTTGAATTAATAACACAGTTCGTGTTCAAATAAACTTATTCTCGTGCACACTCAAAGGTTAAATGTTTACTAAATTTTGAAAATGATCGATGTTCAAAAACATCGATGATTTCGAGGCAATTTTATTAACTTTCTTCAGTTTTGCAAAGCGAATGCATTTTTGCGATGCTTTTTTCAGTTTTAGTCATGTGAGGTTTGAAACAGGATGGTTTGTTCCGCTGCCGCATCTAAGGAGCTGCGAGGCGCTGCGATGTGGGTTCCCGGAACGGATCGAAGCAGTAGCGGGAAGAAGGAGCGCGATCCAAATATTTACTCTCCGTCTTCTTCGCCGCCCACCTCCGCTCCGCCTGCCCCTTATCTTCGGCAGCTGTTTTTCGCTCCGCCGCGCCCCGGAACGGAATCGGACTCCTTTCAAGGCTCTCACAAGAGCGGCGCGGGGAGATCCGCAAGCGGGTGCGGCGGCGGAAAGTTCCGCGCTACGACGCGGCGGCGGATATCCCGCGGACCGTTCGCACCGGAGCGTCCATTATGACTCAGCGTTGGGTGACAGTTTTCCTCATTTCGATAACGAAGGCAACGGAGCTCTACCCGAGAGGGGCGCGAAGACTCGCGAGGCCGGCGGGACGTCCACGAAACGTCGAGCGGCAGCGACAAAATGCGTCCGACTGCTGCTTCAAAATCCGCGGGATTAAACGCTACCATCGCTGCCGCCACGCCCCGCTTGAGCGCAGGTCTGAAGTGTGCTCACAAGGCTACACGCGACGCGAAACTTCCGCTGCGATTTTCCCCTGGGCTGCGGACTCCCGCGCCGGCCTGGGAGCCTTTCTCGCATGCTAACTCGGTGAGTGCACATGGAAGTTGCCGAAGATAGCGAGTCGCTAAGGACCTAGAGCGGGCCCGTAGCTGCCTTGGTTCAAAGAGGTCGCGGGTTCAGAATCCCGCCTCCAGCATGAAATGTTTCTGTGTTTTGTGTTGTCCTAACAGTTCTCCTCCAGTAAAAATTATCATAGTGCGTCACTATATGACCAATTTGTATGCCAAGTGACTTCAGAAGTTATATAATGTTCTAAAAGTTAAATTCAAGGTTTTAATACCGAAAGAGGTCCTCATACTGAAAAGAATGTTTTTCAAAACTGTCTGTAAATTCATACTAGCGATTAAATCGTTTCAAGGATTGTTATTAATTTTTAAAAATTAGTTTTTTTGCAACTTATGAAAGTACTTGTAGTTTAGCTTTCCTCGTGGTAGGACTTGCGGGTGTGTCCCCAACCATTCATTGTTTCATGTTGTGAGGCGATCCATTGGAATTGTAGGAAGAATCACGCCAGATGATTTGACCAGAGTAACTGAACCTCTTAATTGTTTTTTCTTTTTGAGCGAAGTGTGCTCTCTATTTCCAATGTTACCGCAACTCACGAAACTCACGCTTGGATTTCACTCCATTTATTTTCTCTCTTTTAATCCTTCCTTTTTTAATTTAGAATAAAAACCTTTCATCGTATCACAAGCAAAATTACTTTACATTCGTTACAATTTTCTTGCTGTTAATCTTTTTACCTCTTCTTTCTTTTCTCCTTCAAACGTGATCTACCATTCCAATTGTCGAAGAAATTGTACAAAAACATATTTTTAATATTTCAATCTATCACCCCTACCAATTAATACGAAATAATTCTATTTAGAATTTAGAATGCGTCCACGTCAAGAGAAAAGAATGTTTACGCTTGTTTGATGTGTAAGTAAGGTGCTGACTTTAATAAAAAAAGTATTCATCATGTAATCTCTTCATTTTGTAATGTTCAAAAATTGTGTATTATGCATCATTAAACGCGGAACTGCGTAGCTCTACATTGTCACAAACCTTCCTGCTCGTGATAAAGTTTATCTACTCCATGGAGCTTTCCGCGTTGCCCCTTTTCTCGCGTTAAGTTTGGATTTCTCAATATTTATGCACTTTTCCGCAAATGTTTGAAGAAACCGCAGAGAACCTTTTAAAGAAATGAAATGTTAGAGGGAAATTCAGAGTATACCTAACAAACTATACTTTGATACTGATTGCCCGTTCGGTAGACGCGTCTGTGTCGAGTAAATTTATAGAGTACTATTCAAGCGTCATCCTATCCTGTCCATAAATTGTTTTCCTTCCATTACTTTCGTTTACATTTGCTTAAAAGCTTTTGGGCGTGTGTCGCAATTCAGCCTGCAGAAAAATTGAAGCCGAAAAATCACCCATATCTTATCGCGACCTTCCTAACTGGCTGGGGCGCTTATCAATTTTCTTTCGACGCCCACACTCCTCTGGCCCTAAATCGCTTGAAGCAGATCTAAGGTCGGTTAACGCAGCGCTGTCGCTTGCTAACACCATTTGCTGTTAATTTCTCGCTAATAGCAACTTAGCGCTAGGCTTCAGACCCTGAAAGGATGGCCGAGGATCCAACTTCACTTTTATAAATGGTGAGCCAGAAAGTGGGACAAGCAAAAAAGAATTTGGTTACAATCTTACATCCCAAAATTTTTGAGACACAATTTTTATACATGAATAAAACATTCCACATTTATTTTATTTAATTGAATGCTATCATTTTTAATTCGTTTTTTAACAAAACTTCTAGAAATTTCATTAAATGTATTCTTCAGGTTCTCGGGAGACATTTAGTATTTAAAAAGTTTTCAAATTAGACTTATAATTAAACAATGAAGTACCACAACGATAATTTTAACGATTACCTGGGTTTCAAGATACCCTACTTTTAGAAGTAGTAGAGTGTATAAAATAATTAGAGAATGGAAACGAAAAGTCGTGGCCCAACATGAAAATGAGCTCATGTGTTAAAATATTTTTATCTATTATTTATGTAAGCCTTCATTTATTTTATTGCTGTCATTGTTCTTGTCAATCTTTGCAATAGCTTTTCTGTTCTGTATTTTAAAATATAGTTAATGGTGGAGAATTGTTTTAACACGTCGTTTGTTGCCGGTTGTTTTAAGGCGCTTCTCCCGGGAATTATTCAGTAGAAACAACGCAAAGTGTCGATTCAAACAGCCAACCTCCAGAATTCTCAGCAAGGCTTTGGCGTCGTCCGACCATGTAATTTGCCGTAATATTCTCTACTATCGTCAGATCTAAATCGCCGTCTACTCAGAGTTCGAAGCTGTATATTGGTTGAGAGTCAGCTTTGTCCCAACTCTGCAACGACACTAGCCGGGAGGTCTGTCATAATGGCTGTATATTATTCAATGTATTCGATGGAACTAGATTCTGTAGCCAAATCTAGCATCTGACTGCTCTGATTGTTAGTTACACGTTGTCTCCATCAATATCAAAGTAGTACCGAAGATAACGGCCAGGAATCGCGCGCCATCTTTCCTTAGATTTATTAGTCCAAAAAACAGTAAAAACTGTTTTGACGTATGGGTGAGAAGATCATCTGCACACGTTTTCTTCAGTTCCAGAATCCCTCCCATCGTTTTAACTATAAATACAAGTAGTACAGTTTTACTTGTAGTTGAAAGATGAGATATAGATACATAAATAAATAATAAAATAAAATTAAAAAAAAATGAGCGAGAGATCCTTCTCATAATTGCCCCTTCCTGCCACCTAAAACTCATTACACTCACATGCATTACTATCAACAGGTCGTGAGATCTTCAGGAGCTAGGGCTTGGTACGGTGGGAGCCATTTCCGCTGTTTGGAATTACCTAAAACACGTAAGCATATAGTTGGCGCCGGATATCACATACCGTAGGGAGGAGAATGCTATATTGCGACTGAATCACGTGCTACTCTCCTGAGAGTGGTAGATGACGCACTCGAAGGCATGACTAAATCAATCTTCGAAGCTCCTGCTCTGGGGCCGCTTCCGAGGCCGCGGTGGCAGCTGTTGGATGAGCGCGGAGTGCGCCCTCTGTCATCCACGCGGCCGTTCGGCTCCACGGCGGGGGGGGGGAGGAGGGCGGGGAAGCGGGAGATTGGCTTCGATCGCGTTGCGGCGCTTTCCGAACAGCTGTGAGCGATTGTGGGAGGGCGAGGGCGGGGAGCGAATCTATTATCAACTAAGCTCCACTCCTCTCTCTCCTTCGACTCCCTCTCCCATCCTTCCCTCTTCCCCCTCCCTCCTCCTTTTCTCTCACTTCCTATCTACCCCTCCCTTCCACCCTCTATACCTTATCTTCCACTTCTCCCTCTTCCCTTCCTCCTTATCTCACTTCCCCTCCTTTCTTCCAACTTCCCCTCTCCTGTTCTTCCACTTCCTCCTCCTTTCTGTACCACCTTCCCCTCGCTTTTCCTTCCCCTCATTATACTCCATTAACTCCTTCTTCGGGCACTTCCCGCTCCTCTCACTCCCTTCTCCTCTCTCAGCTTCCTCCCCTCCTCTATTTCTTTTCTTCCCACTGCCCTCCTCCTCCTCTAACTCCTCCCTCTTCTTCTTCACTTCCTCCTTCCGACCCTCTCTTCCTTCATCTCCCCTCCCCGCTTCTCCTCCTCCTTTTTTCCCCTTCCTCCCAACCTCCCCTCCGTCGCTTTTAATGATTTGATTTTTCGTCCTGCGAAGGGGTTCTGAAGGCTGAGTTGGATGGTATTTAGTAGAAAGGAACATGGATTAAGTTCTAAATGCACTACTAAACTGATTTTTCGTCAACAACATGCGACATGTATTGCTGTATCTTCCAATAACTCTATGAGGAAAATTGATGTGTTTCATTAAGTTTGGATTTCGTATATCAAAGAGATAAAATAATTTTAAACTTCAACAGCTCCGATTTTACTCGTACCCATTGAGTATTCTCACCGTGCATCCAGATAAATTCGCTCGTTGGTTTCAAACCCGCTTCCACAGAGGGAACTGTTGTTTGCTTCAAACAGAAGTCAACCTCATCTTGGGCCTCGTGCATGGTAGGATGCGAAGAGTATCGGTCACTTTCCCTCTCGTTGAGGCGATGAGGCGAGTGCCAAGACCTGGGGTGAGAATTGGTAGAGCGTTCCTGGAAAGATCGCGCGGGCGCTTCTTCGTGTTTCGGCTCAGACCGCTTGCAAAGGGATCTGACAGGGGGCGCGTTGTCACGGGCAACAGCTGCCACCGAGGCTCCGCGCTACCCATGAAAGGCGTCGTGTGTGCCAGCGCACGGCAGGCACCTCTCGCACGCATCACTCCAGTCTCTCTCGTCGGTGAATGGCTGTGCATGGACGTGTGTATGTATGCTTAGTGTATAAGCAGACGCTGTGATTTTCTGGCGGAACACGGCGGAACGGCGTGCAGGTTGCCTTGCAATAAGTATTAAATTTTATCATAAGCACAATAAGTAGTGTTATTAAATTAATAATGAATTTGGGGTCTCATTCTGGGACCTAAAGTGTTACATAATCAAGCCCACTGGTATATAGTGGTGTAGTATGCACCTCTTTATTGTAGATTAGTAGTGGGTAAGGGGCCGTGTTCTTAAAAGGAAATACCGTTTTGAAAAACGTTTATAAATTTGTGTTAGTATAATTTTTTTTGACGTGAAAAAAGAAAAACACTCTTAAACTACTTTCTACAGAATTGTTCTACATTGTACTAAAAGTACTATCATTTTCAGAATTTTGTCAGCGGTTGGAAACCAATTTTCTCTATATATTATTATGGAAAGATGCGGCCAGTGAAAAGCAGGCCACTTCTGAATATGCGTGTATTACAATCGCTTTTTTTTTTAAAATTATGAAGAAATTAAAAATGAATTAACACTATTATATTTACAAATCCTTTCAGTTACTTTTTCAAATTCAGATCAGTTACATTTTTGTATATTTTAACATCTAGGCTGCAGTATTTATTATATTTTCGAAAGTGGTGTTCATTGTTTAACACTGTAAACAAAACTCAATAATAATAATTTTCCTAGTTATTAACAATCATGTAGAATATTACTTCGACGTGTACGTTTTCAATTAGGGCTGTGCCACCTGAGCTTCCAGGTCTCCACAGCTTCCCGGCATTCTTCACACTTAGGCGCATTCTCGGCTTTGGCAGCAAAAAGGG
Organism: Gryllus bimaculatus; assembly: GCA_017312745.1. Taxonomy (NCBI): domain Eukaryota; kingdom Metazoa; phylum Arthropoda; class Insecta; order Orthoptera; family Gryllidae; genus Gryllus; species Gryllus bimaculatus. The sequence goes on along the minus strand of BOPP01000054.1, from coordinate 1,091,393 downwards.
CAGCACGCCACCTTCAAGGGCTTCGCCCACCCACGCTCCCGAGAGGGCCGCACGCGCATACACACACACACACACTCACACTCACACTCACACTCACACTCACACTCACACTCACACACTCACACGCGCGTTCATCTCTCCACGACCGCTGCGACGCCTCGAGGAACAACTGGGACGTCTCTTGGTGGTTTTGAACACAACAAACACGATTGTTGGAAGTTGATGTAATAATATTATTGGACTACATGCTACAACGCACATACTTTCTCGCCATGATTGAAAATGGTTACGTTATATTGAAATATTTTAATTTCTGCCAATACTAAACTGTATAATTTGAAAAAAGTCCAATTCAATCGTGCCTCTTGTGGTTATCAGCATTATTTCCTTTGTCAGGAAGAGTAGTCATTCTTACTTTTGTAATGAAATGAATATGAATAAATTAAATGTTAAGGTTTTACTTTGTACATAATATAGAAAAGCTAGAATAATTTCCCTAAAGCCTACTTGAGTCATTTGGAGTGAGTTTTCGATTTTTTTAATACTAATTAAGCAATTTAATTTATTAAAGCATAGACGTGGTTTGTTGGTTCTAAGGTAAACTTTACAACCTTCGTTCAATCTACTCTTTTCTTAAAATATGATCTAATCAAACCCATTAATGTAATTCTAAGAACTTTGAAACAATCTGTGTTGCTGCGAGTATTTTCCGAAATGGCAAGGCTTAAAACGAGTGCTCCAAAATCGAATTTACAATTCCGAACACTGTTTGCAATTTTCGAAAATGCAGGGTGTGCCGAAAATAGGATCCATCACTATCTCTTAGTTATTTGCTATATACGAGGATAAATATGAAAGAGAGGATTTGAAGCCGCTTCTGAGAAAATTGTTTAAAAGGTTTTAAGCGCATATTCTTAATCTGAAATTACGTAAAAATACTACATTTCGAAATATTAAATCTGACCTCTTTTGATCTGTTTTTGATTAATTTATTTCATTAAAAAAATATATCTTGAAAATTGTAGTTGTGGGGAGAGGCCAAAAGGTTTGAATTTTGCAAATTTCGAACCATCAGGATTTTTCAACAAAAATGTAACCTGCACCTCTCAATCGTAATTCACACTATCCAACAACAAAATTTAATCAAATCGATGGCGCTGGAGATGTTCCAGGGATTCATGTAAAGTTTCCCCCAAAATTAAAATATGGCTTCACGTTTAATATGAAATGAAGTTCCGTGACATCAGCCAGATAATTGAGAAATATCAATTTTGGAGAAACCAGCAGAACGGTTTAATCGCTAGCGTTGTTCACGGAACGGACGTTGAAGTCATTAGATTTCTCCGGTATCAAGGCCCACAAAACAATGGATTCTGGTTATAGCACGTGTTAGAGGAATTTTTTCTGAATTTAGCATCTGGATTCATCCACTTTTTGTTATCAGGGCCTGGCAATAAGATATCTTGCCGAAAATACGTCGTTGTTTGCCGCAGCATTACATACTTTTGTCATCTTAAGATTGTGACGTCATGGATACTCACAGCGACCACAGACACAGAGCTTTCGTATAACAATATATTTATTTAGAAAACAAAACCAAAATATATACACTTAATAATCTACTTAAACCCTAGCTCTGATAGACCTACTATCCCCTGATCGCGGAGGAGCGATCAAAACCCGATTGAAGATGGTTTTGATTGTGGCATTCGCCAACTCCTACTTTTGAAGCGCGCACAAAGCCTAGCTTCCCGTGACCGGATGTCACGCTGGGACACAAAGTTCGTTCTGGCGCACCAACCACGGCTGGTTTGCCTCGATCGCAGGAGCGATCTTGTCCGATTCAGAATCGGCGTGAATCGTGGCACTCAACCACTCTTCACCTCGGAGCACGCACACAGCATCGCTCCCCCGTGACCGCAGTCACCCAAGGACATAAAGTCCGGCAGGCTTCGTCAACTAATGACTCCAGCCTCGCGAGCCTGGCTCGCCATATGCACCGTCTTGGCGCCAAGTTTTGTGCACACGCACGAGGTTTCTCACCGTCTCCAGAACCTGCCTACTGGCTCCGTCACTCTGTTATATAGGCGAGGCCCACGTGACCTACTACGTCACGCCACCCCCTCGCTGTTATAACAGTGAAAAGCTTCTATAGCCGGAAACTCCCAACGCCTTGTGTCTCCCGTCTCCGCGTTCTTCCCTTTACAGAAAAACCCTTCTTCCTGTGGCGAGACTAATCCTGCCAAGCGTCCCCAAATAGATGCCACGAGGCACGCTGGCTAATACGTTACAAGATGTACATTCTTAAGGGCGAGAAAGTAAAAATGAATGAAGGACACACACAATATGTATGAGGATACACACAATCTCAGTTCTGTGTATGAGCGCGTTCTTCAATTATTTTAAAAAGATTTATAGCCTACATCTCACCGTTTGTATTAGATTTGCTTCGTGTATTCGGAAGTTAAATCAGATACGTGATAAATTTCTTTCCCGACTTATACTTACAATCAGATAAGAGAAAAATTAATTAACTTCATGCCCTATGACTTTTCTGGCAGATCCACTTTCAACACGAAGACTCGATTGAAGCTCGCGTTCTTGGAAGCGCTATGTAATATCGATGTGCCCTTTTACCTCCAATCTTCCCGTGAACGAAAAGGTCCGCCTTCAAATTCGGTTATCCCCATATCCATTAACCATCTCCATTGTTTCATTACGTTGCTCTCGAAGCTCTTATATTTTCTTCGCTTAGGATTCTTTCAGGCTACGTGGTGTTATAAAAAATATTTGCTTGGGCGTGTCGGACTTAATGAGTTAATATGAATTATTGTATTTAATTATAATTTATTTTTATCATTAATAAGATCGCTGGTGAAGTAGATTCCGTCTAATAGTTAAACAAAAGGTGTTGTCACATTCAGAATATATTTAACCTTAGATTTTTTCGATAGCGCAGTCTGGTAATGATGATCGCTAAGTGATCGAAAATATCTTAAGGTTAAATATATTTTGATACCTGGCGACACATTTTATTTTATTATGTTTTATCTCTTAAACAGAGTTACCCTTTGGAAATAATGAAATATGAAATATTCTTATTGTTGTGATAGGTATTTTAATGACAATGAACTTCAGGCTCTCTTCAGTTTTATTTAATAAAGCATTATGCACTGAAAACAAGTAAATCGAAATTGTATTCCATGCAATGGTTTTGCTTTACAACATATTTTAGTGTCGATGCACATATGATTTTCGAATTGTAATTCCCTGGAGGAAGTATTTTTGTGGAGCCCACGTGGTGAGGTTTGCCATCGCAACTGGCTACACTGTCGCTGCACATGGCGTGGTAACCGGCGTTGAAGACCCTCGCTGGGGCGTATAATTTGTAAACACCTCTTACATTTCCCTAACATGCTTGGGTAAAATCTTAAGTGTTCGACCTCATCACCTACTTTCCTGTCACTGAAGGAATAAAACATCTTAATAAAACAAATAACCTTGCTGTGCGGATAGGGTGGGACGGAAGGTGCAAGGGGTCCATGGTCCCTTCCAAATTCTTAAATCGGGTCTCGTAGCTCCACTTTAAAAAAATAATTATTTTTGTAATCATGTTCAATCCCGGAGTTTCCCCCTTAACCAGAAGAATCGACAACCTGAAAAATTGTTATGACGTTTTGGGAAGAGACTGTTAAGCCAACTGACAATTTTATAAATGCTTCAGTATAAAATCCATTGTATTTCAAAACTGTGTCTCTAAAATTATAATTTTATTGTCCTAGTATATTCTAATTTGTAGTTATTTATTCGGAATAAATGTCATATGTAAGTAGACAAAATAATTGGAAAGGGGATGCAGATTGATTAGGGAGTGTAGGTGTCCCTCCTGCGCAACCAATGACTAACGCAAATACAATGTGTTAAAACATGTGCTACAAAACCTCTAGTTCTGAAGCCAGAAAAACATAGTAACAATGTCTTTTGGTTGTGGTAACTACCAGTGCAAATGTATTTTGAATAGAGCTATTGCATGTTCGGTAAACCTCTTACGTCTCAAAATCCTACTCTCGAATTAGACTGTAGAGAGTAAAGTTACAGGCGATGTACTTCATGGGTGTGAAGTTACGCTTACTGATAAATAATGTTTCGTTTTATTTAAATCGTCTTCCAATAGATTCTCGTGATTTGTGGTTTTCACTGTTCCAAATTTCCTTTTAAAAAGTTAGGAAGAATGTTCTCCATTAATTTAGAAACTCCAAGTCAAAATAACAACAATTATCGACTTGAAACTGATGTACTACATTTCAGTACTTTGACATACAACTTATTCGAAATCGTGACTTGGTGAAGCTGAAATGCAATATATCTTTGAAGTATTATTTTCCTTGAGTAATATAAACCAATTGCGAGACCAATTTGCCGTTTTGTTTACTTACCTAATCAATTCAATGAATACTCCAGTTCATTTCGTAACATTATCTTGCTACTTACAATCACAACTTCTGTAACTCTCGATATAAGACTGTGTATGTCGCTAGGAAAATATAAAGAAAAGAATGAAACTTGAAATTACAAAAATGAAGGTAAAATAATTGCTTATCATGAAAACTCTTATTAGCAAATAGCAAATAAATAATACTTGTTAAATAGTTGCAACATTGTTTTTGTAGTCTACATTTTGTTTATACAATTATTCATACATTCACAATGGAAACGTTAGTTTTGAAATGGGTTCCAAATAACTTTCTGATGTAAAATCGGAGCCTCGTTTGGAGACAGTTTGCTCGGAGTGATCTGAAGTGTTTCAAGTAGAAGGGGATCGAGTCAGAAGGACCACTCCATCTAATGTCTTCGGATTGAGCGATGAAACCACTACGAAATATTTGTATTTGTAGATCGTTCTGATGCATCAGTTATTAATACTATCGCAAAGTAGGAAAACATTTTAGAACCTCTTAAGGCTAAAAAAAGGTCTTTTGCGTATTGTTCCTCGTTTAACAGAGGTGGGGATGGTAAAAGATGGAATTTTATAAGTCAGAGTAACCACTAGGATTTAATAAACAATAATACTACGTGAGGGTAAGGGATATTCAAGGAAAACGTAGATTTATTATTTTTGCAGGTAGGTCTATACAACCTGATGGCAAAACCCTACAATTTACATATCACAATTAGGAATATTAATACAATGTAATTTTAATTTATTTTAAGACAACAACAACACTAATAATAAAAATAAAAATAATAATAATAAAAATAAATATACTCTACATTTTATGGCTATCCTGCACATATATTAACACTAATAAATACCCTGTACTCCACTTCACTACACTTGCCACTTCACTTCTCTTTCTATTTTTCTATTTCACTTTACAACTCGTCACGACACTCCAATTCAACTACTCCTTTAAAAATAATTAAATATTTAATAATGCAATGTATTTAGTAGTATTAATTATCGCAATACCTATAATAATAACAATAATAATGTTCATTATTAACAATTTTAATAATCTTAACTTGTGAATAAAGTTTACAAATATCATTAGTTAATATTATTTTAACTTTTCAAGTTGAATTTCACGGGCGGGAGAAATCAAAGAACTTGGTAGGCGAAAGAAAAAGAGAAAACATGCTGAAACTGTGTATCGCCCAGGCAGATTCCTGCCAGCCATACGGTAGTAACCATGCACACTTTCCTTTCGCTACGTAAGACGAACCGAATCAGTATGTTTGTTCAATCAAACCTTCTTCGAGCTCCATTGTTCTTATTTTTTATTTTCTTGCAGTTAAACTTTAATTATAAATTAATGAATCGAGCCATCGCAAAATACAATTTTGTTGCGCCTGAATTTAATGTCATAGCCCCGTAACATTCGATATCTGAAAACAGGAGTGGTTTGTGGTCGATATACTAACGTGGATGTCGTTTTGTCGATGTCGCTGTCTGCAGTCTCGAAGTCGGTGGGAGCAGAGGAGCGCCGCCAGCGAAGCCCGGTTTTGATTGATTGATTGGTAATTAGGACGCGTCAACTACTAAAGTCAGCAATTCCGTAACTGTAGTGTTTGTTATTGTCGCGGCAGGTGACGAACGTCAAGGAACACGTCGGCTAGCGAGGTTTTCACAGACCAGGTGTGTCCCACCCGTGGGGCGCCACCACAGCCGGCACACGCTCGAAGCTCTCAACTGGGCTCAGGACGTGTGTGCTAGTGTAGTGCATATAAGTGTGAGGGTAAGTGTCGGGCAAGGAAGAAGTGGGAAAGATCGCGCGTGGTCCATGGCCCGTTTGTTAGGGTACTGCCTGGGCATTTGCCTGGTGTGAATCAGAGCAACCATGGAAAACTGCGATTAGAGCAGCCGGCCGCTAGAATTGTCCTCGTGACAGTGGCTGAACGCGACGTAGCCGAGAAGGCGGTGTGGAACCTCCTGGCACCGTGGGGAGTGTAACCCTAGGACATCCCGGCCTGAGGTCCGCCGAGCGGGCCGGCCGTCCAGCCACGGCCACAGCGCAGCGAACCCGGGCCGGGCGGCGTGGGCAGGCGGCAGCCCGCGTAATTGCTCGTTTAAGATTAAACAGCAGATTTCTATGCATTAGCAAGCAGCTGCTGTAATTATCGAGCTTCAGAGGCGACGCTCTCCCCGCCCCGCCCCGCCCCGCTCCGCTCCGCCCTGCTCCGCCTCGCCACGTGCTCCGCTCCGCTGCTGGTCCCGACTCCGCCGCCTGGCAGCCTCCCCTCCGCCAGCGCCTTCGATCTCATGTCTGCGTCTCCGTCTCAGTCTGCGCTGCCGTGCGTCGCGCCGCCACCAATACCTCCATCTCCGCTGCACCACTACCATCGCCTTCGCCTTCGCCTCCGCCGTCGCCTCCGCCGCCTCGTCGCTCCGCCGTCTGCGCCTCCGCCGTCGCTCCGCCGTCGCCGTCGCCTCCGCCGTCGCCTCCGCCGTCGCCTCCGCCGTGCCCGCCGTCCCGCCGTCGCCTCCGCCGGTCGCCTCCGCCGTGCCTCGCCGTCCCCGCCGCGCCTCGCTCGCCCGCCGTCGCCCTCCGCCGTCGCCTCCGCCGTCGCCTCCGCCGTCGGCCTCCGCCGTCGCCTCCGCCGTCGCCTCCGCCCGTCGCCATCCGCCCGTCGCCTCCGCCGTCGCCTCCGCCGTCCGCCGCGTCGCCTCCGCCGTCCTCGCTCTCCCGCCGTCGCCTCCGCCGTCGCCTCCTGCGTCTCGTACGACGGCACAGGGGCGTGGCGTTCGACGTGAGCGTCGGCGTCGGGCGCGCCAGACGAGGGGGCGGCGCGCGCGAAGGCAGGACGCTGACGCTGCCTCTGCACAGGCAGCTTCTTAAACCTGTTACCCCGCGGATTCTCCGGCGTTTTAGGCTGGCAGCGCCCTCTTTTCGTCCTGGCTCGCTCGCGTTTGAGGCAAGCCTGCCACAGCTCGAAAACGAAAGGCAAACGTACGGAACACACTCGGAAGCTACGTCTGGTCATGTCTCAGCCACCCACATTCGTTACCATGCAGCATCGTTAACCGCAGGTTCTGTGGTTGCCCATCCGACAGTTACGTGTTTCGATATCAAGCGTCGATTCTGGGAGGCCCAGACTTATTTAGGGGCTTGGGGCAGGACAATCCAGGTGGCCCGTGTTTGGAACAAAAAGCTCCCCTCCTTTATAATTGTCATAATTATTTATTATAATTCAAAATGAATCCATTATTTCGACAAGGGTAAAATTTATTTCAAAAAAACCCGTAGTAAACGGAAATACATTTGTTTCTGTTTTCGCGGCCCCGCTTCAGAGGGGGCCTGGGACAAGTTTGCCCCCGCGCTGCCCGCCCTCTCGGCGCCCTGGTCGAATGAAGGAGTTTGAGGACGATTTGGAGCGCTGGCTGCGCTGGTAGTAGTTTTCCTCGTTTTCGCGGTTGCTCCAATAAACACCAGGCGAATTGCCGGAGCAGTTCCCTATCAAATGACCGATGGAACGCCGCAATCAATCATAGTCACTCTTTTCCTCTTCTCTCTGTTCTATGTCGCTGATTCTATCAGAAGGCTACCATGATGATGAGTAATGACGGAGAGGTCCAGGGCGGGCGAGTTGAAAGTTCATTTGCCTCCCTTTCCGTTCTTCAATCACTCGTTCTTCTCTTCACTATCCGTCCTCGTTCAGTGAAAGAACCAGTTCAGGAAAGAAGGTGCACATTGTTTTAATTTCTGCTTCCATCCCATTCTTTTAACCCTCCGGGATTTAAAAGCCACATTTACATTTATTATGTAATTTGAACTCGCAGTTTAATCGCGTCTAACAACAAAATGACAATTTTTAACATTTCTTCAACTAGAACGTTTGTTCTTGGGAAGAAAGCGTCTATGCATTTTCGACACAAAATTGTGATTAAACTCTTACTTAAATCACCGACAAAAAACAAGTAATACTATGTTCAACAATTTCTCAACAAGGCGCTTCCTCACTCGGGTACAGAGCATTAATATAAAAAAGCATGATAAAGAAAGTGCATATTGGAAGGACATCGACCCACAATTAAACGCATGCGTCAAGTGAAGTCATTCTTTAGTAAAAGACAAAAGGATGAGTAACTCGCACTTTAATCACGTCTAAAAACAAACACTATTTTTAACAATTCCTCAACCAAGGCGGTTTTTCACTGGCGGAATAAAGGGTGAAAGGCCCTATGCAATATTGAGGGCGCAACGAGAGTCTGTCTATTCACGCAGCCCGCGTCGTGTCGCCCGAAGCTGTGCGCGTGCAACGAAAGTGGTTATTTTTAAACATTCAAACGAACGCCATCAAGGGAGCGGCGTGGCGTGTGATGCAAATGATTTTGCAAGGAACAAATCCATATGGAAGGCGTAACGCGCTGGCGAGGGTTTGAGTGGGGGGGGGCGGCCATTAGGCGTTTACGTGGGAGAGAGGAGAAAGGGATGTGGGCAAAACATAAAGCTGCGTTAAACCCGCGGGTGTCAGAGCAAAACAATTCCCCGGAGAAGAACAGAGAGACGTCACAGCTGGGAACAAATACGGCTCAGAGGAAACAAGGATAACAAGAGGACTGTGGAAAAGAAATAGAAGCAGAGTGGGTCGAAAGGAAGAATAGAAGCGTGAGGGTTATGGTGAAAATGTGAATGAAATGAATTGGCTAATTAGGGGAGGTAAAAACATATGGGAAAAATGAGTTAAAAAGGGATGTGTCAAAAAAGGTTTAGAATAAACTAAATCGAAAGATTATAGCATTGCAATTATGTTCCCATAGGCCACATACAGATCTTATTTTAATGTTAAATAAATTAATATATAAAATAAAAGGCCGCTCGCAATGTATAATATTATTATTATTATTATTATTATTATTATTATTAATTATTATGATTATTATTTATTATATTATACAATCTAGGTATGTTAAAAATTTTTTACGCCCGTTTTTTGATTTTAATGAGATATTACGCATATCATAATTTATACATTTAATATTGAAACTGGCGTTGTCTGGTAAATATTTATTTTCCAGCTTCTTCGTGCCCTTGCGTAATCTGCCTATCGGTCTCTCGGCTCATGCAGCAACAATTTAGCAGCAAATACCCTTATTTGTGACATGTCGATAACACATTCGCAGTTGTCCACGAAAATGGGTTAAACATGTGCTGTCGCGTATTCCTTTTTTTTTCGTTCCTGCCCGCGAAAGTGATTACTTAAAATTTAAAGAGCAATTGGGGCCGGTGGATAAAAACTTGCAGAACGTTCCATTATATACGCATTTTTCCTTATACATTATTACATATTGGATGTACGCCTCCTAGATGATATTCAATATTGAACTGTTTTCTATAACAAAAGTGGGAATATTTCTTTAGTCAAAGGGAGATGATGTTGCTATCATTTAAGTGACTCTTCTCATCCACCAGATTTTCTAAAAGAAGTCATCCTTCTTGCAAGTTTTACCAGATAATCGATGAAGAATTTTTCATACTTTCGGAAATCCACGCATACATTAATAGGTTATCAATTACATTCAATAAGTAATTTTACTTCAATCTGGTTAATGCCATTCTACGGGCTTACATTTTTTTTAAAAAATCTTAAATTGAGGAAGAGTTTGGATTAGATAGGGTCTGTAATGAAAGGAACTGCCTTTCAAGTCAGCTGTTACACGGACCACGTTCATCCAGGAGGCGCATTCTAAAGCAACATCTTTACGGAAGCAGACGTTGAGTCGACACACGCTCTACTTGTAAGCACCTTTCATTTCCGGTAATTGTTGCTGACGGGACAGTTCTCTACTTTCTTTGGCATCTGTTGATTTTATTTTTCAAATAAATATTATATAAATATTTTTTTACAATTGCCGTCTCTCTGGGGGGCAGGCCCCGAAGAAGCTTCCTAACGAAGCCGAGGCGTGGTGTCGCAATGGCGTAGCAAAGCTTGGGGCAAGGAGGGTGCGTGCATATGGATGAGGCGGATTTGTATGGAAATGCCCCGGGGTGTCCTTCCTCGACCCCGCCGCCCCACTTGTCGGTCCATCGCCCGCCTGCCCTGCCCCGACAATGGCCCCACGTCCGCATTACCCCGCCCCGGCAGCCGCATTACCCCGCCCCGCGGCCGCATTGCCCGCCCCGCGCCGCATTGCCCCGCCCCGCGCCCATTGCCTCCGCCCGCGCGCTAAATACCCCGCCCCGGCGTCGCACTTCCCCGCCCCGCCAGCCGCATTACCCCGCCCCGGCGCCGCATACCCGCCGCCCGCATTAAACCCCGCCCCGCGCCGCATTAACCCCGCCCCGCGCCGCATTTGCCCCGCCCCGCGCCGCATTTCACCCCGCATCCCGCACTTCCCCGTACCACCCCCCACCCACCCCACCACCGCCCCACCCCGCCCGTCCGCCCCTGGCCGCACCGTCCGCTCTGCCCGTCCGACCCGCTTCGCCTCGCTCCCACACGCCCCACCCCACCCCTCCCCTCCTCGCCCGCCACTGCCCTCACTGACGTGACCCGTCCGCCCAATGCGTAAGCAGCGATTAGGCATGGGGCCGCCGTCCCCACACAGCCCTTCCGGGAGTTCCTTGGCGCCTGCGCAGCAAATTTCATTCATCACCGTGCGCACGCGAAAAAAATTAATGAAGGACCTCTGAGGGTTGGTGCCGCGAGTAAAGTTGGAGTTAAGAGTTCCGACTGATGCAGGGTTTTCGGACACTAGCTTTTCAGCTAGGTCGAATCGCGGCTCCGTCTGGAAGAGAATTCTGACGGCCAGCTGCTTACCGCGACCACTTTATGATTGAAAATGAATAAATGGATAAAAGCAGTAGCACGATATCGTGTTGTTATTTATATTTCTCTAACTTTCGATAAACATTGTTATTAACATATTACTTATGTAATAAAACAATAAAATATACCAGTATTTAATTTAAGGTACTCTAATTAAAATTTTAAAGAGGATAGAAAATACCAACTTTTTAATATATTTAAAAACTTCAGGTATTATTAAAACCACAATTTTATCGCCCATGTTTTCAACATCGAAAAAACCTGTGTTGGGAGATGAAATCGAAATATCAATGTATTAATTGTTTGATAACATTTCCATACTAGGTGTATAGTAATCACAATATGGACGTATAAATATCTATATTCTTGCAATGAACACGCTCTCCCTTATTCTTACTGCGTGGTTGTGGAGATGTAGCCAAATAACGAAATGTGCTGATATATTTGTAGAACAATAATTCAGATCGAATAGTACCATCAACGAGAGTTGGTTCTAATTTGAACGGGTCTGCCGAAATTCCTTGATAGGAAACGTGAGTCATATAAATTCCAGATGAAGTATCTAAACATCTTATTTGATTTTCGAACTTACAACATCATCTGCTATTTCAGATTTTGTGTATCCCAGCATCTCAGAAACGGCCTCCTTTCGTTACAAGAATTGTTCAATGCATGACTCTATTAGGCGAGAGATCACGTACGTTTTCCGTTTATGCACGAATGGAATTGCTTCAACACATTCAGCCAATCGCAGCGAGGGAATTGTGAATAATAACTTTACACCCCGACAAGCTGTCGATTGTTTTTTTTTTCGCACATATTTGAGAACCGCGTGACGTCACACGAGTTATGTAGTCTCCAAAAATTAGTTAATTTCCTTATAAATTATTATGCTTTTACAAAACATATAACGTATGCAATTTGTTATTAACGTTTGCATTAATGCATTACATTTGAAAACTTGCTTCTAACGTCGCTCGATTACGTCAAACAACACACTTGGCTGTCGCGCCGAGGAGAATCATGAGGTAATAACAAACGAACAGCCATTTTCTTCGACTGACTGTCAAATACCCATTGACTTAAGAATAAAGTTGCTTCCGGAAAAATAAACTTCATCTTAATAAATTTATTAATAATCTGGTAATTAAACTCGTTTTAAAACGTTTTTTCAATGCATTCGCACAAATTTATAACTCGTCGCTAACTGCGTCACTCGATTTCTAAACAGACTCGTGCAATAAAGCTTAACATTATAAACGAGTAGCATAAGGTACTAGTGATCACTTGTAGTATAAAATATTTGAACATGAAAAGCGCATCCCTGGCGCGTGTGGAAGTGTGGGGGGCCTGTCCTCGCGGGAGAGCCGTAAAGTAACGAGAGGGCGAGGCTGGGGGGGGGGGCTGTCCTTGTGCCGTCACGCGAGGCGTCGCGCGCGCTACTTTCCGTTCTCGCACGCCCTCACACAACACGCACCGTGCCACGCGGCGCCCCCACCCGCGCTCCTCTGCGCCGCCCCATCGCCCCATTGCCCCGCCCCATCGCCCCGCACCCATCGGGCTTCCTCTGGCTCGGCTTTCCTCTCGTGGCTTGGCTGGCTTCCTCTCGGGCTCGCTTCTCCGCTCGCTCGGCTCCATCTCGGCTCGGCTTCCTCTCGCGCTTCGGCTTCCTCTCGGCTCGGCTTCCTCTCGGCTCGGCTTCCTCTCGGCTCGGCTTCCTGCTCGCTCGCGCTTCCTCTCGGCTCGGCTTTCCTCTCGGCTTCGGCTTCCTTCGGCTCGGCTTTCGCTTCTCGGCTCGAGCTTCCTCTCGGCTCGGCTTCCTCTCGGCTCGGCTTCCTCTCCGGCTCGGCTTCCTTTCTCGGCTCGGCTTACTCTCGCTCGGCTTCCTCTCGGCTCGGCTTCACTCTCGGCTCGGCTTCCTCTCGGCTCGGCTTCTCCGTCGTCCTGCTCGGTCGCTTCCTCTCGGCTCGGCTTCCTCTCGGCTCGGCTTCCTCTCGCTCGGCTTCCTTCTCGGTTCGCGCTTCCTTCTCGGTTTCGCTTCCTCTCGGCTCCGCTTCCTCTCGGTTCCGCTTCCTCCTCGGCTCCGCTTCCTCTCGGCTCCGCTTCCTCTCGGCTCCGCTTCCCTGGGCTCCGCTTCCTCGTCTCTCGAGACCGCTTGCGTCCGTTTATGCCCCATGACTACTTCCGTCAACCTTGCCGTCGTCGGCCGCATTCTCTGCTTCCATATCTGCCTTCTCCCTGATCCTGCCCATTCCGACCCTTTCTCTTCTTCTCACACTTCAGCAACGTCTCTTCATCAGCTTTGCATCCCTTCCCCTTCCCACTCTGGCCGTCCCACCCATGGTGGGAAAGATACATGCTGCCAGTGCAACCGACTTGTGCTCTTTCTTCGCGTATCAGTTGGCGTTTCTATAGGCCAGACCAGAGGTAGCCGCCATGGCTGCGTGGATAGCTGAGAAGTGTTCGGAAGTGGACATCAAGTGACAATCTTCCGGAAAAAATACCCACGACGAAGACGCATTTGAAATGGAAGAATGTAATATTTGTTTTATAAATATGCTACAAAATATGTTTTAATGTCTTGTAACATTGGTAACTGTTTGTTTGGCTGCATTTAAGAAATTCCGCA
>BOPP01000054.1:1047517-1077471 GCA_017312745.1 Gryllus bimaculatus | reverse complement strand
CCCCCCGTCCCCCTCTGCATCCCGTCGCCCTGGGCAGGGGAGCGAATTGCTCTCGACGCTTGGAGAAGACTGCTTCGCTTCTGCCTACGGCGGATCCCTTGCGTCAGTTCTCGGGATGCAGCACTCTGCCCCCATTTTCTCTATTTCCCGTATTGGATTGTGGGAGTGTTTTGTTTCGTCTCGGTTACATAGAGGCGGCGGATTATGATGAATTAAAACGTCACAAAACATCATCAGTAAAATGCTTTTAATGCTTCGAAAGCCAATAAAAATGTCGTTAAAAAGTCGATCAAAACTAGATCAGAAGAACAACTAAAGCTTTTGGATATGTTACTGATGTAATCAAGGCCTATTTGTTTCATGCAAGTGAACTTAACTTGAAAACATTTGGTTCAGACTGTTCTTTACCAGAAAATCTGTCTGTCGCGTATCGCAAAATCAGCCTATCCGACCGGCAATAGGTATCGCAGGAACTTGAGATTACTTGCTCACAACGGCTGACGTTACAATTTCTGAGCGAAGAAAGAGAGAGTAGATAACATTATTAATAAATATTGTTTGAAACGATTATCATTGCATGTTAAAATCAATGAACTCGAAGAAAATGCTTCAAAATGACGAAAAAGTTTAAAAAGGGATTATTAGTCTAAATCGACGAAACATTACAAATATAAGATAAAATGGGTCATTTCCTGTTGTCGTAACATTTAATATTAATGTCTATATACTAAACGTCTTTGTTCTAAAATGAAAAGAAAATAATATTTCGTTAAACTTCTCTCCGGAGTTATGACAGAGAAATCAAGTACCCGAGACGTTACAAAAAAGGTGTTTAGCAAAATAAAGTTTGATTCTCTTATAAATTTGCTGAAGAACCAATTTCACCTTCGAATTTGCATTTGAAACTACGTTGCCCGGGAGGTCAGAGGTATACAGAGGTCTACTCATGACCAGTTTTGTTAAAAGTGTATCTTAAACGTTACACGAATACTAGTTTCAAAAAAGATGCTAAATGGGCTGGAAAACACGAAAGAGCAAGATGGGGCATCTTGGTTGTTCAGCGGTGGAGTTCGCGCGAAATCCACTAGACGACCTTTAAAATGCGAGCGTTCGCCCAAACTTTCACCGTTGTCGATTGCACAGATACGTAAAGCGAACCCTACCTGCCAGCTCTCTCGTTTCAATTATGTTAGCGTAATGTAATGCTCTTGTTAGAATAAAGCCTTTTGCAAACGACTCGACACGCGTCACGATCAATTGCGTTGCTTCGTACGATGTATTAGCGATTTATGCTACCTACGAGCGACGCTTGTGAAGAGGCTGGGCCGCAGGGAATTCTCACTCCTGGGTCTGTGAGCGTGAGCTCGCGCTCGTGACGGCAGATGGTATCTTTTCTCGTGGGAGCAGCGCCCGCAACGCACTTAACTTCCGACCTCTCTGTTCGTAGCGTTGTGGAGAATTAGATATTGATTTGTTTCCTATATCGCCCCCCCTCTCTGTTTCCTTACAAAACCATTCTAGAAGTAAAAATGTTAAAGATATGGAGTATGAAGGAGAACACACACACACACACACACACACACACACACACACACCAAAAAAAAAGAAAAACTTTAAAGTTGCTCGTAAATTTGCGGAATTTCAGTTTGGCAGGAAGGCGGTTAATATTCACATGAGAAAGATATCCGTGTTATACGCGTTCCGCAAGTTTTACTGTACTCGTATTTATAACATGCTCGACTTGATTTTAGTAGTCGTGCAATTGAAATTTCTTTATTTAACAAAGAATTTTGTAAAATTATTCTTAATTGATAGATCTTTTCGGCTTCTACCAAAACCGATGAGATCATAATCTTAAAAGAACCAAACGATTAATAATTATAATGATATATAATGAATTAATGATGATAATAACAATAATAAATAATAAAACATACGGATATATTTACGTACATTCATAGATAAACTTTGCAGGAAGACAAGCTCATCTTGTTCTCTCTAACGTATTTCGTCGGATAAAGAAGACATGTGCATTTGAAGTTCTCCTTCAACAAACTCGATGGATGTCTTTCAGAAGTGTTCCAAACTCCAGCGTCTATGTGGATCAGTTCCACAACGAAGTTTTATCAGGCCCGCTACGCGTCTCGGGAAAGAGGGATATGGAAAAAAAAGCAATCCGTAGGGTAGGCTATTCTGAAGGGAGTGGTTAAGGGGAATGGAGGAGAGGGTGAGAGGGCCAGCTCGGGTGCAGGGCGAGGGCCAATAAAGCACGAAATTGAGCCAGAAAACGTGGATTGAGCGATTAACAATTTTTACGCTTAGAAAACTTTGTTGGAGGCCTTTTCTCCCTTACAGGAATCGTTCTTGGGTAAAAGCTTTTTGTGTTCCAGGATTATAAACGACCTTTTTCGTTAGAAGAAATCGTTCATAAAAGACATCTAATGCTATAAATTCTCACGTATTTGCAAGAACCATTATGTCAGAATCTTTTATGGCACGAATAATTGCGTCATCGCGCATTCACGAGGGTCGTAACGAGGTAGCGATAATCCGAACAGCCGACCACAGTTGTCAACCACCCGTCTCGTCATAATAAAGTTGTTTCCAAAAATCAACGTTGATTCTCTTATGAATGTATATTGCTATTATACAGTGTTGTGGGAAGTTGTTGGTTGTGGCCGGCCGGAACCGGAGTCCTATACTGCGCGGGTTTCTTGCTGCGTTCAAAAGAATGCGATATGTTGCCTCCCGTTCCCAGCTAGTGGGAGATACCTGGATGTAGGAAAACGCTAGCCGATGTGTAAGTCCGCGCCGGCTCTCACCATCCATCAGGGAAAAATCGTCGCCACCTCCCACGATACAAACATGCACTGTACTTACGGGTGTAATGGCCTGAGCAGGGGACGTGCCAGGAACACCTAATCAATGAATAAACTCTTGTTGCTTACGTGGAGTGTACATGTTATTTTGTATCCTTCAACTTGTATTCGAGAGAACCTGGTGTTCATTCACTGAAAAGATGTTTAGCGAGTGAGTTAACAAGGCCCGCCCAGACGAAAAAAGTCCGATCGGCCACCCGCGCCCCGCCCCCGCCCCCGCCCGCGAAGCGCCGCCCGCCGGAGCGCCCCGAGGGGCGTGCGGGCGAAGGGCGTCGCCCCTCGCTGAGTCAGCCAAAGGGGGCGGGGCTCACAGCCTCCCCTCGCCCTCGCCCTCGCCCTCGCCCAGCCCTCGGCACGCAGGCCGCTCTCGTCCTCGCCTCCCCGCATTCAACCTTGGACGCACCGCACAAACTCTCGCTTCCCTTCACACGGAGACGCAGCGGCGCGCTACCGTTCACCGCGGCTGGTAGCAAAGCATTGGTTTAAATGGAACAGCGCGGATCCGATAAGCGGTAGGGCACTTCTCAAGGGGGCCACCGCCGCAAGCCACCAGCGCACGGTAGTGATGAGACATCGATAACAAAACATCAATGTTAGCAAACATCGATGTTCAAAATTAAAACATCGATGTAAAAATATATCGACTAAAAAACATCGATTATATTTTCAACATCGTTGTTTATACACTGGATTAGTAACCTCTAACATGAAATTCGTCTTCATTGAAAATTAATTTGACAATGTTCGTGTTTATCATTTCGCTGAATGAAGGTATGAGAAGAAGGGACAGACTTACGCCCAAAGCGTATTTGTTGACCATATGTTAATGAGCGAAATGAATATGAAGACAGAGGAAATAAAAGGACATGGAGGTCATCATGGGCGAGAGAGTTTGGTCGAATAAAGTTGGGCAAACAGTACTGTGCTTACAACGCATCAATAGCAGTGTGACTATCAGTTATTGCTAGTTTTGGCGCGAAATCCCTCCCGGGCTTCTCGTGGCAAGCGTGCGCCGCTACAGCCCGAATCCGACGCACGTGGCAAGACCTCTATTTAAACCAATACTCTGCTGCCAGCCGCGGTGTACTGTAGCACGCTGCTGTGTCTACGTGTGAAGGGACCCTTAAGACAGGTTCAGACCATCATAAAATATTCGAAAATAAACCTCAAATAATACGACCTTCATCGAATAATCATATCAACGATCATTCTCTGTAGTTTCAATTTACTTCCGAAATAGTTTAAATTTTCGTTCCCACGCTTGATGGTAATATCTGCCGACCGACTGTTGTGCCTAGTGCTTTCCCGAACCAGATATCTCCAAGCGGGGCACCGCCCCCCTTCAGGGCCAAGATCGAAACCCACGATCGGTCTCTCGGCACGTGTGGTAATGTAGTGCGTGTTAGTGTAAGTGTGAGGATAGGCCTATGAATGAGAAGGAAAAATTGCGCACGGTGTGTGGCCCGTTGGTTAGGGAACTGTTCCGGCATTGGCCTGCTGTGAAACCTGTGGACAAGACTACCTCTTTAAGAAGACCACCCCTTTTCTAAACCACTTTCCTGCGGAAAGGAACAGCCCAATGCATTCAAAACGACCCCCTCTTTCGGCTTTTCCACCCTGGGCTCAGTAGAACAAGGGGGCTATCTCACAATTTTTGTGAAATTGAACATTTAGCATAAAATAAAATTTCAAACATTATTTTAGAATGATATTTAAATCCAGTATGGACTTACACGCAAGTGTATTGTATTTAAAAGTTTTAATGTGTACTGGGTTATATTATTAAAAGTTTAGTAAAATCCTCAATATCTGAGAGCTAGCTAAATGTGCGATAGCCCCCTTGTGCTAGTGAGCTCTTCAACTGATCAAAATGACATTTACCCTTCGACTCCCAGGTATTTCCCCTCTTTTGTGTATCAAGAGGGTAAGGAAGGTATCTAAAAAGTCAGTTTAGTATTAATATGTTTACCAGAAATGTCAGTGGTGTTTTCATTATACAGATAAAACATCAGATTTTTTAAACACATCGTAATTTGAGGTATTGGTACGTTTTTGATATATTAACAGTATAGATATTACACTATACTGCGAAGACGAAAGGATTAAGGAATTACTTCCGGGTATAATAAAACTATATGCTAAGTTTCCCAACAAGATTCCTTTTGTTGACCTTGTTTTCAACATGCAATAATAATATAGCATGAAACAATGATGTAATGATGAGTATTGACAAACGGAAATGAAGTATGAAATTTCATACCCGAATATTGCTACCATTACAGCGTGTTTAATACTCTTTATCTACGATTAATGGCAACTAACGGGTTCAGATTCTAATAGTTATTTTATTTATGGCTTTTCTTGTCGATGTTAATTCCTTGTCTGATTTACTCCCGCTCATTATTTGAGCAATTTGCTCTGTCACTGCGTGCCGATCTCACTACAACGAAATCTTAATATGTTTGTTTCCATTATTATAATTTCGTATTACCTTAACCAAATCAATAAATACAGAAGTTATCTTTGGTTGCATCTAACATACCGTATCAAAAACATCGATGATGTTGATGTGGAGGGAGCCTGGAGCTACGCTGCAACCACTGGCCTGGTCGCCCCGGGGCTTTTAACGAGGGCGATGATTATTTAAAGCCGAGGAGCCCAGGCGCCCCGCCCCCCGGGCGAAGGGCGGGGGCGATCGGGCGACGCACTAAGCAGGGGCGATGACGACGGGCGGAAGGGGGGAAAGGGGATTCTGCATCCCCAACGGGGGCGGATCTAGAGGGGGCAGGAGGCCCCTTTGCTCTGCGTAAACGTAGGATTAAAGAAAAAAGTACAGTCGACCCCGCTGATAGCGAACTCGGATATAGTGAACCCTCGGTTATAATGAATTTAAGACCCTGGTCCCGTTTCACTTACATTACTAATAAGCATAGGAAGACTCTGTTAAAGTGAACCTGAACCTTGGCTATAGTGAACGTAGGAAAAGCAACATCCTGGAAATTAATTCCCTCCTGGAAAATAATATATCGCCTCGGTGCCACAAATTCGAATTAGAGAAATTGCAAATGAAAACCTGCGAAGCAAGCAATTGAAAGAAAGTGAATTTTAAGTTTGTCGTGTTAATGTATTTTGCTATATCTCTATATTAATACAATCAAATATTATGGAGAATGTCTGTTAAATTTTGATATCCTTGGATATAGTGAACCTTAAATGTTAGCCCATAGAAGTTTACTATAACCGGAGTTACTCTTAACTATACTATTAACTGTACTTTGAAACAAATATAAATTTTTCACAATTAGGTATTATTAGTTAATTTTTAAAATAATATACACTGTTAATGTATTTTTCAAACTTATTTTAAGCATCTTCAGAGTTCAGGCTGTCACATTTTTACTTTCTCACATTGTGTAAAAAGAGAAAGTAGTTTTGTAATCGTGATCCAGGAAACAGGGATTTTTTCAAAAAAAAAAAAATCTTATTGCTCGGCCCTGGTAATGAAAAAATGGATAAATCGTGTTCTAGGTCATTATTCGTTTAAATGTTTTGTTTTCAAATTATTTATAAATTTGAAATATACAAATGGATGGTGCTGCGTTAATAAGTTATTACAAATATATCGAATTTTGAAAATTCCTTTAGTTGTGTAAAAGCCCTTCCCGTAAATATTTTCCCAAACCATCGTCGACGCAAGGGTGTAACACAGCGCATCTTTGGATTGCCATCCCTGAGTGGGAGGTAATTTTGAAAGCGACGGGAAAGGTACATTCGTTCACGTGTAGGATTCTGTTTCAAGAAGCAATTGATTTTATTGAATGCATAGTACAGACAATTGGTTTTTTATCCTCTAATTGTGTGTGGAAGAAACCAATCATAACGACCCAATAGCGAACCAACCATTTTCGCTGACACGGGCCAGCAACATACTTATATGTAGGAGCGTATTCTCATGTGTTTATACTTTCATTTCCCTGATTTTTTGTGTGAAACGTAGAAGAGTTTCCCATTTTTGAACCAATCATAAAAGTGTGAAGAATGCGCGTAATTTTATCGTAACGAATTGAATTTATTTTCGTCGCTGGGGCATTCACTGGTAAGATTCGCACTTACAAATGACGTAATAGTAGTAGCTTATGCAACTAGTTTACACTCGTAATTTTAAGCTTTATTGTAGGAGTTAGTTTCGAAAACGAGAGACGATGGGAGCGACATGTCAAATTCGTAGGAATGCAATAAAACATTATATAAGAGTTGAACACGTTACTTTTTTGAATATCAGAATTAAACATTTGTTATAGCATTTAAGTTAATTGTTGCGTTATGAAGCCTATTTGAAATCTG
Source organism: Gryllus bimaculatus (assembly GCA_017312745.1). Taxonomy (NCBI): domain Eukaryota; kingdom Metazoa; phylum Arthropoda; class Insecta; order Orthoptera; family Gryllidae; genus Gryllus; species Gryllus bimaculatus. Next base: position 1,070,248 of record BOPP01000054.1, on the reverse strand, counting down.
TGCAAAAAAAACAGTGGTCGTCTGCTTGGTTTATCGCCCCCTCCCCACGATTCTCTCGCTGCGATTGGCTGGAAGTGTAATGACGCAACTATTCGTACCATAAACGACAAATAGGTGTCATAAGATGTCGTTTTACGAACATTTTCTTGGAAGAAAAAAGAGCATTTATGAAAGTAGAACACAAAAATATCGTCATTTACTATTATTCCAATATTATTGTTCAGTTATTTATTATTTTCTCGCACCTTTTTCAAAAATCCTTGGCGATGTAAAAGCCCTCTGATAAATTCGCTCTGCGGTCGCCGATTTCCCGGCTGTTTCGGACGGCGCTCGAGGTATCACCTTCGATTAAAGTGAACATCCGCGAAGCGCCGCGGCGAGCTGTCGCACTCCTAAATGTAAAGCTGCCGCCGAAGTGGAAAATTGGAGGGGAAAAATATTGCTGGTGGACGGCGGGGGCGGCGGCGGTGCGGACGGAAGCGGAGAGACAAAAGAGCGCTTTCCCCTGAGGCCGCCACGTTAAATCCGGGCGGAGGCGGTGGGGGCGGCAGCGGCGGCGGTTGGCGCTTTGTACGCCACCGCCCGCGCCGCCCCCGTGGGCGCTCCCTGGGCGATTGCGGCCGCCGCCCCTAACCGCCCTCGCCGCAACCCCCTGCCGCAGCAGCCGCCTCCGGCGCCACTGTCGCCACTTGGCCGCCCACGCTCTGCTCCGCCCCTTCTCGGCCTCATACCTCCTTTCTACGCTCTCTTTTACGCCAACGCTTCTTTTTGTTCAACCATTCCTAGTCCCTTTCGCTTATTTTTTCTAGCGGCCGCTCTCTTTTCCAGCGGCCAATCTGTGTTCTAGCGGTGACTCAGTGTTCTAGCGGCCACTCTGTGTTCTAAGAATGCGCTCACTTTTATCTCAAACCTCTTTGCTAGCGGTCTGCTAGCTAATAGAAGTAATTTTCCCTAGGATGAAGGTATCTCTCTTTGCAAAAGGCCCTCTCTTTCTATCTCGCACCCGTTTTTTTCCCCTCCGCCTTCTCGTATCACAGGCATATTTACTTTCTCAATACGTTACCCAGTTTTCACGTATTCCTGTTTTCCGCGCCCGCGTGTTCTTTCACTTAGCTCATCTCCGCTCTCTATTCACACCGCTCCCTCCCGAATATGCTTCCCTTCTCCTTTTTTGTCCATTCCTGTTCGTTGTCCTTTCGCCACTAAATTGCTGATTCCCCTTATGTTGCTACACCCCCGGTGTTTTCGCGCCGATTGTGTATTGATGAAAATTAATTTGTTTTTGTCATGGTTTGATAAATTTGTGACTTCTGTGTATGTAAAATATTTAAACAATATTTGATTACAATTTTCTGTTTACATAAATTAAAGTGATTCACTTTTAGCTCATCAGACGTAGTCTTAGTCTGCTTAAACTGTGAGCCTAAGAATTTGGGTTTGCTGCCGTGCTCGCGCCCGTGAGCGCGCCTGGGCTGGTCCTCGGGGCGTCGGCCTTCGCGGAGCTTTGATGTCGCTGCCTCTTCGCCTCACGGCGTTCCGGGGCCCCTAAGGAATTCCTTCAATTCATCCACCCCCCCCCTCGTTGACGCAGGCGGGGGCGCGCGCTGATAATTTCCGCCCTCGACGAGACCCGCCGCCCAATTGCAAGGCGAGCCTCCGCCGGAGGGGGGGGGGTGTCACGCGTGGGGAAATACAGCTCGCGACAGCTTACGCTCGCAAGCTGCTCAGATGGCACATGCGAGTGTAGTTGTGCGAATGTCTCTCATGCTTCAAAGTCTCAACGGCGTAGGTGGCTCAGGGCATCAATTGATGTCACTGTGCAGTGACTCTGAGCGGGTTGTCTTAGGGTTGCACTCCCGACGGTGGCACAATTTTCGACAATAGATAATTGGGTCGAATTAACCCGCTGTCTGTTGGTGAATTCTAGAAGCCGGCTGATCTGATCGGTAGCTTTACCATGTTTCTCCGATCAACATCAGGCAAATGCTGAAGCAGTTCCCTATCAAACGGGTCACGGACCGCGCGCGATCTTTCCTTCCCATTCCTTGTCCTCTCCTACTCTTTACTTACACACACTCTTACAAGCACTATACTACGACACATGCCGGGATACCGTTCGGGAGCTTAAAGCTTGTCTCTGATGGTGCGTTGTCCCCCTGGTGAAAGATACCTAGTTGGGAAAACCAAGTAAAGCGACAGATAGGTCGGCAGCGCATCCACCTACCGTGGGTAGTTCACTTGTCGCGAAAAAATCATGACCTACATTTACGGGAATAACTACCTTACGTGTTGACGCGCCCGGAATCATTGATCAAGCAACGAAACAGCTTGGTGAAATACCACATACGCAGTGTAGTGGTAGGATTGCACTCTTCCTTACTTTTTGGAGATCGCGCCAGCAATTTATTTTCACATCCAAGGCCCCGCGCACGTGATTCCGCCTCCGCGAGGTGAAATGTAATTAGGGCCGAGGAGGGGGGGGGGGTTGAGGTGCGGAAACGGGCGCCTCTGCGACGCTGTGCCGGCGAACGCAGCGCTGCCGGCGGCGGCCACGGGAAACACTTTGAAAGCCCTCTCGCAAACTTTTCAAATTACTTTCCGCCCGCGGCTCAGCGCTCCCGCGTGCACGGACTTGGCTGAGACTTTGTTTCGGACACCCCCCTTTCCCACCCTTCCCACCCCATCCTTTCCCCCTTACCCTTCTCTCCCCATCCCCTTTCTTCTCTTCCGCTTCCCTCCCTTCCCTTCCCCCCTTCCTTCTCTTCCCTCCTTCCCTTCCCTTCCCTTCCCTTCCCTCCTTCCCTTCCCACCCTTCCCATTCCTCCCCTTCCTTCCCTCCCCTTCCCTCCTCTTCCCCTCCCTCTCCTTACCACCTTCCTTCCCTCGGCCTCCCTTCCCTCGCCCCCTTCCCTTCCTCTCCCCTACCCCTTCCCTCCTCCTCCTTATCACACCGCTTCACTACTCCCCTCCCCCCTTGTCATTTCTCTCGGCCACTCCACACCACGCCTCTCCCCGCCACTCACCCCTTCCAACGCGGCGGTTCTTGCCTCAACTCTTCCCCTCCCTTTACGCCCTCTTCTCTACGAAACTCGTCTCCGTTTCTCAGCTCCTTCCCCGTGGATTCCTCCTCTCCACACTTTTTTTTAGTCTGTTACAATTGGTAACAACGCTCTGTTTCAGCTATCTACTGGCGTCGAACGTTTGCAGTAATACTCCTTTAGCCGTTATGGCCTCAACCTCACCATTAATAAAGACATTATTATTATTATTATTATTATTATTATTATTATTATTATTAGTATTAGTATTAGTATTAGTATTAGTATTAGTATTAGTATTATTATTAGTTATCAACAATGCACATTTTTGAAAATACGGTTTTACATGCACACAATTACTTACACCCATTGTGTATAAATTGCTTTACCATCACAATGTCATGCAAAACCATATTCGTATTATAAATATCACACTAAAAAAGGTATTGAACGGAATCATTCTATATTAAATATTTTCATTAAGTCATTGTTGCAACCTTAGTTCCTTGTATTTAAATATTTGAAAAGTGATTTGTTATATTGTATGCATGTACTTGGCGCGACAGCCCGTGAACGGGCTCAGGCCTACCGGCGACGTCCCTGCCTCGCGACCATAGGTTAAGGGGGTACGTGTGGTTAGCACGTAGACATCCCCACGCCGTATTCCGGTCTTCTCAACTTGAGAAGTGACTTTTCACATTATTACACAGCAACATATACTGCGACATTTCAAGGAAAACGCACACTATAACCTTGAGTGACAGGGAATCGAACCCGGGGCCGCGAGTGGAAAGCGAGGACGCTGACTAACAGCTTGCCACGAGGCTAGATTTGTTATACTACACTCTGTAATACATAAGATATTACTTTAACGTACTGTAGTATTTGTAAGAATATGTTTAAAGCTCCCCAGTGATGACTGTGCAGAAACGTCAGCGAAACTGTGTTTATTCCATCCTAACACCTGCCATTTCAACTTTATACTCCTCCTCAATCGTCACGTTGTGCTAAATTTAATTTGTATTTTCATTCCAGTTTTTCTGGGACAAATTTGAATGGAATCAATGTTTTCATTGTATAAGTGGTCACAATAGCGAATAAGTACTGCGGCATAATTTTATTCAAAACCTCATAAATTTTATAGTCATTTTTTTCAGCTTAACTTAATTGTTGAATTTAAATTTAACAAATATTAAGCCTTTTAATTCATATGTGGACTAAGTCTACAAAACCACAACAATATTCTCACAACAGCAACATTTTATTATAATATATCAGGAATCTTGTATCATCTGTATTTATCAAATCATAGGGACATACTTACTTCAGTCGTCAAATTAAATACGTCATTAAACGTATTTCGTGGCTGTCCTAATTTGAGTTAACCTGATGAAACTCCCTTATTTTCCCTCTTTTCTCGGAGAACAGCTTTGTATGTTGCGTGGGAAAGCAAAATTTTGTTAGCGTGTAAAACTTAATGAGAAAACTCTGATTTAAAAAAAATGCTTGGCCTCGGAAACATATAAATTAGGATGCAGTTCAAAGAATACTTCGTATCACTGCATCAAATGGTTCCGGCATTCTGATTACCAACATTTACTCTTTGAGTTGACGTTTGCTGAACATGACGCGATGAAAACCGCAGGTACAAAGGAAGACGAACTCTGTCCTTCAAAGGCAGCCCTTCGACCTACCAACCTGTCACCGGGCATTCTCTACGCTGCAGGGAAGATGTGGTTAACGTGTCAACGCCCACCATCTGTCCGTCTGATCATTGTATCTTCGTGTTTGTTTGTTGTTTTTTTGTCCGGAGTTGTTCCTTATTCAGAACAGGAACACGGAAAGGAAAACATATGGACCTTGAATAAGCAGTCGTGTTTTGGGGGGAGAGAGAAAACACACTGAAATGCTTTGCTTTCTATTTCAACGCTTATAAAACGATGGAGGTGAATGCCCAGACACTGGACACACTTCTTGTGTCTGGAAAGGAAAATGTCACTTGCGTTGGAGAATGTTTGTGCTCAAACTGTGTCAACCCATTATGTTAAATCTTTGCTTTCGAATTCTTGCGAAATACTCTTGTACTGAAGATTGTTATAAAAATGTTTACACTGGTTCGATTTGAACATCTGTTTGCAACTCATAGTCCGCCGGTGTAATTTTATTTGGCTCATGGCTATCACATTCAGAATAATATTTAAACGGACTTCGGAAATTAGGATTGATTTTTTTTGACCTCCATATTCCTTTAGAGAACCCTCAAGAACGTCTCACTGATGTGAAAGGAAAGTTGTCTAATGACAGCTCAGTTTGTGTCAATGAGTCAATTGATGAGAATCCGGTGGCATCTGCGATGTTTTGTTTCAAGGTCAATCTTGGCAATTGTCAGCACTCTGATTCGGTTTTATTTCTTAGGGATGCGGCAACAAAACATCGGTGTTTCTACACATCGATGCTCAATTAAAAAAAAAAAAAAATATGATCGCTTTATAACAGCACAGGTCATCAGCGACCTCATTATGTTTACATCAGTACATTACGAACAATTTCAACGTTAAAAACTATTGGATCATCACATCATACGTATCTTACATTATTGTATCATAAAATATATCTTTATTATATTTCATTAATAAATATACTAGTTTCTAGCGATTTCAAAAATTTTTTGCAACCTCCTTCTGATTTGAACAGTGTGTATAATGCTCACAATTGAAACATCGATGTTAATAAATCATCGATCTGCAGCTATGGATGTTATTAAACATCAATGTTTCAAAATTGGATAACTGGCCATTACATACACGAGCGGGGATGATTTCATTTAAAAGTGTTCGTTTTAATTTTTAATTGTGATATAACTGACAAAACGAAGTCAAAATAATCAGGGCATATTAACAAGACTTGGATTATCTGATTTGATAGTTCAGAATTAACGAAACTTCTAGTTCATTTTTCACCCTTGATCACTTTGGTCTGAAAAATATTTAATTAATAGATACACGTATGAAAATTATTATGGAATTTTGTTTGCTACTTTTTTTTAATTTTAAAAATAATAGCTCCGTAAAAACATCGAACACGAAACATCGATGTTGAAAACCATCGGCTTCAAAATATCGATGTTAAATATTAAACATCCATGTTTACAAAACATCGATACTGGTGTTGCATCCCTTCTGGCTGGAGGATCGCTCTGAAGGGAGATGCAATTTTGAAGTGCGAGGTTGGCAACGTGTGCGTTGATGAAATCAGTGCGTTAGTTAGTTGGCATTGCGTGCGGTGGCTGAACATGGAGGAAGATTATATACTTCGAATCACAATATTTTTTTAACATAGATATTTTTGTCCGCAAATTAACGCTTTTCACATTTAATTTATTCAAAACATTTTTCGTTTTATTTACGTTTCGACAATATAGTTGAATGACTTCTCCGGGATATGAAAACACATTTTTTTTTTATTTAATAAGGTTGTATATTAGAATTGGAATTAAAACAAATAATAGCGATTACCTAGGTTCCAATTTGATATAGAGTTCTCTTAGATGTGCAAGTGTTCACATTGACATCACGTAAAATGTTTCTTTTTCCTTTCTAGACATTACAAGCATCATTTTTGTAGGAGGCAAATATTGCCGTACATTTTACATTTCATTAAGATGACTTTTTTTTAAACCTAATACTATAAAATGTTAATTTGCTAAAATTGTGGGACTCATTTAGCTACACTGCACTTTGCAGAAAATCGAAGAAGCAAAGAGTAAATCGAAGTTGCGTGTAGCATTTGAGAAACATTTTTCTTGAGATTCTGACGATGTGAGGCGTTCCAGGACCTCTCAAGAGATTCCATGAGGAGAAACATCAACCTTTCAGTTACAAGAAATAATTAAGTGAAAAAATCTCAGAATGATTAAGTTACGTGAAAGCGGTCTTAATAGCTCTAATCAGCTCGAACTGTGTCACAGCCTGTTCTCCACCCTCATGACGTCAGAATGGCACGTTCGTGTGTGAAGCATGAAGTCTAGACATAGACCTCACTATCCTACATTTGCGTTTAAGATACTGCTCTTTCTAACCCAAACCACCATCCTCGTCCCTGAATGGGAGAGGGGTGTCATCATGCATGCTAGTATAAGTTGTTTCTAACCCAGGCAAGGAAGAGGAAGGAAAGATCTCGTGCGGTCCATGGCTGATTTGATTGGGTACTGCTCCGGCATTCGCGTGGTGTTGATCGGAGATAACACGGAAAACTACCGATCAGTTCTACCGGCCGCTAGAATCATATTCCAAACACTGAATTCGATTTGGCTACGTATCTAGTGTAGAAACTTCTCCCCCTGTTGGCACTGGAACCCTAGGACCTCCCGGTCAGAGGCATGCACTGCAACTCCGGACTTTCGATAAATTTAAATAAAAATTTGCTCCTACCGTCTCCTGACGCAGGGGTTAGTAGAGTTGGCAAAAAATCTACGTTTTTCAAACATCGATATTTTCTAGCTGAATCATAACTATACTTGCATTAATATTGACGTGTTGACATGTATATTTTAAACATCGATGTTTTTGTCGATGTTTCCATCGACATCTAAAACCTTTTGGTGATGAATCGATGTATCGATGTTTTTCTTAAGTTTACCATTACTGTGGGTTAGCACTTTCCTCTCTGAATGCGCCGTCGCAAATCTGAGCAGGCGTCGCGTCACGTCGCGTCACGTCGCGTCACGTCGCGTCACGTCACGTCGCGTCACGTCGCGTCGCGTCACGTCGCGTCACGTCACGTCGCGTCACGTCGCGTCACGTCGCGTCGCGTCACGTCGCGTCACGTCGCGTCACGTCGCGTCACGTCGCGTCACGTCGCGTCGCGTCGCGTCACGTCGCGTCGCGTCACGTCGCGTCGCGTCGCGTCACGTCGCGTCGCGTCACGTCGCGTCGCGTCGCGTCGCGTCGCGTCACGTCGCGTCGCGTCACGTCGCGTCAGGTCACGTCGCGTCAGGTCACGTCGCGTCAGGTCACGTCGCGTCAGGTCACGTCGCGTCAGGTCACGTCACGTCAGGTCACGTCGCGTCGCGTCACGTCACGTCACGTCACGTCACGTCACGTCACGTCAAGAAGATCGGCGCCTGCTTGTGACGTCTCTTTAAGAAAGAGCCTTCCTCCGCCCGCCCGGCCTGGTGCTATCCGTGGACACTGTGAACCGCCGTCATTAAAGATAAGCGCTCCTTTACGACCGGCGAGCCGCCTCTGCCTCCGCCTTCGGCTGCCCCCAGCGCAGTGGGGCAGATGCCGTCGCCGTCCGCCGGCTGCCGTGGCTCGGGGCGACTGTTGACGCTGCAGCGCCCCGGCCCCTGATTGGGGCTAGACAGATAAGTTACGGCGATGCTGTAACGGTCAGCGGATGTTTTTACCGAAGTTCGCGGGTTCAAACCCGATCGAAGCCGCCGACTTTTAAGGGCGAAAAAATCCTTCGTACGACTTCCTTCGGAGGGGAAGTAAAGTCGGCTGTCCCATGTTCGTAGATTTACTTGCATGTAAAGCATGTTCGTAGATTTACTTGCAAGCCTAAATGAAGCCTCTTAGCTAAAGTCAAATCGCCTGTTTCTCGACCAAGAAATACCTCCTTTCTCTGCTAGTTGATGAAAGGAGTATAGCAAAATATGCGTGGTTAGACGGAAGAGTGGGCCTGATGGCCCGAGTGTCGCTACGTAAAATAAGCCATCAATTCAATTCAATTCAGTGCGATTCAATGCAATTCAACGTGTCTGCGAGAGTATTCAGGCAAACGGCTGCTCTGATCGGGAGTTTTTCTTGGTTTCTCCAATAAACTCCAGGCGAATGCCGGAGCAGTACTCTAACCACCGGGCCACGGATCGCCCGTGATGTTTCCTTCCTCTTGTCTTATCCTTATTCCTTACTTACACACACGCACATACGTTACCTCACTACCTCACATGTTGGGAGACCAGTCGGGAGCTTAGATCTTGTCCCGCCAGGAGCGATGTTCCGTTGATGGGGATACTTAAAAAAAGGAAATTCTGCAAGATGACGTGTAAGTCAGCGCTCCATCTCGTGTACGTAAGCTTCCGCGGCTCGAATCCATAAATTCTCGGCTATCCGGGAGACGCCGCGTCGTTGGCTGGGGTGCCGACGTTTCGCCTGACATTTCGCAGGCTTCCTCAGGGCAGTGACGAGAGATGAATTCGTCACTACCCTGAGGAAGCCTGCGAAACGTCGGCACCCCAGCCAACAACGCAGCGTCTCCCGGATAGCCGAGAATTCAGCGCTCCATCTCACCATCCAGCGAAGAGGTTCAACGCCCTTTCCACCGTGTATCGTACAGTACAATTACGGGACTAATGGTAATAGAGAAACGGAATAATAAGTCATTCAGTATGTCTGGTGGAGAATTGTAGTAGACAGTTGCTGATCAGTACTGTTCCGTTTTTTCTCCCATCAACACGCGGCGAATTCCAAAGCATTATCGTAACAAATGGATCGCAGCCCTGGCATGGACTTTCCTTCCACAGTTATTCCCCATTTTCTACCATTTTACACACACACACACCACTATCACAGATGAAGGGAGACCGGTCGGCTTAGAGCCTGTCTCGACTAGGGCGGTACAAAGCTGGAGAGATATGTGGAGGGTAAAAACTACACGCCTGAAGGTCCGTGCCGGATCTCTCATCACTGAGGAATACTGTCACCTCCCGCAGCAATATTCGATCTACACTCACAGGACTAATGCCAGAAGTAGTTGACACGTACCCGCACAAAGGCTCAGTCAATTGAGCTCACTCGCGAAGCCAAAGAAGGAAGTTTTGACTGCACGTGAGTGTGCGGTGTCTGGCCCACTGTGCCGCAGTGTCAGAAGTTACACTTGTTTTGTGCCCATAAAACTCGCGGCGAGACCGCATTCAGATCCCCGGAGAAATCCTGGAAATTTCGGCCGGAGACTTGTGCTTGCCTTTCGAGGTAATGATCAGTTGGCCCCAAGCTCCTTTTGTGCTCCCTCGTGCGGTAGTTTCAGTTTATTTCCTCTGAATAGCGTTGCTTTCCCTGACCGCGATTTAAAAAAGACTGGATGGTAATGTTGCAAAGCAGTCCCCCTTACTTCCTGTTGTGTTGTAAAATACAGCTAAAAATGTACCGATTGAGTTGTTTCTTCTGAGTGTCTTATTGCTCTGTTGCTACTAGCAAAGAACGTATCAAAGAATATTAATTTACAAAACTACGAAACATCTTAATAAAATTGTTTTTCAAAGTCTTTAACTTCTTACCTGTGCGTTCATGCTAATTAACAAAATATACGTGATTGTGATTGATGGAGAGTAGAACCAACTCTTAATTATTGCACACTCCTTATTGATGTTAATATCCTTCAATAAATAACAAAATCATTAGCAAATAATCATCATGTAGAGAGGATAAGGAATACAATGTAAACAAAGAATTCGTTTCCCAATAAAAAAAAAATACCTAAATATCATTATCTTTAAGTTTTAAAAAATTAGATTTTCTATGATAATGAAGGTTATTTATTTTCCACCTATTTCATTTTCCTTAGTTATTTCATATTCCTTAAGCATTTTCCTGATGTATCTTCAAATAATTCGTACGTTTCTTTGTAATCGAATATGACGAAGATCCATCTTTCCAGTCAGATGAAATTAGAACCACATTTAAGATTAACTCTAAGATGTCGATACGATAGTAATCAGTATTTCCTTTTCGCCCCTAAGCAATAGCAGTCAATGCAAACTAAGTAACGTAACATCTAAATAAACCTTCTGGAGTTCTCTTTCATTATTCTTTTTTATTTCTCAGGCCACAAATAAGTTCAGAGATTGTCTTTATTCAGAACGTTTATCAAAGAGATTTTATTGTGAACCATAAAAATGCTTATCACGACCTCCCTGATCTCTTGGTAGCTGTAAGGAGATAAGAAAGAAAGAGGACTTCCATTTGCGTTCATTCATTAAGCCGGCCGAGGTCAGGATCTGGTGATGTCAACACCGCCTTGTGGGAGGTCCTAGATTTGAAAAAGCCTGTTTATGTATAAATTATTATTTAAACGCTCATTTTTTTCATTATATTTCGCAAACTATAAGGTGATGTTCAGACGAAAAAGTTATTTTTAAGTTCTAAAGTAAAAGTGTATAATATTCCTGCTAAATATGTACACACAAGATACTAAATTATTAACATTTTATTTGGAATTTTTGGAGGAATTGCGTTAGGTTAGTATGCTTGGTAACCAAAAGTATCAACAAAATAGTTACGATTCGAGGGATATTAAAGGTCACATTTTATTTTGCGAGAAGACAGTGCGATACGAGTCCGATACGCAGAGTAGCGCAATCCTACGAGCAAAATAAAATCCCTTTTCATACGTGTTGAACAACATTTTTAGACAGCCTTCTGGCTTACATCTTATTCTCATTCAAGTATAGAAATCACTTAAGTCTACATTATGGTCAGTAGTAGCACATACGGACAGACGAAAATAATTTTTGTTGTTGCATTCACAGTTTTATTCGAACATTTGAGCATCGTCTCACTTTAGTGACAAAAAGAGAACGTTTAGCACGAAATGCCTGCCATTTAATGCATGCTCTTTTACTGGCGGATGTTAAAGGAAAATTTAAAATTGCTCCAGATAGTGGTAATTTTGTACAGTGACAAATCGTTGGTACGGACAATGTCCTGTCTAGCGTAACATTCTAGAAGCAACTTTATGCAATTGATAGTTTTCCTTTTCTCCTTCAGTTCAATGCAAATGTCATAGTAGTATCTTCAACAATTGGTCACGTTTTGCGCGCTACATTTTTTTTTTTTTTTTTTTGTATCCTCTCTGATCTCCCATTTTCTGGCCCTGATTTTGGACTGATATACCAAATTTATTAATTTGGTAGCAAAACTGTTGCTTAACACAACGGCGGTTAAAATTCAAGTGAGTATTATTGTCATGATAAAGACGTACGAATGATATATAAACCTAATAATATTCGTTCAATTTGTAATGTATTATTTGCATGACATGACACATTCCCTTCAATGTTTCACTATTTAAAAATTGGTTCATCTTTCTCATGTGTAATTTTTATTATTACTCCATGGAGCTGTGGTGTTCTAAAAATTTTCCGGGGTGTGGTAGTTAAAAAAAGGGGATTGAGGTATCTCGCACCAACGCACCAAGGAGTGGCTGAGAACAACACGATACAGACCGCAAGTCATCACAAACTGATAGGGAACGTAGCAGCACATAACTCTGGTTACGCAGATGTTAGTAAGTTAAAATGTGTATAACAATGAATATACATTAATCTTGTTTCAAGGCATTAACTTTTATACCGAGTGTGCAGGTTTGGTATAATTTGTCTAGTATCAATTGTGACGTCATGGATACTCACAGCGACCACACACAGAGCTTTCGTATAACAATATATTTATTAACAAAGAAAACAAAACAAATATATACATTTAATATCTTACTTACACCCTAGCTCTGATAGACCTACTATCCCCTGATCGCGGGAGCGATCCAAACCCGATTGAAGATGGTTTTGATTGTGGCATTCGCCACTCCTACTTTTGAAGCGCGCACAAAGCCTAGCTTCCGTGACCGGATGTCACGCTGGGACACAAAGTCCGTTCTGGCGCACAAACGGCTGGTTTGCCTCGATCGCAGGAGCGATCTTATCCGATTGAGAATCGTGGCACTCAACCACTCTTCACCTCGGAGTACTCACACAGCATCGCTCCCCCGTGACCGCAGTCACCCAAGGACATAAAGTCCGCAGGCTTCGTCAATAATGACTCCAGCCTCGCGAGCCTGGCTCGCATATGCACCGTCTTGGCGCCAAGTTTTGTGCACACGCACGAGGTTCTCCCCCCCGTCTCCAGAACCCACCCACTGGCTCTGTACACTCTGTTATATAGGCGAGGCCCACGTGACCTCCTAAGACACGCCACCCCCTCGCTTGTTATAACAGTGAAAAGTTTCTATAAGCCGGAAGACGCCAAGCCTTGTGTCTCCCGTTTCCGCGTTCTTCCCTTTACGGAAAAACCCTACTTCCTGTGGCTAGGCTAATCCCTCCCAAGCGTCCCCAAATAGATGCCATGAGGCACGCTGGCTAATACGTTACACAATACTGTCATCGCCGATATCGAAGGAAAAAATATTTATATACAGGATGGTCGGGGAGGAAACGTTGAAATTTTGTCTAATAAACTAATTGGATATTCCGAATGGATAAGCCACAATAACCACTCAGAAGTTGGGTTAAAAATTACTTTCAAGGCAAAAATTTGCATTACAGAAGCATATAAACACTACAGGCACGTGTTAACTGTAGTCTTATTAACAAAAGAAATGAATATATTTGTTCAGAACGAAAAATTAACTCAGAAATAAAAAAGCGCTGAATTCACTCAAGTCGACTGCCTGCGCCGCAAGTCGGACGCCTTAACCAAGCTCCGTGAAGTCATGGAAGCTAAGTAACTCGAGACACTGCCGGTCCCTGGATGGGTGACTGTGCGATGACCTCGGATATTAACGGCGCTGAGATCCTGGCTGACAGGAATAGAAGGCAATTGTGTGCGACTTCACTGTCGTATGACTTTTTAAGGTCAAGGAGATTTATTCCACATTCTGTGTCAAAGAGGCCGGTTCGGATGGCCGAGATCTTTAAGGCAGTGGTGCCGTAGTGATCTCGCACCGAAGGATCGACTCTCGGGCATGGTTGCATTTCTGTTCGTTCTCCCTCCCCCCTATCATCACCATATCGTGTCATCTTCACAGTTACTATACCGTTAAATGCAATAGTGGTTGCTAATCACCTAGATGTTGATGCGACCTTAACAAACAAACAAACAAACAAACAAATGTGAAAGGGTTGGAACGTTGTTACGCAAGTAACGGAATTTGGTTCTCGAAGTACGAATTTTGTAAAAGTCGGCGAGTCCATAGACTCATGCTGTAGATTCGTCGCAAAACCTGCAAGGACTGATTTGCAGTGAAAGGAAAACCTGTTTGTTTTCCATTACGCGAAACTGTTTGTCCTGGCGGGATGCGAACCCGGGCCTTGTATTTGTTCGCGCGGATTCCGCTGCTGTTTATTGGAGCTGCGAATACCACCCCTCCGTCGGTCGAAACTGATTGCTCCCCCATAATTGCAGCCCCCTCCCCCTGGCGTTGTCGCTCGCTCCCCCACGCCCCCACCCTCTCTTCCTCCCGCCAATTGACCACTCCTCTGCCTTCGTCTCTGGCGAAGTTGCGATGCTGGATCGATATATTAGGTGTTGATACAAACATCGAAGTGAAGAATCTGCCGACTGAATGGCTCAGCAACAACACCCGTTGCCGATGTCGCCTCGTTGGCTCAGAAGTTCTTGCATTCGAGTTCCGTCCGCGACAGATTTTGCACTCGACCTGCTCTAGCTAGTCAGCTAGATGGAATTCAGCGGCTAATTGGAGGAGAATTTTAGCGGCCGGCCGCTCTGATCGATAGTCATGCGTTTATTATCCGTTCAATACCTGTCGAATTTCAAATTCCGAATAATCAATTCCTAGTTATATTGTTGACTTCGATTAGTGTTGGCACAGAATTTCAAAGATGGATTTTAACAATTTATTTAGATTCATTCATAAAAATGTTAAATCCGTTGCTTTAATTCGTATTCCTTTTCATTAAACGATATGAAATAAAGTATTCAATGTATAGGGAAGAAAATGTCCTATTTTTTCGCAATACTACGCAGAGGTACTGTCGCACATGTACTGAATCACATGCCGTTTACGCACTCCTCAGTACACTTCCCAAGACCCTTATCTTCAATGTTCTATAATTACCGAAACCATTGCTTGTCGCACAGGTTATCTTGATCGCTCTCTTCAATTATGTTGCATCTCTTTGCCTCTCTGATGGACCTTGTGGCTGAAGCTATCTTTCAAGAGATGTTCCCGTGCACGCCTCCGCCTCCGCTCTCGCCCCCCCGTCCTCGCCGTCCTCGCACTTCCCCACCGTCACATCCGCCACGCCTATTCCACTCTTCTCTCCCCTCGTGCCTCATTCTCCCTCTGTGCACGATCGAGCGTTCTGTGCGTTCTCTTCATCAGCTCCCATTGTGCTCGGCCGACTGTGTGCTTTGAATAGGAGTTTGCTTTAATTGTGAAATGGGCGATGCTGATTGGAACAATATTTCGTTTCCGCTGAAAGCTATGGAAAGGTATCGTCATTCGCAGATTGCCATTCAATTGTCTCCTCTTTTCTGCGTGAATCCTCTTCGCAAAACAGAGTTTTAAAATGGCGGTAGTATCCACCGGTGAAAATTACTTTTTCTACTACTGTATAAAAAGGCGAGTTCTGTCATAACAGAATAAAAACCATTGTGGTAGGAAATGGTGTAGTGTTTAGGCGTTTTATCTGTACTGAGGCCCCCCAGCCGCCTCAGAATCGCACTGAAGATGGCCGCAATGCGACCGAAAAAGCTTTATGGAAAAATAAACACTTGCAACAAAACAATGCCTAATATTTATTTGTATAAACAACGAATGCGATAATATCAAATTATCAAGTTTCTTTAAGGACTTTTATTTTTAATGTTCAACCTATACAAGCCATTCATTTGCTATTAACGTGATTTTCAGTAAAATGTGTCTTTGACTTCTATGTTAAACACGTTAAGACATTACGTTCCCTGCTGAAAATTTGCGTGTCTCATACGTACAAGTAATTTCTAAACGTTCGTTTTACTGATCAATCTCTTTTCAAATCCGGAAGACAAGACGTCCAAAATTAGTAATTTACAGTTACAAGGTCGGAATGTAGACTATACACAGTTCGAGCTTTGCGGGCGGTGCTCCGTGTTCGGAATGTCGAAACGAGGAAATTAGTCAGACATTTCCTAGTTTGTTGGATGGGAAGAAAATTCATACGGTACTGTAATGTGGCTACGTCCTGCCTCAGAGCCGTATAGTAAACAATCGAAATGCGTCTCAGAGAAAACAAAATAATTATGATATGTGTAGTAAAAGTAACATTTTATTTTGCGAGTATGAAATGTTGTGACACTTGGCCGATTGGCACCATCCTAAGAGGAAAACGAAATCACTTTTAGCATGTATATATACAATAATTTTTAGACAAATTCTGACATTATTGACTTAATAAAGTCAGTAGTTAAAATAATTATTATTTTATAACACAATAGTTAGTGTTACATTTAGGTAGCCATACGTAGCTAAGGCGGTCAGTCGTAAATAATATTATTTCTTTGTTGCATTCACAGATTTATCTGAACAGTTGGGCATCGTCTCATTTTACCACGAGACTTGCAAATGGAACTTAGTATGCTACGTATGCCCTACAAGAACCACTTTTACAAGTGGCCGTCTTGAGGTTTTTTAAGTATCAATTAGACTGGTCCAGTAGATGAGTTAGAAATGGGTGTCGATTCGGGAATTGCAGAATATCAAACGGACAGAACATTCTCTCTTCCTTGTAGCGATAACGAAGCCATCTGCAGATTCACTGCTGTGCGTGGCATATCTCTACATTGTATTGACATTGGATCGGGTGGTGTTTGCCAATACATCAAAAAACCTACCAATCATTCCTCAATTTCGAAACTAGAAGTTTATTCACATCTACTTCAGGCAATCTTTTTCCTTGTGATTTACCATGTGATAAGGGATTGCGGAAGAAAATTGAGATTATGAAGTAAAATATAAGTGTACGCTGAAAGAAGCTGATAGTACGTCTGTACTTGCATTTGATTAGTATTTGACACCATTAGACAATATTTTAAGTTTTTTTTATGATTTTTCATAGAATGTGCTAAGTCTAATATGGTCAAATATATACAAAAGAATATACTTGTGCCAGAAAACCTTCATAAAGGGAAAACGTTTTAATAAATTATGTGTAGCTAGACCACATTGAATAGTGAAGAATTTTTCTTCTGGAAGGGAGGTTCAAGTCTCGCTGTTGATTAATAAAGCCGTGGAA
Source organism: Gryllus bimaculatus (assembly GCA_017312745.1). Classification (NCBI taxonomy): domain Eukaryota; kingdom Metazoa; phylum Arthropoda; class Insecta; order Orthoptera; family Gryllidae; genus Gryllus; species Gryllus bimaculatus. The sequence continues at coordinate 1,053,199 of BOPP01000054.1, read as the reverse complement.
ATGTGAATTTTTAACTGTGGTAAAACTGATTTACTTACATTTGGTACTGAGTCTTCGTGATGCAAAGAACATATTAGAGCCTGAATATACGCAATATGAAATTATAAGGTTCTATTCGAGGCCAACAATGGACCTACGGTAAATGTTCAAGACGTAGTAATAAGTAGAAAATAGTAAATTAGTCAATTTCTAACATGATTGTCATATTAATAAATAATGAAATTAGAGGTGTTTACATGATGGTGATGGAGAGTGAGGCAAGTGCACTTAAAGCGATGTAAGCGGATTCGCGAGAAAGGATGAAGTGAGATTCCGATGTGGAAATGGATCTTGCTGGGATAGGTGTGAAGAAGTGTCGCAAAGGAATTGGTAACAATTTTTCCAGTGTTTTCAGTTATTCTATTCTTAGTATTTTTATACTATACTGCAGTGCAGGGATGGAAAGTATTGAAATCTCTTACAAATTCTCGAAAATTCGGTGGGAATTTGGAAAGGGGAATATAGGAAGGAAACAGGAACAAAACAGATGGAAATAGGTAAATTAGCAAATTAGGATTATTAACATTCGGTAAAAAATAAAATCGACGACTGGCATTTACTGTTCCAAGTGATCTCGAGCCAACGATCATTTTGTCATTAATTGATCATTAGAATCTGCAGAACGTCCTTGGTTCATAAATAACTATTGATGAAAAATGGACATGTTCAATTTCACTTTTTTTGTAAATCTTCGAATTTTACCGCGAGTAAGCTACATTTTATAAATTTATACGTTTTATGAAAAGTTTTATAAAATACGTTCACAGAAAATATCACCGTGTACTACAGGCACAAGCTACTGTTGCGCATTCCCACGCTCAGTTTTTCCTGCTGTAAGATGCCGCCTCTCCGATGCACAACGCATCACTGGGAAAGTAGCATAGCTCTTCCCTTCCTTCTACGGATTTTGCACTCGATTTGGTCGCAGCAGGTTCGAGACGGATCAGAAATATGTGTCGTAGAATGCCGTAAAGACGTCTTTACACTCCTATTTCCTAATACAGAAAAGGTCTTAGGCATTCAGCAACGAATTTTTAATGTGAAAGCACAAATATTAGGAATTCAGATGTAATTCTTTGCATGTGTTACTGACAAATGGCAGGAGCGAGTTACCTCGATGCAGGGATGGTAACGTAATTTTGCTTGGTTTGTGTTCATTACCTAAAAGTTAGTCGTGCTAGTTATTTTTACCTCGCTGCATCTAAGTAGTATAGAACGTACCACGTTTGATTAAGCGTTTTGTGAGTCAAGTTCGAAAATGTGTAATATAATTTAATAAAATTATAATAAATTTCTCAATTTTGAGAAATTCTTGAGTTTATTTACTTATATAACATCGTGGGAAGAAATACTATACGTGCTTGATATGTCCTAGTTACAATAGAATTGAAATAAAGTTCTGAAGGGTTTCTTTGGAATATTAATATTAAATAAGTCGTCCCTCGTGCGAGTAATATTCTAGATGCTGTACTACAAACAGCACTCGAGTCCTTTCACTATAGAAATGAAAAATGCGTGAAAAAGAAAAAGAAATTGTGACATTAATAAGCAGAAACTCTTCGCTGCATGATACACGCAGTTTTTAATGGAAATTAAACTCCCCAGCGTGGCGCCAAGGTCGACAAGCAAATATGACTATCGCGGAATCTGTTGAAAGAAACATGTAGGTCGCACATAAATGAAAGTTTAAGGCGCGCGCTATATTGGGACACGCGTGTTTTGTACTTGCCGTGAAGTGACTATCCACCATGGAATTTTCCCACCATCAGATCTACATTTCAGCACATCACTGAACGAGTTTCGTAATAAAATTGTCGGGTTTTGTCGGATCAATATTAAAATTTTGCAAATGTTTCCAAAATAAATATGTGAGATTCGTTGAAATAATTGTTGGTAACAGAAATCTTGTAGTTATTCATTATAATAATAATAGTAGTAATGAAACCTCAAAGAAATCAAAAGTTTTTGATAGATTTTTCCCCAAATGTTTAATATCAAAGAAAACTTGCGGGAACAAATTTTTCCATTTTACGTAAGGTCTAAAACAATCCAAGTAGCATAGATCACAAGCAATATTTGTGTTTGCTTCTCGTCATGCCCAGACAGTGATATTGAGGCGCCTTTTTAGGCAAGTGACTGATGACTTGTCTTTCCTTCACGGGTTGAACGTGGAATTCGTTCACCATGTACCCTTAAACAAGGATAGAAACCAGTATGTCATACGTAAACAAAACGGACGAAAATCATACCAACCATTCAAAATCTAACTCTGCTTTCTCACTCTCTGATGAAAAGCTGATTAGACATAATGCGAAAGACTAACAAGTAGTTCCACTATGTCCCTACCTTAAATTGATATTCGACACTATCTCCTGAATCTTTCTGGACGGGCATCAATTGATGTCACAGCAGTGCCTCTGACCGAAAAGTCCTAGGGTTTGAATCTTGGTGGTGGAAGTATTTTCGATATAAGCCACATAGCTACGCCAAATTATACCGCTATCCGAAGGAGTATTTTAGCGGTCAGCTGCTCTGATCGCTAGTTTTCCGTGGTATCTCCAATCAGCAGCAGGCGAATCCCAGAGAAGTACCCTAACAAATGGGCCACGGATGCGCGCAGTCTTTCCTTCCCCTTCCTTGTCCTATCCTCACCTCTCACTTTCACACATTTACACTAACATGCACTAAACTAACACACTTGTTGGGAGACCAATCGGTAGTTTACAGAATCTCCCGACTGGGACGGTGCCTCGATGGTGGGAGATACCTGGTTTGGGAAACCTCGCAAGCAAATGGGTAGGTCCGCGCCGGTTCTCGCCATCCAGCAGAGGAGATCACTGCCGCCTTCCGCGCACTACACTTACGGGATTAATCGATCAATCAATCCTGAACCACCTCCTCCACCTAGTCTTCGTGGTCATCGCAGTTTGCATATTCTTTTTGGATTTCTTGTTTAGAAGTGGCACGGGAATAGTATAATCGGCCTCTTAAAGTTTTCCAAATTGTTACATCAAAACGCAAGTCTGTGCGTAGCCATGTCGTGGTCCTTACTTGCGCGTGTTTTCTTGCCGTTATTTATTTCCAAATGAAATTCCGACGGGAAACGTTTTATGGCCCGCGTCTTCAGTCTGTGAAAATTACACGCTTTTGTTTACCATTAACCCAGTTCAAAGCTACATACCGTTTTGTCTCATTAAATACACTATTTGCATGCAAATCCCTCAGACCTGTTCCCTATTGTGAATCCCTCAGACACTCTTCAATTTCTCCAAGTTCAGGTCTTTCACAGACGCTGTTTTTGCGAATAGTTTTTTTATAAAATTAAAGAAATAATAACACATTAACTGTTTACTTGTGAGGTCTCGATAATACTTCTCAAACGTTTTTATTGATAATTTACTTAAACCTTTTAGTTTTTGTCCCTTCTTTATACGACCATAACCATCATCGGAGGTCATATAATATGTCTATTAAAATCAGTTGCTTTTAGTGACTTACCCATCAATCCCCAAAGCCTTGTCGTACTCTTCTATTAACTATTAAGTATGGGGCCTAGAATATCTGGAACGTTACGTAATGGCTCGAAACAGGAAGTTATTGAATTGCGCAAATCTGAAAGAAAACGTAACTAATCTCTTTAGCCATTTTTAAATATAGAATACAATTTTCCCATAATTTTGAGTTCCAAAATCCTAAAATTCTATTTCGTGAGCCTAGAAGTGCCAGACTTAAGTGTGAAACGTTATTTATAAAACTAATCGAAACTATAAATTCCAATATAGAACGTAATTTATTTACTTCAGAATATGATTATATCTTTAATAAATTACAAAATGAGACTTCTCAATGCCGATTTTTTTTAGCGCGAAAGAGGTTCGAATTAAATTATGATAAACGGATGTACCTGCAGAAGCTGACATCGGTCTTTGAAACGTCGTACCTTACAGGCGGGGATCCACGGGGAGGGAAATCCCCTCCCTCCTCAAAATGTCTCTGTAAATATTTATTTTAACTTGTCATGAAAGTATCAAGCAAAAATATTATCGGATACCATCGAATAAGCGAATAAAATCGTATCGTAGCTGAGTATAGCCTACGACATTTTACAAAATCTGACAATATAACGCATTCGAGCAAAACATTTTAAATTTCCCTTCCCAAAATTTGTCTCTTGATCCTCTCCTATGCCTCATAATACTTATTAAAAAATACAATCGCATAATGTAATGAACATATTATGTTTTTCCAATGTTAGTCTATAATTAAAGGATACTATAACCGATTGTATTTACAACAATATATTTCAAACTTCCGTAACTCTTGTGAAGACCTGCGCTGCCTGTGTAGTTTCATTCTGTGCCTTCCGTTCATTTCTCACGTCCGTCGATGAGGGTCAGGAGAAACGCGGTGGCGGAGGAGGGGGAGGGGGAAGACGGGGAGGGGGGAAGCAATTGCGAAGGCACAGGAGGCCGTGGCGGTGCCAGGCGAAGTCCCCGTTCTCTGAGGTGGCCATTCAGGCTCGCACAGGAATGCAATGACGTTGTTGCTCTTGGACTTGGGATTTGGTTCAACTCTGATTGAGGCGCTCAAGTTAATAACAACAGATTCCAACCGACTTCGCATTTTCAGTTAGAAGTAGGACGGAAAACTCCTGCCTTTTACCGATCATATGCTGAAATATCAAATGAATTGTGATATGGCAAAACTATCATATTCAACCATAAAAAAATTGTCCGGAGTAAAAGTGAACGTCAACGAAAACAGAATTGTTTTGTCGAAACGAACTTCTATTGGAATCTGCCGTTATAATTCTGAGCCCCTCAATTATCTGGATTATTTTGAACCGGAGCTCCGGTGTGAGTGTGTAATGGGTGAGAATAGGACAAGGAAGAACTAGGAAAGATAGCGCGCAGTCCGTGTCCAGATTGGTAGGGTACTGCTCCGGTATTCACCTGGTGGTGTTAGAGAAACCACGGAAAACTACCGATCTGTGCAGTCGGCCGCTAGAATTCTCTTCCAGTCAGCGGTCCGGGTAATTTGAGATAAAAAAAGTTCATTTCTAGGAAAAGGCTGAATACGTACATACTTCATATTCGTACATAAAGGCTGAACACACACTTCACTGAAAACACATTGTGTAAACCAAAACATCGACGTGTATTGAGTCCATAGGCTTGCTGACTTCCTGACGGGGGATTTAATAAAATAATTTAAGACACATTAAGTGTGTGGAAAAAGAAATTTTATTTTTCCTCTACGCAACCAAGGTAGTGATAATTGGTGTTCTATTGTTGTTATTTTTATTATTCAATCTAGAGCTTAATGTCTAAGTCTCCAGTCGTCTGGACGTCAAGAAGCACGTCCAGAAATCGTGGTAATGAAGCAAACCTTATCATCGCAGCAAGTATCTTCCCCGATGGCGGGGCCACGTGCGATCGAGCCGGCTGCCTGTGCGGTGAAGGCTTGGGGGCGGGGCGGGGGCAAGGGAGAGGGCGGCGGTACCGTTCGCGCCCGTGACCCGGCGATAGGATTCGTGCGGCGGCGGCGGAGGCGGAGGAGGATAGATTCCAATGGCGCCCGACCGGTCGCCCGCACGCCCGCTGCGAGGGACCGTTACCATACGGCGCCCCCGCCCCCGCCCCC
>BOPP01000054.1:988451-1042912 GCA_017312745.1 Gryllus bimaculatus | reverse complement strand
CCCCGCCGCGCCCCGCCGCCGCAGCGGCCTCGTAAAGAACGAGAGCGGCCCTCGCCGCGCGGGGCTAGATTATCGCTCTTCGCGAGGCGGCGCTTTGTTGCCCGCGCCGAAATGCGGTTCCCCTCGAAATCGCGCGCTCTCTGGAATGCAGAGCCGTCTCCCCTTCGTTACAGCTAGTTTACTGCAAATGCTGCTAAAATCCGCCAATTATGGACTCTGGATTCACATACCACACAGAAGTTGGGGCATTTGTGTCAGTCGATGATGTGAAATGGACCTAGTGAAAGTTGACTCATTCGCGTCCACATCCAAGTGAACTTTCTGGTTCTTCAGATTTTTTGTGGACTGTGTGGTATGGGTGTCAAATCACGGTTCACTGGGAGAGGTGGCTCAGGGCATCAACTGTAGTCACTGCAGTGTCTCAGACTGGGAGGTCCTAAGTTCGGATCCCAACGGTGGCTGGGTTTTCGACACTAACATGTTAGCTAGGTCGAAGTCAGTCGCTGTCTGGAGAAGAATTCTGGCAACCTGCTGCTCATATCGGTAGTTTTCCGAACAACACCAGGCGAATGCCGGAGCAGTACCCTAACAAAGGGGCCATGCGCGACCATTTTTTCCTCTTCCATTTTGTCCTATCCTCATTCCTTACTTACACACACACTTGCAAGCACTACACTATCACACATGTCGGTAGACCGATCGGGATCTTAAATCTTGTCCGTGATGGGGCGGTGCCCCGCTGGCGGGAGATACCTGGTTGAGGTTAATCCCGCTAGCCGACGTTAGTTCTGCGCCGGTTCTCCCCATACTACAATCACCGCCATCTTCCGAGCAAAACATGCACTACACTTATGGGAGTAACGACCTTGGCCGTTGCCGTGCCAGGAATCACTAGAAATCAATCAATCAATCAATCGATCAAATCTCGGTTCATCCTTGCGACGTTTGTGGTGGACGAAGCGAGCTCATGGCCAGATTTTTCTAGATTCTCCGCTTCGCCTCTCTCTCCTTCTACCATTGCTCTATCATTCATTCATTTCACCTCTTAGCTCACCTCTCCATCAAATAGTTCAAATAACCATAATAACGGTGCAGGAGCAATAAGAAGAAGAAATATCCAATGTGCTTCTATATGTTCTTTGAATGTTGAAAACTCGGTTAAATATTGACCTTGTCCACATGTTAATAAAAATTTTTAGAAGACTGGTTCTCAAAAGAACAATCGTTGCAACAAATATCACATTTATAAATTTCCTGGGAAGACCGAATTTCTGAAGACAATTATTTGTATTGGAGAAAAAGTTTCTTACTGCAAGCAGCTTTCATTTTGCACATGGACAATATAGTAATCTGTAAACGTTTAGTTTTCCCTTTTTTATGGATAAGACCTTTACCTGGTACGATTGCCAGAATTGATTCTTGTTTACGTATAATCTCCGAGATAGGATATCAGTTTTTTCATGTGGTGGTGCCAGTTTTGCAGACCTCGTTCTTCATTGCGGCTCATGTTGGTACTTTCGGCATGGTGCAGGCATATTCGGCATATCTCGGCGACGACAAGACTTTTGTGCTTTGAGAATTATTACGTTGGAATTGATTGCAATGTTTGGATGCGATGTTTATTAAACTTAAAAAAATTCTATATATAATTTTTTTAAACTAAATATTTATATAATAAAAAGATGTAATATATTTACCATATTTATAACTTTTTGCCATTCTATTTGCTGTTAATAACAAACAGTAACAAAAATTCAGCGATCTGTTAAATTATAAGGGGTTATTAGGTTATTTTCTCTGTTTCTTCTCTACCAATGGTGTGATTTAATGAATGCATGAGATTCACAAAGACCTTTTTCTTTGAAAAGGCGTGCACTATAATGGTATTGTGTGTCCGTGAATGAAAAGGCATCAAGTCTTGGCCGCTATGGTTTTGTCAGTGTATTGGTTTCGTCCGTTTATGTCAGAGGACAACCTCTGCTTGTTTTAATTACCGGCTATAGTTTATGAAAGAAAATGGACAGATGTACTTGAAACCATTTCATTTTTAGGTTAATGGATGATAGTTTAATTTGGTTTAATGGATGAATTTGGAGTTTTGCCAGGATTGTGCATGACGACGGTAAATAATGTTTGTAGTATCTATTCCCCATAATCTTTATTATTATTATTATTATTATTATTATTATTATTATTATTATTATTATTATTATTATTATTGTAGTATACAGAAGTAAAATGATTGGGTTATTTGAAAAATTTGCAAATTTCACCTTTATTCATTGCGCCACAAAAAGCATGAGTGCTATTGTGTTAGACAGGAATTTCATGAAATAGAAATTAAAGAAAATCCTCAGTAACTTCACCTTGCAACGAAAGTGTAGTTAATTAAGAAAAGTATCGAATATTTCTGAAACCTATGTAGATTTGATTTAATACAATATTTTCTTCAAGAATAATGGAACGCAAATTACATTTTTTTAAATTTCGAAACTAGAAATTAAATTTTATATTTCTTAGAGTGATGTGTTAATTGGAAACGAAATTTACCAAAAACTTTTGTTCTCAGAATTCTCTATATAATGGAATTTTTGACTGTCCACACAATATAAATATAAACATCTAAAACATCATAAATAATCATGTAGCGTAGTGAATTATCCAACCAGTTCAAATTCGAATTATTAATATCCAAATTATTACATCTTTGATAGGATGGATAATTTCCTTAACTAATTTTGTAGGAATGACTTCCCAACCAATAGTTAAGTTAAATGAATGTAACTGTTTATGGGCTTGCTCTGCCCTGCCAATTATAGGCGTTCCTGGGGGTCTATATATTTTCAGACATGCAATCTCTATGCAGTAAAGATTGAACTCTCGTATCTTTTAATGCACAAAGTATTAACGATCCCAGTCTACTCTAAAGAACGAACGCTTTCAATCGAGTTTCAAATTGAGGAAAACATTGATAAAAAGGGATGAACAAGTGTACACTTTTTGAGATACAGCAAGAAGATATACTTTTTTATTTAAAAGGATCTCTAAATTGGATTCAGGAGGCTTTTTGTCTCTTACCTTTCAAGTCTCTTACTTTTAAGACTATCTGAAAAAATATATTTTCATCTGCATACTTTTTTATTAAAACTGTTCGTTTTCCATTTCATTTGCTATTCTTTACGGTTTGAAAATATTTTTTTATATAAAAGATTGTTTTCTTTGTTAATGAGTCAATAAATAATACAGACAATGGATCAGTTAAGATATCTCTGAGTGAATGAGTTCAGGGTCTGTCCAGGAAGAATCTTTGCACACCCAGGATTTTTTTAAAGTAATGATGGTATTGGGAATCCTCAGAGACCATGTTAATCCAAATGGCGACCTAATAAAGGCAACTTTTTTGTCTGTGACTGGTGACGCAACCAGACAGGTGTAATTGCAACATGCAAGTAAATGTAGCGACTTCAAACTTAGGTCATCTCATTAACTGTTTCTATACAATTGGAAGCTATACTGACCATCAAAAAAGAAATATACATATATACATATATATAATGTGTATTTCTATAATTTAAAAAAATAATACACCTCTAACAAGTATCTCAGCTTCCAGGTCAATGATCTTCATCTCGATCAGGTTTTCGTCCATTTTCTCTGACCATTGAGTTAATGCTGATATGGTCTCTTGTTTTACTTCTGGACATACATGTTTTGTTGAGCCCACCTTCCTAGCAGTGGTAGGAGTGGATCCGGGTGTATGGGTTACTACTTTCTTATAAATACTAACAACTCAATTCTGCAGTTCGTTTACCCAGGCAAACATTTTTTTGTAACTCGGGATCGAAAATGTCTCTTTTGAAATGTTAATAATTTTTCTTTCTCAAAACCTTTATTCATCATTCAACTATTTGGGGTTAAAAGATAGAGAAGGAATTCCAGAGCTCAAGAAAAGATGCGCAGATTGTATTTCTTCACCGGACTTCACATACCGTTTTTAATGTTCATTGACAAAATAAATCGAATCAAATCTCATTTAACCCAACATTGTATTCATAACTATTCTTAATGGAATGACACAGTTGTAAAGAATAAAATGAATCAACCATCACTCATTTCGATGTTACTGGGAGACTTATTCATAGAACGTGTTAACGGAAATGAGACTCGCCGAGGAGCGGGAGTGGGTTTTTCGAGTGTGTCTCACCGCGTCTCGCACGACTCCAAAAATAAACGAAGATCGAAAACAAAAGGGTGAACATTTTTTCCCATCAGAGTTATTCTTCGAAGAGCACCAAGATCTGAGAAAACTCACTGGAAATAGCTCATCTAAGAGAAGTGCGGTCTAACAACTGTGCGGTGTTATTTAAGAACATTCACACCCTGAGCAAAAAGGCAGATATCGTGGAAAAGACAAATTGAAACATGCGGGGAGAGAAAACGAAAAAAAGCCGTTCTATGTAAAGCGTAACGGTCGAGGATGTGGTGGATTTAAAGAGAAATTACCATTCGGATATTTGCGTGTAAATATATGCATTAATACCGTGAGCAGCGGTGTTTATTCCTTGCGTCCTATTTCGGCCAAGTACGAGCACTCGGTGGGGTAAAAAACCTGCATCAACGCAAGCACATTCTTTCGTAACGATTTCGTTCATTTTCAAAAGTAGTGTACTTTTTCACCCCTCAAAATTGACTTGATTTTCGTATTCTAAGTTCCAAATCGTACAAAACAGGCCATTTTTAATGTGACAAAGATAGTTTATTACCATTTTAAAACACATAAGTGCAAATAAGTGACTGAAATACAAATAACCATGTCCCCTTTTTCGAAAAATCTTCATTTTTTGAATGATTTTTAACACCATTTACAATTAACTTATAATATTTCAACATATTTTAACTCCACCATTTCTAGTTTTGATCTTCGCACCGGAAAAAAAGAGACAACAGATTCATAAAACATAAACTGAGATAAAAAAAATGGAGCCAATCGAAATGGATTAAATAAAACAAGGTTACCGGAAAAGCTATTTCAAAATCTCCTTAGTAACTTCTGGAGAGCTTTAATGTTAATCAAATGTAATTCGATCGAGTAATAACCCACAAATTATTTATTTTTCTTCCTACAATTAAAAAAAAAAGAGTATTTACAGCAGCACGTACTTTCTAGCATTATTGGGCGTAATTTTATAGTATTGTAATTTCTACCTTACTAGCGCTTCAGCCATCATTTAGAAAAGTTCAAACACATTCAAATGATACACTTGCGGTGTGTATCTGCAATTATTTTGATAGGGGACTTTCATTGTGTGTCCTATGAAGTATTGATGAAGGATTTGTTCCACATTATTATTTATTATTTTTATTATTATCGGTGTCATTATTGACGGGTATTATTACCGGGTCATTACTGACCACGCTACACGATTAACATGTGTAATTTTTTCAGGGTCAGCGTTTCAGCTGAATCCCAAGGTACGATAAGGTTGTTACGCCTTGAAGTGTGAATTATGAGCTGATAGGGTGATGATGAGGGGTGAAGAGACAATCGCAAATACGACCATGACCGTTACGACTCGAACCTGCAGCCTCCTCGGCGCAGAAGACGGCTGCGCAACCGTCTGCGTCACGGGGCCGAATATATTATTATTATTATTATTATTATTATTATTATTATTATTATTATTATTATTATTATTATTATCATTAAGAGGCTTAAGCCGTGATGGCGCCCCGTGCAGAATGAACCTCTCCTGCCGCCGGCGTCCCCCGCTCGCTGCAGGTGCCCAGGCGCCGGGCCAGCCACCGCAGCCGGTGCGTCGTGATAGGGCAAGCGGGAACGCGATCCGATTTCCGAAATAATGGACAGCGATTGCGAAGTGCGCGCCGAAACAATGGCCAGCGCGATAGGCGCCCCCCCCCGCACCCTCTCGCGGAGTGGGAGGGAACTGCAGACAGCAAACTGATGCGTATGCGCTCTCTGAAAGAGAGCGCTCTTCGCTTGGGCTGTGTGTCCGTGTTCTTAGTGTTGATTGGTTGGTTGTTTGATTGATTAATTATTTAATGCGCGCCAACTGCTAAGGGTATTCTTCCCGTAAGGTTAGTACGGGTTTTTCATTGCGAGAGGGGGCGGTGATTTCCCCCGCTGAATAACGAGATCCGGTGCCGACCTACCTGATGGCGTGCGGGGATTTCCCCAATCGGAAACATCCTACCATTTGGGCACCGGAACAACATTTAAGGCGACAGATCTCCCGACAATGTGGTAGTGTAATGCATGAAAGTGAGTGTGTGTGTAAGTAAGGGGTGAGGGTAGAACTAGGAAAGAGGAAGGAAAGATCGCGCGCTGTCCGTGGCCCTTTTGTTAGGGTACTGCTCTGGCTTTCACCATATGTTGATCGGAGCCGCCGATCGCTAGAATTTTCCTCCAGACAGAATCCTCTGCCGCAGCTCTGTATCTAATTCGACGTAGCTATGTAGCTAGTGTCAAAAATCATGACCATTACCGAAGTAGTCAGGATTTTCAATACCCAGATTAAATGTCATCTAAACTATCTATTATAGCACAAAATGTGTTACCTTGAGTTGCAGTGGATTATGCTTTTGTACCGAATCAATACATCTGGAATAGAAAAAATTGTATATGATGAAATTTTATTCAGGTTATTCCAAGAGAAAATGATTATGTTTACGGATTTATTACAATAATCGCATAGTGTTTTTTTAGCATTTGAATGTGGGAAAATTGAGTGAACTGATGTAATGAGATACTGATCCCAGCGGGAAATCTTCGTACACTCTAAGAGGGCGAAATATGTGACGTGTTTCTTATAGAATACTTGCTTTAAGACTAATTTCGTTACTTATTTACAACATATTCGTGATTTTGCGCATGCACCAATTACAACACTTTTTACACTTGCGTATTACGCAACAGAAATGGTAACAAACTCGTTACCCATCTTACCTCACGCCTATGAGGATTTTGGACCGGCTTAGGTGGCTCAGCGCATCATTTAATGTCACTGCAGCGTTCCTGACAGGGCGTTCTAGGTTCAAGTCCCCGCAGTGGCAGCATTTTCGACACTAGCCGGATAGCTTGGCCGAGTTCAGCCGCTGTCTGGAGGAGCATTCTTTGTTTCTGTATTTCTGCGAGGTTAAGGCGCCCATCGACATAAGGCGAATGCAGGGGTAGTACCCTAAGATACGGGGTTTGTCCTATCCTCACCTCTTACTTATTCACACACTTATAAGCACTTCACTACCTCACATGTTGGGAAACCAGTCAGGAGCTGAGAGATTGTCCCGACTGGGGCGGTGCTTAGCTGATTGGTGATGCCTAGAAGGTGATGCCTAGACGGTGATGCTTAGATGGTGATGCTTAGATGGTGATGCTTAGATGGTGATGCTTAGATGGTGATGCTTAGATGGTGATGCCTAGGTGGTGATGCCTAGATTGTGATGCCTAGATGGTGATGGCTAGATGGTGATGGCTAGATTGTGATGGCTAGATGGTGATGGCTAGATGGTGATGGCTAGATGGTGATGCCTGGATGGTGATGCCTGGATGGTGATGCCTAGATGGTGAAAACCCTGCTAGCCGACGTGCAGGGCTGCAATATCCGGAGATCGGGACCTCGCCATCCAGAGAGAGGAAGACAACCGCCACCTCCAGAGGGGAAAAACATGCACTATACTTATGGGACTAATGCTCTTAGCCGTTGACGCGCCCGGGAACATTTAATAATCAAGCAAACATGCTGAATGAGTAGTGTACGAATGTGAGTTCTGGTGTAAATAGGACCTTCAACGTCTTAGGAGAGAAGAAACTGTTTTAGAAGAATTTGCTAAAGAACACTACCTGCTACGGAAGTTAAAATAGCAACATTACACTGAGTGGCTTTTTCATATTAAACCTATTGATGTGGCCTTGACCTCTAAATAAAATATTTAATCGCTATTGAATCTGGTTAAAAACAAACAAAACAAAATATGTGTATGATGTGGTATAAGTTGGGGGCACGAGAGAACGGTTAATCAACTGTTGTCTTTTGTGTAGCGGTAAACTTTTTAATAGTGTTTTAGTTTGCTTTTATTTCTGCAACAATAATGATTTACTGAGATAATGGGTGTTAAATGTGTCAAAAAATCTGCATTGATTGAATGTCGGTTGATGATGGCTTCCTGTAACGTGTCGAGTTACTGTCATTTTTCTCCATCTAGCAACGGGATGTCATGTTAGAAGAGCCTGGAGAAACGAGCAGAATGCTTCTTGGGATTGTGAAGCCTATATGAAAAGCCTTTCGGTTCCTCGGATTGTGAGTTTAATGCAAAAGTGTTCATGATTTGCTAGAGATATTAGCGACATAACTTCTTAAAATTTTGTGAACTTAGTAAGGGTTGTGAAATTGTGAGACACAAGTGTGGTGATTAAATTGTTATTCTTGTATTTGAGAAATACATTAATTTACCATAAGAAGTGAGGTTGACGTGATGTCGATGATGTACCTGTGTTGCTCTGATGGTTGAAATGGCACATTCTCAATGGTAAATAAAAATTCATCTTGGGTCGGACCATTAATTGTATCATTTTTACTTAATGCATGTCTAATAATGTTTCTGATTGCTTAAAACTAATACCGTTTTCTCTTTTTTGTAGGTAAGATTCCATCCTCCTTTCGAACTTTTCTCAACCGATCTTCGACTGCAATCAGGTAGGGTGCAGCAAACGTAAAAATATCATTTGATGAGTTAACGCTACCAGGCTAAGATAATTTTTGCATCTGCCCAACACTGGCAATCTACAGGTAGTACGAGTATGTTCGACTTCCGTTTATTCTGGTATTTATAAAAGTCTAATAAAATATGATATAATTATCAATTGTATGGATCATTAATTGGATTGTTGGTGAAGTAGATACCTTTTTATTATGATAAATAAAAAAAGTATTTATTTATCATGTATGGATCATGTATGGATTTGCTTGTATATTGTCTTATAAAACTTATTAACCATGAAGATACTATTATATACTACTTATTAAGTCTGAATTATTGATTGTGTTTATATTGATCTTAAAAAATAGTATGTACGTATAAATCACATCCAAACGTTAACAGAATTAGTAATTAACATCTAATTAATAACATTTTCATAAATAACCTAATGGTATTTCTTCTGTTTTCTCCTTTTATATATCGCACAACATATTCGCTGTAGAACTCAGACGGCAATGTTTCCCTTTTATAGCAAAAAACAGCCAAAAAAAATTCGTGTTTTTAACTATATGATAATTATCAGATTTACGATAATTCTGTTCAATATTATTCATATTGCTGCACAAACGTTAGAAAGTGGACACCCCATCACAATATCACCGCCTAACAATTCTTTAATGAATTACATTAATTTACTTTGTATTTTTCGTTAATTTTCGCTACTTTATATTCCCTGTCGTTTATTACATCTTCAGTGTTGATAGATTTTCTCAGATTTATTTTCTTCTCCTTTTTCTCATTGTCCTTTACTTCGTTGTGGCCTCTTCTCACATTATTGCATCGTCCTCGTGTCTTCCAGGAGACTATCTAGTAGGCTCTTCTCTTGCAACCCAACAGTTGTTTTTTTTCCTCTTCTTTACTCCCCTACCATGACTGTCCACTTTCATTCACCTCCCACTATGAGATCTTTGCCCTGCACGCTGAGAGGCATTTATTTCTCATTTTGGTATTAACGGCTTCTAAGTCCACACCATTAATTACACGAGTAGAAGTGTCAGCCCCGACTTTGTGCCTCCTGCCTTCCGCGTGACGCGACAGTTAAATGAGATAATGCCGTTATTGCACTGGGAAGGCATCTTCCGTGCTTTCTCCAGTAAGAAAAAAAATTGGAGTATAAAATCACATCGGACAGCTGGCCGTTACCGTTCTTTGAATTGAACTGAAATAGTAATTTCGAGGAAAGAGTTCGTGGCATTGAATCTTTGATCCATCCCCTTCGTCAAAATACTTCTTTTATGTTTTGAAATCTAATTCAACCAGTAAGTTGCGACCACGAGACAAGGCTAATAAAGGTCAAATTGTCACGGATCTCCTATTTGCCCTAGTTAAAAAAACGGGTTTGCCAGTCATCTTTCACGATCCAATTTACTGTTGTAGAAGTTATAATACAACAGTAACAATAAGGCTAATAATAAGATTGCGGAGTGAATGCATTGATCATCATTCTCTTTTCATGGGAAAATAATCGATGATATAGTGGTATGAAATCACCGTGCTCATCTCATTACAAATAATTTACGGTATGTCACTCGTAGATTTCGAACTAACATTTCGTACCTTCACTCCCAGTAATAGCCACAAATGATTTCGTAACCTTGGATGACAAAACAATGTGCTAAGCAAACATATTGAATTTTCTTACAAGCTGTGCGGTCATACTAAGCTTACTGTACTCACCGTATCATAGCGAGCATTTTTGTCATGTGATCAGAAGCACTACTTCTTGTGTTTTATTGCTCATTACTTGTTATTTTGTATGTCACCATTTGAGAAATTCTTGATTGATATTGGAAGTTTGACGTATTGCACCAATAAATGTTTTCATTGATGCGTGTGGTATGCATGAAATAAATCACAAAATCGAAGAGTTTGTAGTAGTAACAAGTTTTACTTGGAAAGGCAGCCGATAGATGCCGAGCTACGGAAACAACGTTCCCAACCTGCAGTCATCTGGCACCAACATTGAATTTTTGAAATCCAGTGAGAGCTCATCAAAAGTATGAAGCATAGAAAAAAACATAACTTATTATCTTTATTAATCAATTTTCAATAAAAAATGCTTTCACACAATTTTTAATAAAATACACAAGCCTCAAATGACTGAACGAAGTCTGTAAAAACACTAAATGACTGATAGAAACAGAGACTTTCGTCAAGCACAAGAGAGCAAGAAAACATCGTGTCAGTGTGACATAAGAATGAATAAGCATAAGTCATGTACCTACTAAATATCGCACTCTAAACAACCGACATCCGGCTCCCCAAACATCATAGCACTTTGCTGCCAATTTCACTATCTTACCTTCACTCCCACGATATACACCATCTTTTACCCGAAGAGCAGATGAAGATTGAAAATAAAAACACCAGAAAGGGGAAGGAGAAAAGAAACTGGCCCCATCCCTAGGACAATGGCCTGCGGTGCATTGTCGATCACTGCTTTCCCTCCGCTGCGTCGGTTGTCGACATAACAAAATAACACATTTAGCATTTGGGAAGCTTGCCACTGAAATGGATAGTAGCCAACCTAAGGAAATGATTTTCTCATGCATCAGAATACTCTGACGCCAACACTCAATTTCTGACACCCTGGTAGTGATTAACGTCTTAATCAAATTTTACTCGGAGAGGGAGAGTAACAAAAATAAAAAAACGAAATACATTTTCATATTTCTTGGAGAGAAGTCTTTAAAAGGTTTTAATGTAATAAAAGTTTTTAATAATATACACATTTGACTAATTACTGTCAATTACATAACAATTGACAAGGTAATTTCAGGGAAATAGTCTTTAATTTTTGTTATTTTTAAATTGTACACCGAATGAGAACTTACGGAAGACTGTTAGAAATAAGTGGATAGTTTTCTCAAATTTAGCTAGCAAATCATGGCGATTGCAATACGTTTTTTGAAAAAAATGTAATTCTAGTATTTAGATAAGCTGTTTTATTTCATGAAAACTGTTTTGATCCTGGGCATGCTGAAAGTGAATCGTGGCATAGGGTGGAAAGCGTGTTTAACCCGATTATCAAAGGGTCTAATGACAGTTTTTTATAATTTGCTTGTTTGGGATAAATCGTGGTTTTAAATTACCAACGTAAGAAATTGTTCTGAATTTCTTCGAATTTCTGTATGTGACTATTTGCAGCACAATCCCAAATAGAACAGACGTAACTTCATGAGTGTCGAAGTTTCAACCTTGTTATTAATGTTTTGTTCGCTATATTTTTGATGTGATATGCACATGTCAGAGGTGTGTCAATGAAAAACCGACGAGAGCAACAAAGGGGCAAAAAGAAGAAACTAGTCGCATCTCCGTAACAATGGGCTGCAAAGCATTGTTGAAGTCCGAACAGAAAGTGGCGAGGCGCTCGCGGCAATTGTTCGCTCGCGGCAATTGTTTGCTGTGGCAGCGGCGCTGCGTGAAGAGGTCTTCGTTGCTACACTGATTACGGTGAGATCTCGGGACTTGTCGCGGAACGACCGCGCGTTTAATCTGTTGTTATGTGCGGAGATCTCGCTGGATGAAAAATGTGCCGTTTTTGATGCCGAATGTGAGCGCGCTGGAGTACAAGGGTGTAACGAACTTTGAGATCTTAAAACACATCTTAAGGGACGTCTACAGCAATATTCAATAGTGTTTCAATATCTTGGGATGTGCGTGCGTACAAAACATTTGTGTATAAAGAAAACTCTGTTTTATAACTTTGATTATATTTAGCTAATGTCCAACAATTAGAACCTTCAAAAACAGTGTTAGTTTAATAAATTTTGTAAACAGGAAGTCTAAAACAAACTTATTTGAATTAAATGCATTTTGAGTTGGCATGATGGCGTATTTTGAGAGAAACTAGGATTTATGAAAACACAACGTCTAATAGGAAAGTGTATACGTAAGCTTCCGCGGCTCGAATCCATAAATTCTCGGCTGTCCGGGAGACGGCCGCGTCGTTGGCTGGGGTGCCGACGTTTCGCCTGACATGTCGCAGGCTTCTTCAGGGCAGTGACCAATAGGTTGTCTAATAGGCAAAACACTTTAAATAAAATGTTTTTAAATTTATGTACAAAGGAGTCACTTGATTTATGTTGAGTTTCTGAGTTTGTTGATCCACGTGGACAATTTCTGAAATTTTTCGCAAAATGTTTAATAGGATTCTCGAAGTGGATCCAATAGGAGGTTTTAAAAGTTTCTAGTTAGTTATCGGAGGAATAAGTATTAAAAATACGCACTACACTGAATTGGGGCTACGTATGACATAACTCGCTTTTACACTCAAAATCGTTCATATTTTCTGTGTAAATAGCGTCTTGCAGTTACAGCATAATATAAATTCGCATCGATTACTGCCGCTTTTTTACACCAGTATGAAGTTTGGAGTGAATTGTGAAATTGTGAATTAACAAATAATTTTGTAGCATTCTTAAAAGCTGAGAGTTTTATTGTGGAAAGATGAATCTCTTAAATAGCTTTCATTCTGAATTTCAGATCCGCCTCTACTCATTTCTCATCTACTGAGAGTTGTCATGAATGTGTTGAGATTGAAGTAGTAGTTCCATTCGTAGATTAAGAACGATTAATTCCTTCAGGAAGACATTAGTCTATCGTGAAAATGTAAACCAATGAGCGAAAACAGAATACGTTTCTAAACTTTTCTGTTTTTACAAAAACTACCAAAGCCAGTGATTTAACTTTCTATCCTCTTTACCAGTCTGATGTAGGTTTTCTGTGAATTACATGAAGAGATAAGAACGCATCGATGTAGGACCCGATGACAAGATTATCTCAAACCTCTCCGCGCGGATCTCTCCATGTCCCACCTTCTTCTTCTGCACTTTCGCAGCTTAGCCTTCGAAGTCTCTGCCACTCCACACCTCGGGTTAAGACGTAAAGTGGTTTGCCTGTGTACTCTAGTCGTTTACGAGGTTAGGTAATTACCATAAATGGTGTATATTTAAAATAATTTCTGTTTTTCAAGACATTCCTTTGAAACCAAGTTTCAGGGGATTCCTGCATATTGATACGAATGCAAGATACTTATTTGTAAATGAATCGAATTTCATCGAATTATTTTGTTTTTCAATGTATTTTCTGTGAAAATTTAAATGACTAAAAGCACTTTTCATTGCAGTCATATTCATTCTCAAATCGTTCGTCAAAAAGCATATCGGTTGCTGTCGGTTTTCAGTAGTCTCTTAGCGCATTACTTCAACTGTGGACTTAGTCTCGTTTTACTGAGTATCTGTCCTGCTCGATTTTTGCTTGAATTTATGTTCAGAGCACCAGTTGATGTCATTGCAGTACCTCTGATCGGGAGATCCTAGGGTTCTAGTCCAGGTGGGGCAGAGATTTTCACACATGCTGCATAGTTGCGAACATGCCGCATGTCGAATTCTGGCGGCCGACTGCTCCGATCGGTAGTTTTCCGTGGTTTCTCCGTTCAACACCAGACGAATGCCGGAGCAGTACTCTAACAAACGGGTCCTAGACCGCATGCGATATTTCCTTCCTCTTTTCTTGTCATATTCTATCCCCTCTCTTACACTCACTCACACTCTCGCTCACATTCGTTGCACTACAATACACGTCGGAATACCAGTCGAGACCTAAATGACTATCTCGACTGAGGTGCTGCCCGCTGGTGGGAGATACCTGCTTGAATTCTCGGCTATCCGGATACCTGCTTGGGTAAAACCCCTCATGTCAACGTACAGACCGACGCAGGATCTCGTCATCCGCCAGAGAAAAATAACAGAAAGTCGTCCTTCAAGGAAGACTCTCTTCTCTTCAAAGGATTCTTCTCTGTCAGCACAGGTGCTGGAGCTAATTCTTCTGTCCGTGGAGTATCATGCACGAATTCATGCTGATGCTCCTTACTCGTAGATCTTCCGCGATAAAAGTCGAGCACTAAACTTGCGGGTGGAATGGCAGACGCCACTCCCGGAAACGCCAATCAATCAGCTGAAGCTAGACCTCCGGAATCGCGCGTCCGATGGAAGCGTGTAAATCGCGTGTAAGCGATCCGTTGATTGGAGGCGACGCGCTGGCTGCGTTTCGCCCGCCCGCCCGCTGGGACGGCGTGGGCCCGTGTTCGCGTGATCGCCCACACACCCTCATTTGTCAGTGCCACACTCGCGGGCGCGCCGTGCGATACGAAGAGGTACGAGATCCGTTTTGTTTCTGCATGCGAAATAGGTTCGCCAGCCCGTTGTCACGTCACGAAACAGAATTTTAATTCAACTCCTGCTTTCAATTCGACTTCGAATATTGTATAACAATGGCCGTAATTCTTTTTGTTTGAAATGTAAATACAACGTTATAAGACAATTCTTCTCTTTTCTCACCGTGAAAGGCGGCTTAAGGCATCAATTGATGTCACTACAGTGCCTCTGCCTGGGAGGTCCTAGGTTCCAGTCGCGACGGTGACAGGATGTTCGACGTTGGCCAGATAGCTAGGTGGAGATCTGTCGCTGCCTGGAGGAATTCTAGAGGCCGGCTGCTCTGAGCGGTAGTTTTCTGTGGTGGCGAATTCGCGAGCAGTACCCTAACAAACCGGCCACGGACCGTGCGACATCTTTCTTTCCTCTTCCTTGTCCAATCCACACACCCCGTACTTACACGTAGACTAGCACCACACCTGCGGGGAGAATGGACTCAGCTTTGGAAGCATTCGAATATAAATTATGACATCGGACATTTTCGGAGAAATGCAAGATCATAGAACTTCACAATAATGTGAAAACTTTCTTTGTATTACACGGAGTTTACAAAACATACAATGAAAGGCAAAGACAATTTACAGAAGGGTATTCTCAAGTCATTTCAAGAAGGCTGTGATCATTCCTACAATACATCCCTCCTTATGAAATATCATCCTAGGTTGGATCCAGAAATTACTTAGGGGAGGGGGAAAGAAATTTCAGTTCGAGCCCTCATATTTTTTTATTTTTTTTTTAAATAGCTTGAAATACGATTTTAGTGTACAGTTCTATTCTTATCGGAATACCGTTTCGGATGTGTCGAGTTCTATAAATGGTAATTATTTTGAATAAATTGAGTAAAATTACGGAAACTGTTGGCTTTGAGGGTATGGTCCTGGCCGGGGATGCCACTGATGTCATTTATCGATATTTTCACTCAAATATCTAATCGTATAGTGTTCGCAGTCTCAGGGTTTTATACAATACTCCGAAATGTATCTTAAATTGTAATACAACAGTACAACATTCTTTGAACTTTCATGTAAAAGTACCGTTGACGTATGTGTATGAAGAGACTGGATTATCCTTCAACCCTAACTAATTAAAAAGAAGTGTCAAGTTTTGGAAGAGCTCAATTTCCAAAAGTGAATCCAGCTCTCTGTCAGCTCACCGACACGAGGCGCGTGTTCCAGCCATTAGCCCACGCATTAAAACCGCTAATGGTGTTCTCGTGTGCGTTGATGACCTGCATTCGCGGGTATTAACGGGCGCGGTGTCGCTCCTTGGAAAGCGCGAAAGCAGGCCAGCGAAGGCGGGAGCCGCGACGCGTCGAAAAGACCATTTCGGCTTCCACTGCGGCAGGTGGTGTGGCATCCAACCCGAAGCAGCGACGGACATCCATGCTTTGTCATCGATTTTTGAAGCTTATTCTTTTACATTAATATTGTGTGTTCGAAGTTTTTACGTGGTTGATATTTTGTGTTTGAGTGAAAAAAGTAGCGCCATTATAAAGATTTACAATAATTGTCTGATATTATTAAATTCGACGTTCTTCAGATCAAAGTGAGCAAGGGTGAAAAACAATTAAAAAGGTTTTAGTCAATAAATTCAGTCTATTTATATTATTTTTGAAGTGTTGAATTAGAAAAAGTTTATAAATTGTCCAATTTTTTTCTTTAATTGAATGTTGCCAGTTAAATCTCAATTTTAGTTGCTGAACACAACAACCAATACATTATCGCCCCCCCCCCGTGGTTATTAATGATAATTCTATGCTAAGATGTAGAAATATGGCACATTTTCATGACATGAGACACAAAATGACATGAGTCACTCTTGTTTGTTTATGTTTAGATATATTCAAAGGTGCATTTTTCTTGTAGCTTATGAAAATACAATGGTGGCAAATTTCAATAAAACAAAAGGCAGAGTAATTTTTCATGACATTTTTATGTTTAAAATTGCTGTTATAGAATATTTTTACAAATTGACTTCCAGTATTTTGCACAGATTAGCACAGATGTAAAAGTTATGGGTTAAGGTTTTAAAAAATTGATGATTAAAAACATTGATAGATTTGGTTCGATGTTTTATTAACATCAATAAATTAATTTTGAACATTGTTGTCATATCTACACGATCGTCGGACGATTCTGCTCCCCAAGCAATGCATCGGCGAGACACTAACCCGTCGAGTCGCGTCGCGTTGCGTTGTAAAGATCTACGCGGAGATTACACCTAAGAATTAATTGATTATTTCGCGTATTCGGGCGCGTCAAATGCTTAAGTCACCATTCCCGTATGTGCAGAGCATGTTTTTTTTTATCGCGTGACGTAGCTGTGATCTTTCCCTACTTAATGGCGAGATTCAGGGCGGACATGTCGGCTTGCATGGTTGTCCCCAACTAGGTGTCTCCCTCCAGGTCCGAAGCACTGAGGTGACATATGTTGATGCCTTGAGCCACCTAAGCCGGTAACACGAACTTCAACCACGTCAGTTATGGCCTGCATATCAGCCTAATGACATCAATGACAAAAACACACGTGTTAGATAAGCAGTGTCGTCTGATCAGCCGAGAACAAACCCCATCGCGTTGACCGCAGAAGAGTTTACCTTAACAATACATCATTTTGATGTACGACTTTTCAACGTATATTTTCCTCTGCACCAGTTAGGCGCCCCTGGGCATCTGTTGGTGCCACTGCGGTGCCTCAGACCGGGAGGTTCTACGGTTCGTGTCCCGACGGTAGCAGGATTTTGACACTACGTAGATAGCTAGGTAAAATTCAGACGCAAAAAGGAGGAGAATTCTATCGCCCGGCTGCTCTGATTGGTAGTTTTCCGTGGTTTCTCAGATGACTGTCAGGCGAATGCCGGAGTAGTACCCTAACAAAAGGGGTACGCGCAATCTCTCCTCCCCTTTCGTATCCTAGCCTACCCCTCACACACACACACACACACACACACACACACACACACACACACACACACACACACACACACACTTGCATGCATTACACTATGACACATGTCGGGTGACTGGGAGGTGCCCCAATGGAGGGAGATATCTGATTGGGAAAAATCTCCGCAAGCAGAATCTCGCCAACCAAAAGGGGAAGATCACCGATTCATCCCGCAAATAAAACATGCACTGCCCTTACGGTACTAATGACCTTAGCAGTTGCCTTGCCCGTAAAAACTAATCAATCAACCGTTATATGAGAACGGAGGTAAGAAATGGGCCTCCCAACTCATCACCGCCTCCGCGGTGTCCATCGCGGGCGCCAAGTCGCGTGGAGCGTTGGCGAGCGGGCTGGACCGGGCCGGGCTGGGCAGGACACCTTATGCGGAGGAAGAACCAAGGCTCACGCGGGGAAAAAAAAAAAAAAGAAAAACGAAAAAAAAAGAAGAAAAAAAAAAAAGAATCTCGGCCGACGTATCCCATCTGTCAATCGCGACACCGCTCCTCCCAGGCGCAGATACCTGGCGCCGATAGCCCCCGCCCCTCACCCCGCTCGACACGTGATGCGTCGGCCACGTGTGCTCTTATATCGGTCACTTGCCTAACGACGCGCGCTCTGTCGCCCGGCAATCGGCTTTCTTCCTTCGATCGACTTGGGTCTCGTCTCGCCGGCGGGGCCCACTCGGGTTCCGATGGAGTTCGCGTGAACGCGGACTTTTTTTCCACAAATGATTTGTTGGTTTTTATCTGGCACAGAATTGATGCAAAGATTTTTTTCTGAAATTGTGTTGATCTGGCAGAGAATAGATGCAGAAATTTATCTGAAAAGTTTGTTTACCTTGCAGAGAGTAGATGCAGAGGTTGCTTTTTTTTAATGAAATTTTTGTTGATTTCGCAGACAATAGATGTAGAGATTTTTTTCGAAAATTTTGTTAATCTGTCAGAATTGATGCGGATATTTTTTCTAACCGATTTATTGATATGGCAGAGAATACAAAGATTGTTTCTAATTTTTTTTCATGTAGCACAAAACAAGATGCAGAGATTTTTTCTAAAACTGTATTGATCTGCCAGAGAATAAATGAAAATATTTTTTTCTAAAATGTTTTGTTAATCTGAAAGAGAATAGATTTTTTCTAAAACCTTTGATCTCCCCAAAAATTGAAACAGATTTTTCTAAAAATATTCTGCACTTTGAGCGTCTCTAGTGAGTAATATTTGAAGGGCGTTATGAAAAGAAGGACTCTCCCAGCAGTCTCGTGTGGAATTCCTGTATCTACCCGCCAGTTCGGATTCATAATATTCCTTTCCTATGAATTATTTGTTTTCACCATGTTATCACTTCACTGCCTTAATGTTACTAAAAAGATAATTATCATCGTTGTGATATGTGAAACTAAAACGATCTTCAATTAATTTACTGGATATACTTGAAAATATTGGGGGAGGGGGGTCCTCTCCATACCTCCTATCAGCAAGAGATTTTTAGTGTTTCTTTAGATTCTATCGTTGCAGGTGGAATCTTTTTCAAATCGATCTAAGTCACTTCAAAACAAAATGGAATATTTTGCGGCATTCTTCGATCAGATCTCGCTCTGACCTTCGTACTGCATTTTATTTCATTTTGTTGTCGTTGCTCATTCGTTTCCCGGTAGTTTTCGCAAGTATTCGTACATACAGTTTTTCACAGACAATGTTGTATTTCGCTCTCCTAGAGCATAGTAGATTAAGAGATTCTTTTGAAAAGCTTCACACTTTCTCGAGTAGCAGAAAGCGGCACGGTGATTTTTTTCAGTTTCTTCAGTTCGTATCATTGCGTATAAACGTGAACTGGGCTACCATCTTCACATCACTCCAAGGTGGTTTAAGGAAAATTAATCTTGAAGTGATCTTCTTTGCTCAGAACACTAACTGGCCTCTTCCGTAAATCTCCTTTCCTTGCTGTTAAACATGCAAATACCAATGGTGTTCACGTGTACGTGACTCCGCCAGCCTTCAATAAAAAGGGATATGCACCAACAGTTATTTTGGTGATTCAGTTATTTTGGGAATCAGAATATTACATCTCTCCCTCGCGCGAATACGAAATATAAGTGGACCTATTTTGTTTATCGTTGTGTGTGGATGTGTTGTGTTAATCGCAATTAGTATGACAAATTATTATTTTATAATCATTTGTCACTAATGTCCTTTGGAGTTGACACGCCCGGAATCGCTAAATATCAATCCATTATCATGGATGTTTGTGGTTGATGTCGCATCCCCAATGGGGAAGTTCGCGCCACATCTCGCCTTCCAGCGGGGAAGGGCACCGCCTACTGCAGAGGAAAAATATGCACTACACTTACGGGACTTACGGTGTTTGCAGTGGCGACATCTGGAAACACAGAAAAATCGTCAGTTCAGTAAGGTGCTTTACGTAATGCAAAGTCAATTAATATTGATGTTTGATGTCATAGCATCCCCAATGGGAAGTTGTGGCGCGGGGTCCTTGATGTTGGGCCGCGGAGCGAAGCAGTGGGGACAGGAGGCTCTGGCTTCCTTGAACGCTTCCGCCCGCGGGCGAAGGGTGGGGGGTGGGGGAGGGGAGATGCGGTCCACCCGCGAGGGGAAAGCGCCGCCTTTCCGCCCACGCCCTCTTCCGCCCCCGTCGCCCACCACCCACTCCCCCCCCCTCGGACCGGCACCAATCAAATCAATAGTGCTTTAATTTACGTGACGAGACTTAGGCCATCAGACCTGCTCTACCGTCCGACCACGCGATTTCGCTGTGCTTCTCCCCCCATGTAGCGGAGAAACAAAGAATCACTCGGGCGACGAAACAGGAGATTTGTATTTAGCTCAGAGATTGCATTGAGGCTCGAGGATCTTTTACATGCAAATAAATCTACTGGGGCAGCCGGCTTTACCTCCCATCCGAATGAAGGCGTACGAATGATTTTTCGGCTTCAAAAGTCCTCTGCTTCGATCGGGTTTGAACTCACAAACGTGAGTATTACAGCTAGATACTCTTACCTTGAGAGCACGGAAGTCGCCACACAATTACGCACGAGGTCGATTTTTGACATAGCTTAGTCGAATTCAGCCCCTATGTGTGTGTGTGTGGGGGGGGGGTGGAGTAGTATTCTGACGGCCGACTAGACTGTATTTTCCGTGGTTTCTCCGATCAACACCAGACGAATGCAGGAGCAATACCCTAACAAACGGGCTACGGATCGTGTGCCATCTTTTCTTTGTTTTCCTTGTCATATCCTCCCTCTTATTTACGCTCACACTTACATTCACTACACTTCCGCGCTTGTCGGGAGATCAGTCGAAAGAACGAACCTTGTGTTAGCTGGGGCAGTTCCTCGTTGTGGGAGATAACTAGATGGACAAACTGACTGGGCAACACGATGTGTGCGTCGGCGCAACCATCCTGCTGGGAAAAACACCTCCACCTCCCGTGATAAAACGTGCACTACACTTACGAGATTAATGACTATATCAGTTGACGAGTCCGAAAACACGAAATAATCAGCCAATCTACATTGTTAATCAATTTGTTGAAACACTCTTTGCAACAAGAATATGAACGCATGTTCCTTGAAAAAAAAATGTTATTTCAAATTTTCCTGCTGGGGGCGAATTGTCCGTCCCGGCATTCTAAAGTTGTTCACCTCAGCGGCTCTCCATTTCTTTATCACCACTCCCGCGTTACAAGTTTCTTTTTCCTGTTCACAATTCTAATCTTACGCCAACGAAACGGTTATTTCCTTTCAATACAAATATTCGTATCCAGTTTAGACTTCCACCAGAATATATCAGTTTCTTGCCGTCTCATCTTCGGCTTACACATTGATCCAACCAGTTTCCCATTCTGCTACTTTAGCGGGAAGTGCGAGCCCCGGGCACTTAAAGTGGTCGTGGTAGCGGTGGCGGTAGAAGCCGGAGGCACGCAGGGGCAAAAACGCTCTTCGACAAAACCGCACAAAATGCTTTTCCAACAGTAGCACGAACACTGCACAAAAGTTCAAAGATAACACTCCCATTCTCTCATAAAGTTATATATATATATATATATATATATATATATTATATATATATATTAATATATATATATATATATATAATATATATATATATTACTGATATATAATAAACTTATCATTTATATTATCATTTACAAATACTATTTACATCATTTTTGCTCTACCTGTAGGACAGGAAACGACAATTCAAGCCTACTACTACCACCGTGTTTCCTATTTTACAGCCACTTACTTCAATTACCAATATATCTTTCATATTAAAATTTTCTATACTCATCCTATACTCATGCGTATCTAAATTTCTCTAACAATCGTACACCCCCCTACTTCATTTCATGCTAGCTTACATATAGATTACAACTCTTCTTTACCGTACCCAAGAATGCCAAAAAAAATGCTTTGTTCCTCAACTGGGGGCAGGAAATTCGCACGTGAAGAACCACTGCCATCGCCGGCGAATGTTAATATTTTCACTCACAAACGGGATGAAGCACCAGCGGTTAATATGCCTGAGAAACAAAGGAATGGCCAAGTGCGGAGACGTCGGCAGGCAGAAGCGTGGCGTTTGTTTAGGCCGAACGTTTTTGAATGAGCATGACGCGATGCCAAAGATGTCGATGTTTTAAATCCCATCTCCTGAAGTCTGCAGGGAATTTTCTTTTGCAATTTGCCGCGTTTATTATTTTATGATTAACGCTGCTAAAATTTAATAATTAATCTGCAAGAATGCGGATCTTCCCCAAAAAAGAAAAGTCACGGAACGCTCGCCACACGATCAATGTTACTGAGGCCCTCGGTTATGTGCTAGGTGTATGTCGGCGTGACCTAGTTGGACCACTAGGATATTTTTAAAATAAAGCAACAACTGTTTTTGCGCTGACCGGCAATCGAACTGAATCTCACCAGCGGAAGCTTGTACGCAGGGGGTGAACGACAGTTAGGAGGGAGCGACACGACGGGTCGGGGGGGATGCCGGAACGGGACAGAACGGACCGAGGCGGGACGGTGGACGACGGTCGGTGGAGGGGCGGTCGCCAGCCGCTGGAGTCCTCCGCGCGCGGTGCCGAGCGGAACGGGCTGCGGTAATTGCCGCGTTTGCGGCGCGGCGCGAGCGGGGCGCAGCGATTGGGGCGTAGGCGCGGGGGCGTGGGGAGGGCGTTGCCGCGGGGCGCTCCCAGCGCTCCTTGGGAACCGCCCGCAGGCCTTCTTCGCGCGGCCTTCACCCCCTCCCCTCCGCCTACTCACACACGCACCGTTGCACGCCCCCCCCCTCTCCTCCACCACTCTCTCTTTCTCTTTTTTGTCCATGACAGAACTTGCGAGACTCACACCCGCCACAATTCGGCTTCAGTTTTGCGTTGGCGAGGTTCTGTTTCGCCGTGAAGACTTAAATTCATAAAATAAAATGTTTGCACCCTCGAACGTTAAAGCAATCCAAAGCGCTATCGATCTTTTGTGCATGCGCAGTTGATGTTTCCCATCACTTATGTGCATCCGCGCATGCGCACAAGATCCAGATTGCGCGATACCTGTCCCAGAAAAACCATCCTCGTTAGTGTTATGTTGCGTGATGTGTGCCTGAGTATCAGTACCAAAACCCCAGTGTTTTAGAAAATATAAATCACCGATGATAAATTACTAGAGTACAATCACTGTTTCAAGGAAACTTTTTTCTATGCATCCTGGCAGTTCTTATGATATTCGCAGTCAGGGAAAATTTCTTACGATTTATTACACAAATCTTTAAGAATATTTTAATTTAATTTAATAGTACAATTTTATTATTTTTAAGCATTTCTCGTAAACATGCACTATCCCTTAATCTCAATTCCGACCCCATACTATGTTGATTCCCTTCTTTTTGCACTTTTTTCCATTGGTATTTTCTTTCATTCCTTTCTCACAATAAATTTCAACCAATAATACGAATTTTGATTTCCTGATCTCTACATTTCTTAAATGGCATAAGGGCGCAGTGCTTAGCTGGGCGAAATATCTGGATGCGAAAGTAGTCTGCGAGCCAACCTGTAGGTCGCTGCGGAATCTCACTATCAAGTGGAAAGGAACATTGCCAGGAATTTATCATACTAATTGCTTTAATGACAGTTGCTGGTGATGTGCCCAATGACATCAATTAATTAATCAATCAATCTCAAATGAGATATGAACGTCTTCCTACTTCTTGCTTTCCTTTTTTCTTGTTTGCTTTCGTTTTTTTTGTTTTCAACATGTCCTTTTTTTCGCCCTTACCTTTCTCCCCTTTCCTTCTTTCCTTTCACTTTTGATACTCTTGTGAAATTTGGAAAATAAACTGTCGAATCAGAGAAACAAGAAAAGGAAGGATTTTTTGGATAGTTTCATAGTACTATCTTCTTTTAATGGTATCACATCCGTAAATCTAAATTCGAAATGAAAGATGGTAGAACCATTTTCCAATTATTCTTTTCAACCACAGAAACATATATCACGAAGTCGTAACTCGAATGGTGCTGACAGTCGTGTTCAGGAGGTCGTGAATGCAACGTATCTATTAACTTAATGCGCTTTATCGCTCATTGACTCGGCGGACTTTGTTCCGCAAACTATTACATGTTTACCACAACACTTCTCCGTTTTTCGAGGTTACTAGGCAAAGATAAGAGCTCAGTCACATGGCGAGAGAGTTTCATTTTCGAAAATAATTAACAAATGAGGTGATTGCTATTATTTACTGCTGTTAGAATTTTCGAAGCCGAGAAATCGTTAAAAAAAATATGGGATTACCCATGTTTAGGGTTTGGATACTTATGTGAAGCATATATCATGACGACAGTAGCAATCTATCACTTAATTCGAAGACCTATTTTTATTTACACTTTAATTTATTATAAGAGTTCATATCTTTAATCATATACATCTCAATTTTAGAAGAGTTTGAATACTCTATAGAAAAATGTTTGAGAAATATTTTTAAAAGCGAGAAAATAAAAATGTGAAATATCTTGATAAATAGTGTTGTCTTGGGTCGACAGTTCCCGAGCTGCCCAAGTTTGATGCATTTCCAGATTTTTATGGTGGGTGACTCAGATACCAAGTTCAGTTCTTTCGTTTTGTAAATTATCTCTACTGAGAAACTGGACCTCCAGCGGTGAAGAAATCAAAATATCTTGATCAAACACGACGTGGCATCCATTAAGAATCGCAACGGATTTCAATCCGAAATCATATTTAATTATTTATTATTATATCAGAGGGAATTGTAAACACTTTAGGAGCTTGTAGAGTGTAATTTTCCGAATATAATTTGCTAATAAGAACTTTTATGCTATTCATTTGGTAAGATATAACATCTCTGAAATAGATGAATGGTACGTGATGTTGTAAAAGAAGCTTACAATAATGTACGTTGCTGTTATTATCCATGGGTTTAGATGAAAAGTGAAATGTTCAGAAAAATACAAAGTTAGAAGGAGGGATTAAGGTAGAAAAAGCGCCCACAACGGCTGCCCCAGCAACGGACTGGATGAGATAGCACAGAGCCTGCATGACCACTTACTCTGCAGAGGCTCTATTCGGGAGGTCCTAGGTTCGAGTCACGGCGGCGGTGGAGTTTTGGCATTAGCTACATTGCTAGGTAGAATTCAGTCGCTGTCTCGAGGAGAATTCTAGCGGCCGGCTGCTCGGATCGTTAGTTATGCGGGGTTTCTCTTATCAACAAGAGGAAGAATGCCGGAGTAGAACCCTAAAAAACGGACTACGGACCATCCTCACTCTTTCTTTTCTTCTTCTTCTTCTTCTTCTTCTTTTTCTTCGACCTATCGTCACCCATCACTTACACACTTACATGCACTATATTGTCACGCATGTCGGAAGGCCCGCGAGGAGCTTAGCGCATGTCTCGCCTGGCGTGAAATTCCAGGGAAGTGACAGCAGTGATGCGTATAGAAAATGACACAAGTAGTGACGAAAATGACGCTATCAAAACGAAGGGTTTTTTTTTATTTGCAACCAACATTCTTTAAGAAGGCTTATCGAATGGTAAAGTCGTGATTGTTTCATTGAAAGAAATCGTACTTCAAATGGAAAGCTTGTGGTATAAGTGAAGTGAATGCATGGAATGTGTTAGAACGACACGAGCTAACTTAATGGACGCATTGCCCATACTATTTCTTCCCATATTTTGTTAACCACCTTTATTAAGATGTTTATACTTGATTGTCAAATTGGGGAATCTACTCCACATATTAGCATCTTCCCATCCAAACTGGTTACGTGCTGGTTGACGACTGTGGCTGGTCGCGTGTATAGGCGCGAAAAAATTGAACTCACTATTCCAAAACGCGCCGCGTCGCTTGTGAAGTGCGAATGCTCATAGTGGGCACGCGACATCGATGTCGATGTTTTGAAAACATCAATGTTTTTAAGAAACATCAATGTCTTAAACATCTATTTATTAAAGACGATGTTTTTTACCATCGATGTTTGGAACTCGAAGTTTTTACTCTTTCGACGACTTGATTGTGAGTGAAAAATTCTCATCACATTTGGTAAATGTTAAAATATGAGTTAATAACTAACGATACCACTGTCAGTTCATGTGTTTGAACAAAGCCAACGCTTTTATACCCCTTCATCTATCAGACTATCTCTCCCCCGAGGCAGGACTTAGCTACCATGATGTTTCCTAAGCCTTTCTTTGTTCTTTTCTTCGTTCTTTCGAACCTGAGAAGTCAGCTAACTCCTCTGCAGTAGGCGTTGGATCTCCTCTGCTCACGTCCTTCGCGTCTCTAGCTCGTAGCTCAGCTATATATGATATTGACGATGAATATGATGAGATTAGGATGTCGTGCCCACTCTATTTCTACTCTCAGTGTTTCCTTTGGGCTTAGCGCTGCAGTCATGTAGGTACGGAAGCTCTATAGTGTCAGCTTTACGTACAGTTGCTAAGAAAACTGAAATGTTACTGTAGTAAGTATATTTTTTAAAATCATATTCAAACTAGTATCCTATTTTTTTTATGTATGAAGTCGTATTTCGAGTCTTACCATTTATGCGGCATCAGTTGTAAAGTTTCTTTCAACTTTCAATCAATTACTTAAAACACCCATAATCATCATAACAGTCTAAAGGTAGATACATGGTTGTATAACTTTCTTGCAACAGATACTCTATACTGCTACTTATCTACCTATCATATTTACATTTTCTCTTGAAACATTCTATAAATTACTGTCAATCAGTTACATTCGATTAATGACATTCAATATTTAAATTAGGGAATTAAATTCGACTTGACAATCATTGTCGTTTAAGAGTGCGTTCTGACGATTTATCTCTTCGTTTGGGGAATGCGAAGGTAAAAGATCAAGAATTTTCTCACTCAAATGACTGACAGATGATTTTTGGTGTGAAGCCTTTTTGTTTTTTATACAATTTAACCTTCTCTATCATAGACTTCCTTCAGTAAGTGGTGTATCGGGATTAAACTTTCTCTATGCAGCACACGCTATTAAATATTGATGTATTATTCATCAATAATTAATTATTAAATCAATTTAAAAGCTTGCAGAACGTGTAGAACAAGATCATATTTAAAGCAATGCAGACCTGTCTGACTACTAACGACATAATGTACTCAAGGTCATTGCCAACTGCGCCTCTGGAACATACTACATTCCGATGTGCAATTCAGTAGGCCCACTTATATATTTATTGTATTATTTCTCCCTCGGCATTAGGCGCCGGGTACCCACTATGGGGACGCATACTAACCTTTACACCAGATACACCTGCGGGCTCACAAGGCCTTCCGCGTGAACACATGTACATTAAAGGCAAGGGACAAACAAGCATGTCCACGACGGGGCTCGAACCCGCAACCCTTTGGACCGAGGTGCTGAGTCGGCACCTCGGTCATCAATATCGACGTATTTATTTATTTGTTTATTGTAATGCACTTTTAAGTAAACAACAACAGTCTCTTTTTTGTGACCAGCGCTATGTTGGATTTGTCAGACTTGCAGAGGCGTCACCGCATGGGCTGAGAAGTAAGAACATAATATCCTTTCTCACCGCGCTTGCATTTGGATTGGTGAAAAACATTGGCTGTTTGCCGAGGTAAGCTATACTCAGATTTAAACATTTGTAACTATAAGGTCACGAGCTGGACGGCGAGGGCTACATTGACATCCAATCTGGAGATCATTCAAAAATTTAAGTCATAACGAAAGTCTCATCGAACCTTTTAATCTTGCGCTACCGACGCTAGAAGCTCTGGGGGGTCTGGCGGGGGGTCCGTCGGGGGGTCTGTCGGGGGGTGCTGTCGGGGGCTCGGGGTCTGTCGGGGGTCTGTCGGGTCTTCGAGGGTGTCCGGGGGTCTGTCGTCTGCGGGTCTGTCGGGGGGTCTGTCGGGGGCGGTTCGGGTTGTCGGGGGGTCTGTCGGTGGTCTGTGGTCTTGGGGGGTCTGTCGGGGGGTCTTGTCGGGGGTCTGTCGGGGTTCTGTCGGGGGTACAGCCGTTCTGATCGAAGTGCGCCGGTGAGCGCCGACGCGCAGTCGCATGACATACTGTCGGAGGTCGTCGGCTGGCGACCGGTCGGAGCGGCCGGATAAACAGCCAGGAGGCGCTTGCCCGACAGGTTGCCGGCGGCCCCGTCGAATTCAGCGGGGCATCCGAACCGCGAATGCAGGACCCTTTCCCGCGGGCGCGCACGGCGACGTGGCGGGAAATGAGCGAAGCGCGCCCGGAAGGACGGGGGTGGGGGGGCGTAGTTTGCGTCCCCTGGGCGTTGCGGGGTCTGGCGAGCGAACATCAAGGCCCCACAGTTTCATGTACAGAGGAGATAGGCTTTGGTGGCTATTGCTTCAAACGATGCCACTGCAGTGCCTCTGACCGGGAGGTCCTAGAGGTTGATTGCTGACGGTGGCATGATTTTTGACACTAGCTTGTCAGTTAGGTCGACTTACGACGTTGCCGGGAGGAGAATTCTAGCGGACGGCTGCTGTGATCAGCAATTTTCCATTGTTTCTACGATAAATACCAGGCGAATGATAGAGCTGTTCTCTAAGAAACGGGCCACGGAGCGCGCACGATATTTCTTTCCTCTGCGCTGTCCAATCCTCACCCGTTACTTACACTTACAGAAACATGCACTACACTGCCGCACACATCGGGAACTTAGGGTTTGTCCCGGCTGGGTTGGTATGCCACTGGTGAGAGATACCTGGTTGCGGAAAATATCATTATAGTTCCGCGCTGGTTCTAAGAAGGAATCACTCTGCACCAACAAGATTAATGACCCGCGCACTTCACTTGAAAAGAAACTGCAATCTGTGAATCAATCGATGAATGCATCAATGAAAGAATGAATGAACCAATTAATCAATCAATGAAGCATCAATGAAAGAATGAATGAACCAATTAATCAATCAATGAAACAGAGGAGTCCAGATCAATGTGCTAGAAGAACTGTGTACCCGAGCGCCTTGCTCCGAGGCAGGTACAGCCCAGTTTCCGGCCGTGGCCCCCTCAGCATGGAAGCCCGGGCGGCGCCGGCGGCGTTCTGCTCGTCGTCGCGACGTGACGCCGGGAGCGAAACGATGGAGAGCGGGAGGGCGGAGGGGGACGGTGCCCGCCCCCCCCTCCATTACGCCCATTATCTATAGTCTTTTGTTTCTTTCCGATGACGCAGCAGCCTAGTCGGGCCCTTCGCCCGACATCACCGACTGCGACCTCGCGCAACTGCCGCTCTCTGGAACGAAACACTTCCTTCACGTACAACACACACACACACACACATACAGTAGAGCTAAAAATATCTTCTTCTCTCTACTATCGATGGTATATCACTCACCATCAACACAAAATTCTGGACGTTATGGAAAGAAGAGAATCGTCAAGAAACTACTATGAAACGTTTCGTAACAAATTAACAAAAATTTCACATCTTACTGAAGAGAATGCCGTTGTTTTTTTGTTAACTGAAATGTCTGACCACATTACTCGAACGATTTTTTGAGCCCTCGCTTCGCTAGTTGCGAGAGGAATAAAGAGTTTCATTGGTTTGACGAAAGGAATTTTACATCAAATATGTAGTTTATTTTTCGCTCCAAAATAGTTTCTATTACACGTGAGCGAACATTTCTAGTTATCAGATTATCGCTCATTCCTAATATTTATTCTTAATTCAACTAATGTTGGTGAAGGAGTGGGGTTAGGTATCCCGGAGCTCAAGAAAGCGTGCGTGTATAATACGTATATTGCTAGTGGGCAAGACCGGAGCATATGGATTGGATTGGAGCAGGATGGAGGAGGCAGATAGTTTACGGCGACCAATGTTTAAGAATCGCGGGTCGGGCATCCACCTGGAATTCATCGGAGGGAACGGAATCCGAGCTGTTGGCCTTCTGTAGTGCCAATCATGCAGCATCGTTGTGACTCGGCTACATCGCTGGAGTGAAAAATATACCATCTTCGGCATTGGAAACTATGAGTTGTGTCAAATACTCTTACATATGCTATTACCTTATTTGAAATGTTTTGTATGTTTGTTTTCTTTATTTTTATTACACAACATAATACTTATGATTAGAGAATTGTTGTGGCCTGTACCAAAATCAGAGCCATCAGGCTCCCAGTAACAAAGATTCCAGTCATCCGGTGGCCGAGATCGCTAAGGCAGTAGTGCCGTAGCGATCTCGGACCGAAGGATCGCGTGCTCAAGTCCCGCCTCGGGCATGGTTGTATTTGGGTTCGGCCTTTCACCTCCCATCATAAACATATCGTATCATATTCGCAGTAACCGTAATGTTAAACTCAGTAGTGGTCGCTAATGACCTAGATGTTGATGCAACCTAAAATCACAAAAACCAATTTCAAAAAATTCCAGATTACATACCCACGAAATTAAATGATGGTTAAAATCAACATGCATTAACGGCGACGATGGTGTAACAGTTAGCATACAGGACTGTTATACCTAAGTTCGCTGTTCAAACCGATCGAAGCCGTGGATTTTTAAGGACGAAAAAATCCTTCGTACGCCTTCCTTTGGGGGGAAGTAAAGCCGGCTGTCCCATGTTAGTAGTTTTACATGCACGTAAAAGATCCTCAAGCCTAAATCACGCCTCTGAGCTAAATTCAAATCGCCTGTATCTCGCCCCAGAAGCACCTCCTTTCTCTGCTAGTTGATGAAAGGAGCATAGCGAAATTTGCGTGGTCAGACGGAAGAGCGGGCCTAATGGCCTGAGTCTCCCCACGTAAAATAGGGCTTGAATTGAATAGAATTAACCCAGACGTAATATGTAGGGAAGGTCTTCTTGGTTTGGAAGCACCCGGAATGAACTTTCTGCCCGCCGCCAGTGCGTTGAAAAGGAAGGAGAGAAGGAAAAGCTACAGAGTCCCGCGACCTCAACTGTTGTCTCGTCGCACATCTTCCCACGACGC
The DNA here is from genome assembly GCA_017312745.1 of Gryllus bimaculatus. Taxonomy (NCBI): domain Eukaryota; kingdom Metazoa; phylum Arthropoda; class Insecta; order Orthoptera; family Gryllidae; genus Gryllus; species Gryllus bimaculatus. The sequence continues at coordinate 1,011,524 of BOPP01000054.1, read as the reverse complement.
GAACAGAGGGGGAGCGGAGGCCGCCGTAAAGAGCCAGTTGACCTTTGATGCAGCCCGCTCTGTTCCCGCGCCGTCGCGCGCGTTGCTCAATGCTCAATGCACGCACTGCGCCTTCTCGCGTGCGTTTCCCCCTGGGCGGTCGCCTCCACCACCACATAGAGCACTACGAGTCGCTTACGTTGAGGAAATGCGGTCATTACGTCCCATATTTTATTTAATTTCATTTTATTACATTTCTTTCTTTCATTGCACTTAATGTTATTTCATTGCACTTAATGTTATTTCATTGCACTTAATGTTATTTCATTGCACTTAATGTTATTTCATTTCATTCAATTTTATTTCATTTCATTCAATTTTATTTCATTTTATTTTATTTTATTTCATTTTATTTTATTTTATTCATTTTATTAGGGTTTATGAATTCTTCATCTTCAGAGATGTTCGAGACCTATTAATGATCCTATAGAATCATCATTATTAAATGATTGCATAAATAATGTTGATGCCGAGTATGAATATAGTTGTTGATGCCAGGTTAGGGTGCAGATTTTGCAATCTCCAAGAAACATATTCCAGTAATAGAGTTCACATCATCAGCAACTGCCACTATTGTGTAATTTTATTTCCCCTAATATCCCGCGGGAAAAAATTCTGCGAACGCGCAAGCGCTCAAGGAAGAAATGTGACAGTAGGGAAGGCGTTAAAATTGTTTTAAAAGTAGCGAAGGAAAGCGGTTGTTAATAAATAAGAGTTTTAGCGATTGTTAGATTATCGCAAATATTTACATATTATCGTGTATATTATATCGTAAATACTACAATTATCATGTGTAATGCCGTTTACTTTATCTACATACGACACGTTTTATGACTTTCACACATTTTCCTATCTAATATGATCTTCAAAAACGTGTGAGGGAAACTTACTTTTCACACGCCCATTTGGGTAGATTATATCCATTACGGGTGAGAAATTTCAGATTAACATATTCAAATGTTTACATTTTTCAGTCCAAAACTCTTCTCTTTCATTGTTTTGTGATTTTCAAGTCGTTCTAGATATTTTTAAAAAAACTTCGACACGTATAACGTATGTTATTGTTATATTTATTTTATCTTTCAAATGTTTAATACAATAAATATAGATATATTTAATTGTCGAAATTATAAAAAACACTTATGATGATTGAGACACGTGCATTTTGTGCATGTTTTCGTATGTGTATCGAGTGCAGCCCACCATTTTGCACGTGGTTTTCTTCTCCTCCATTTTTGGCCAATGATCGGTTTTATCAGTTCCTACTCCCTCGCCAGGCAATTGCGCCCAGCTCTTCTTCGCTTTCTGCTCCAGTTCTCATCAGCAGAGGAAGGGCGTCCTCTCTTAGATGTCCATATAATCAAATATTTGCACTTTTCATTCAAAATCGTTTCTCCTCATTGTTTTGTGTTTTTCAAGTCTTCCTGTGTTTTAACAAAACCGTTGATATCTCCCACATGGATTGAGGCTCCTTAGTTTTCCGTCTATTTATCCGAAGTTAGTAATATAGGAAATGTACAAAACCCGAGACTTTCAATTTTGGGACTTGTAACTCCCAAGCTTCGGCTTCGTGTATGTAAATAACGCGCATGTTATTCGATGCATACAGCTTCATTTTGGTGAGCAATACACCGAGACACTACAGACGAGATGTATGATATAGGATGATATAGGATATCACTTTAACATAGATCATATATACTCGTAAGCTAGCCTAGGCCACGCAAACTGGCAGGGCTAGCCTAGGCCATGCAAACTGGTAGATGAGTCTAGGCCATGCAATTTCATAGTTTAGCCTAGATCACCCTCACTCGTAAGCGTGTGTAGATTGTACAAACTCGTAGGCTAGGCTACCTACTTGTAGGTTAGCCTACATCAGACAAACTCTTAGGCCAGGGAAGCCTAGGCAACCATGCCACGGACAAACCTGCAGCTTTGTGGGGTTAGACGCTTGCTCTGCCGTCCGTTCGTATCTCGTTCTCCCACCTGTTCATCCTTTCAGGTCTCGCTGCGCCCAAGACCTCGCTGCTTTACTCGCGACGTCAAGTCGCTCCTCGGCCTACTTCCTGTGCACGAGATGGTGTCACTTCAACAACGGTTACAGTTCTCTTCCCACCTGATGCCAATAAAAGTTAAACCTAATGCTTTATCATTATAGTCAAGTGAAACTTCTAAAGACAGATGAAAGTTGGATTCATCCTGGAAATGCATAATGAAAGTGCATGACTGTGTGTTTATTTCTGTGCGTTTATTACATTCGTTTTTGGGAATTTATAGTTTCTGCAAACGTTTTTTTTTTTTTTTTGAAAATTTTGTTTAATTTTCACTGTCGCATATTTACCATCTGTTTATTTTGGAATATTTGGGTAATGGTATCACAAATCACCGAAATAAATAGTATTTACCTCTGAATCGTTTCATAAGTCTATTTTTTGTCTTAGGTCTGTATACATGTTGACTGTTTCCAGCACGCTCATTGATAATGAGGCAGTGCGTTCGTTCAATTTCTTCAGATATACTTAACACGTTTTGGTGTAAAGCCCCGTGTCTGAGTAATGACGAGATATTTGCAAAACGTCTGGTTTGTCACGAAGCACTAGCTTTCCAAATGTTTGTTTATTTCTGTGTTGTGTAAATTCGTGGAGAAATCTGTGAAATTCAAATTACTGTAGAAAGGGTGAAATCTGAAAACCGTCATGTAGAAAAATGAAGAGAACAAAGACAATGAAAAAAGAAGCTGCAAATGTAGATGTGTGTAAAGCAAAACTTGTTCTTGTCTAGTAACGCAGTATAAGAGTCACTATTCACCATCATCATTATCGGATGGTTGACTAAAATATATTTGTTAAAACAATGAGAGTAATGTTACATTTCTATACATACTATACTTATCCCGCGCTATCAGAACGAAAGTCCAAAATTAAATGGACCACTATAAATTCTAATAAATTCTTTTTCTAACAAAAATTAAGTTTTTTTTCCATCCTTCCAAGTCGTGTTTTGCTAAAGTTGTTGCTAGCATCTTAACAGAAAAAGTTATCGGCTTATACCGAAAAGTTCAACTTTCGAATAATCTGTACAATACATCTTGCGAGGTGAGTTTTACACTTGACATATCTTCTGTTGTATTTCGAACGTCAACTAACGTTATCATAGAAGGATATGTTGATGTACTACATTTCGGTTGTAGTGTGTCGATGGCTGCTTTTAGGAGGAACTTAATGCGAGGAAAAGAAGAAAGATACAAGCGTTTCACGAGAAATGTCTAATTATATCCCACAAGGAAGAAGAGTTGTTGGTTGACCACGAAAGAGATGGAAATTTCAGGAGACGCAACAGGCAATATTGTCTAAGCGTGACGACGAAGAGGGAGGAGAGGGAGGAGAGCTTGATTAATAGTGAAAGAAACAGGAGAGCGCGAAAACATGCCGTGGCCTCGTTTCAGCCACTGCAAATTCTACGGGGCGAGACCGGGATAAGGAACCAGATTCACAGCAAGCAAACTTCTCTTGTTGGCCGTCTCAACGCCCGGCATCCGTTAAACCAACATACAATTTCAAATTCTCAATATGCCTCAGTGCAGTTGAAATAATTTGTTGAATGATTTCCCTCCTCCTCATTATTTTTCCCTACATGTGTGATAATCAAATGCAAATAATTTTATGGGTATAGGTCAGGAAAAGAAATAGGAAAAAAAAATTTCTGTTATATTGCGTTGAAATTTTAAATACAAAATCATAACGATTCTTTGCGCATAAAACATGTTAAACTTCGCAATTATTCTACAAGATAATAATTTTAGGGGTGTTAACAATAATTCGAAGATAGCCCATTTCAAATGAAATATCACTAGATCCAAATTTATTTCCGCAACTAATGTGCGCTACACTGATTTATGATATAAAGCACTATAGAATATGAAACACGAGTATCAGATAACCTGAACTATGATACAGTTGATCATAAATATAAAAAAGTTGATGGGTTTTATGGATTAATCCCGTATATACATTTATATTGATTTATAACATGCGAATGTAGTAAAACCATAAAAAAGTTGTTCCTTAAATGTAAGGAACATCTTACGTAAGTTACAACCTTTGCCTAACCAGTAATTCCATCTCTCAATATTATTTAGTGCACGCAAATTTAAACCCCTCAACAAAATTAGTTGGCCTACATACTAGTACTCATCACTTTACCGTTATTATGCTTATTATTATATTATTGCTTGCACTTATTTAATTTATGTATGCGACCGTATATAAAAGAGTCCCAGAAATTTCTAAGGCATGTAGAACATCAAAACTGGAAACTGGTAACTTTAGACAAAGAATAGAGGCTTCCTTTTTTCGTGTTAATTTTGTTTACTTTTATATCGCGAAATAGGATAACCAACTTACGAGTTCATTTCACCGTATATTTTTCGAAATTAGGTGATAAGAATAATTAGTATTTAATGTTGCAATTTTCTTCCATTCAAATTTTTTGTCTACAAGTTTTTAATTAATACCGTTCATTTTTTGTTGAACATTTTAGGTTTCTCGTAATTTTCAGTTATGTGTAAGGAATATTAAAAATAGTATAAAAACTAGATTTTCTCGAAAAAAGTTTCAAATTTTGATCCATCATTTTAAAACGTGAGGTCCACAACCGACCTACACGTACGCTCGAGTATTCCTAGTCGTGTGGCCGGGAGAGGTGTCTCAGGACGTCAACTGATGTCACTGCAGTACCTGTGACTGAGAGGATCTAGAGTTCTACTCCCCACGGTGGCAGGATTTTAGACACTAGCTTGTCGGCTAGGTCGACTTCAGTCGCTGTCCGAGGAGAATTCTAGCGGCCGGCTGTTCTGATTGGTATTTTTCCGTTGTTTCTCCGATCAACACCAGGCGAATGACGGAGCAGTACCCTAACAAAAGGGACATGGTCCGCGCGCGATCTTTCTTTTTTCTTCCTTGGTCTATCCCCACCACTTTCAAACACACTAACTAGCACTACACTACCACGCATGACGGGAGACCGGTCGGGAACATAGAGCTTGTCCCGGCTGGGGCGGTGCCCCGCTGGTGGGGGATACCTGATTGAGAAAACCTCTGCTAGACGACGATATGTCGGCGCCAAATCTCGGCATACAGCGGGGGATGACAACCGCCACCTCGCGAGCAAAACATGTACTAAACTTATGGAACTAATGACCTAAGACGTTGATGCGCCCGAAATCCCAAACAATCAAACTTCGTGGGCGTATGTGTGCGTGCAAGTAAGTGTGAGGATAGGACAAGGAAGAGGAAGGAAAGTCGCGCGCGGTCCGTGGCCCGTTTGTTCTGGTACTGCTCTGGCATTTATTTGGCATTTATAGGAGAAATCGGAAAAATACCAACAAGAGCAAGCAGCCACTAGGATTCTTCTCTAGGAGAGCACCTGGATTCGCAGCCTTGCGTCCAACGCAGCGCTCCCGAAGGCCCGCGGCCGGCCTCGCCAGCGAATACCGTTCGCAGCCACCATTCCCCCGCGGGGGGGGGGTCATTCCCGGGAGTTGGGCGGTGCGTGACGCCCACCGCCTGGGCGGAGGCTTCCAGCGCCACCTCCCATCCCAGCGCCCCCTTTTCATCCCATTACGCGCGGCCTTGCTTTCACCCTCCCTCGTGTATTAGCCGAGCACGTTTACGTCGCTCAGGTGATTATATCTATGTCACTGCTGTGCCTCAGACCGTCAGGTGCTAGGGATCCATTGGTGATGCTACTTGTTGAGGTAGGTTGAGTGTTAGTGCTGTCTAGAGGAGAATTCTAGAGGCCAGTTGCTCTAATCAGTCGTTTTCCATGGGTTCTCCGTTGAAAACCAGGCCAATGCCCGAGCAGTACCTTAACAAACGGGCGACGGACCGCGCGCGCTCTTTCCTTCCTCTTCCTTGTCCTATCCTCACCCCTTACACACTTACATACTACACACTACCACACACACACACTACCACACACGTTCGGGAGACCGGAGTGGATCTAAGAGCTTGTGCCGGCTAAAGCTTAGCCCTGCTGGTGGGAGATACAAGGTTGCGAAAAAACCCGCAAGCCGACAGTAGAGCGGCGCCGGATCTCGCCATCCAGAAGGGAAAGATCACTGCCACCGGCGGAGGAAAACATGCTCTACACTTACGGGACTAATAATCTTAGCAGTTGACGCGCCCGGAATTACTAAGAATCAATCAATTAGTGAATTAGAAGGCGAACGGAGGGCAAATAATAAGGAAGAAAAGATCGCGTGGCTCGTTTCTTAACACACTGCTCCGGCCTTCACCTGGTGTTCATCGGAGAAACCACGAAAAACGTCCGATGTGAGCACCCGGCCGCAGTATTCTTCTCCAAACAGAGGCTGAACGTAGAGCACTAGTACAATTTATTTAGTCGTGCACGACGTAAATATTCTGTTGTAGTTTCATCCCCTCGGGAGCTTAGATGTCGCTACTGTGACTGTCACTGTGAAGACGCTCGAGCTCCGATTGGATGAAGTAATTCAAGTACAGGAGTGAACACTTCGTGTTTGAAGTAATCTTAGTATAGGAACCGGTACCTTTGCTCATCCGCTGATAGTGTCCACCAATTCAGAGACTTGAGATCCACTCGTTTCTCCAGAAATTATGCCGAATGACGACTGAAAGTCTTTTCACATTAAAAAGGTAACAGTAGGGTAAGATATACTATTTGTACCAACCTCACGTTTTCCTTTAATCTGTAGACGATGTCCTCGTTTTCTTCGCCGCCGCCAGGGCCTTTCAACTCCCATATAACGTGGTGGAAACCATTACAGTGGCGCGCTCTAGAACATCACCTTCTACACAAACTAAAATACGAACTGCTGCCAACGATACTTGAAACGTGCGTGGCTGCTGCGTGAGTTCGTGGGTCGCAAGCAGGTCCATAATGTTACAAAAGATAACATCTACGTTTGCGCTTTCTTCAGGGGTTTCTAATATGAATATATTACGAATAATTCAACATTTAGACGACACTTCATGTAATTCTCACAAATTAGCTAACATTTGTGTGGGAAAGTTGGCGAGCCTAACCTGCAGCTGCACCCGAAGACACTAGCGCCTCCTGTCGTAGCACCCTCCAGCTTCGACCCCGGTTTTCATGGAGAGTGTCAAGGCCCTGTCCACCGCGTTCTGTTCTCGAAACAGAAGACGGAGCGGGGCGTTGGAACAGGGTGAAGAACCGCGGGGAGACGATGATCTGTGATATGACTATTAAGTTATAAAAATGAATGACGTTGCACTTTCGAAGCGTCGTTCTTGGCACTTCGGTTTCGTTGCTTTTATTTACGTTGAACAAATGACTGCTGTGAATCAGAAAGGGCATTTGTTCGTGAACAACTTGTGATTGTGACTGCGTTTATTTCAAGTGGTGACACTCCGTCTCTTAGACAGGCCTTTTTGAGGGTTTTGTTGTGATAATTTAAGATTTTTGGACGTGGCAGAAATGTCAATCCGAAAAACACACGGCGGTATACGAGGTGAATGACGTAAGCCAAAACTTCATAAAATGACAGCGCAGCTTTAATGAAAATTGTCATGACGAAAACACAACTATACATACAACATAACTATTTGATTAAATGTATTTATATTGGTTTACTGATTGGCAATTATTTGCATTACGGTCAAAGTTTTTGAATGAAGTGTTCATGAATAAAAATGGCTTTCATTCAAACAAATAAATGAAATATTCTTAAGGTCGTGTTTTTAATTGTATAACTTTATAAATTAGTTGGTCTCATGCTAACGTCACACACTGAATTATTGTTTTGAAAGTTAAAGTAACAAGATTTAGTCGCAGGCGAGCTGAACCTAATATAAGAGGAGTAGTCTATAGTATAAATGAAGGGTTAAAATATTTAATTATTTGAAAATTTGTTACATTAATATTTCTATGAAATAACCACCAAAACTTCTTTGTACACTACGATTTAAGTTATACGTTCAGGAGCAAGGACCAGTATTTTGGGAATCACACTAGAGTTTTCACCGTAACTACACAGCTATCTATATCATCCACGTTCAGAATTCGAACTCCAGGTCCTCTCTGTCAGGGGCACTGAAGAGGCAAGGCGTGTAACCCTGAACAACTCGGACAGTATGTCAAAAAAATGCTGGTACTAAACTCTTTTATTATATCCGTAGTATATATGAGTTTTGCGACTCTCATGCGCAACCAATCTTTATAAATGAAGTCTCTAAAGAAAGAGAATTTCACGTGACGACTTGCACTTTGTCTTAAAAAATATGAAGGTTTTGTTTAAAAAAAGCATCTAAATATTCATGTCAAATGCAACAACAAACACTTGGTCAGCAATGTTGAAATATATATGGTTCTAAAACTCTCAAACAAAGCATTCTAGGACCTTAAAACCTGAAAGTTTGAAGACAAGAATAGGTTCCTTACACCCTAATCTACAGGATGAGATCATCTTGGATATTGTTTTTTATATTTTTTCTGATTCGGCACTTCTCGATACTTCATTGCATTGCAATTGCAATTTCAAACATCGCAAAGAATAGGCTTGTACGTGTGTGATTCTGTATTTTCGCATGGACAAAGTTTGGTAGCTCTATGATGAGTCCAAATTTTTATTTGTTTTGTGACTCTCAAGGAAGTGAAAAGCAAACTGTCAATGAAGATCCTTTAATTATTACAAATGTTTAATTTTGAGAAATTGTTGTGAATTGTTTCAAGAACATCTGTCAATAATACTGAATAAACCTTTATTGAAAATTTGTTTCAAACATAGGTTGCAGTGTTTTTTATCTGATATTCTGTAAGTTCGTTGGAATTTACCTTTACACATTGTTTAAACAAATAAACACGTTTCGTGAACAACTTTCCCCTTAATATGAAAATGGATGTATAGGGAAGAGAGTGGGGTTTAACATGCGAGAATGAGAGCAATGACTTCCGCGGCCGAAGTCAGTCACTACTTGGCAGCCAAAGGCACTTGTGCCTAGTCTTCCGGTCCGCCAAGTACAGTCTCTCCGCAACGAGCCGAATCAGGGCCTCCTATTAAAATAGCATTTGTGTTGGTATTTTGGCGGTATTTATGGCGCAACTTTTCTTGAACGATGGATTGAAGAAATGCGGGTAGAGTGGGGGTATTAGTTACGAAATCGGCCACTAGATTTTATGAAGTAATGCCAATCTCTGGAGAATCAGTTATGCCTTCGCAACTTTCTCAATAATTTGCGTTCTAACTTTATCTCGAGTTCGAGTTATCTCCTGTGATAGATCCGTACATGCTTCGGACATTTCTTTAGATTTTTTGATAAAATAACCGATAGAAGTTCTAGTATTCAAAAGAAAATAGTTTCTATTTCGCGCCAGTGAAGATGTGTTGGGAAGGTGGTCATCAGTGCTTACTGCGAGCTTCTGCCTTCATCTGTTTATTGTGCCAGAGAGGGGGGAAGCAAGGTCATCGTTGAAGAAACGTTGCGCGAGTAATAGCAAGCAAATCACTGGGAAACAACTGAAGGGGACAACACTTCCAGCATCTATATGGTTGTGGTGGGTACGCAATTTACGTTTTCGAGCTGCAGCTCGTGTTACCAACATAATTTCAGTTGCAAGCACTCTCACCCGGAAGGTGCCACAGCGGAGTAACTTTCCTGTCGCGCTGCAGTTACTCATGTTGGAGTTCTCGCACGGCTACGCTATTTCATTAGGAAGAGGACCTGCTGCGGAGAAGTAGCCCTGTGTTGTGCTACGCGCGACGGCCTGCGCCAGAGGTCTTTAGGACCCTGGTCCAATTGGTCTGAGCGGTCTGCGTGCTTCTGACAGCTGCCGGCGCCCACGCGCTGCACTTTGCCGCCAATCGACTAATCTCCTTCATCCTCAGCCGGGCGCTTGGCCCTGCGAGGCTCTTGTTGAGAGACAGTGAAGCGGTACGCCCCTTTCGTCGAATGAAGCTGTCTGTTTTTGGTCGCTTATTGTTGCCAGCCCAAATTGGGAGGCGAGGTCGGAGAGTAACACGATGAAATGATTTACATTAATTCCACAAAGGTTGGCTAACTTGTGTTTGAGCTGTAGAATTTCCTATTATATGCATCATTCCGCCAATTGGAGAATCATGGCAAGAAATCTGTTTACTTTTACAGCTAGAATGTAAATAAAGTACACTTAAAAAAAACATTATTTTAAAGAAATATTCTTTTTATGCATTGTTATTTCATTAAAAGTTACTCTTATTGCCACATTAATTAAAGAGGGGATGGAAATAAACAATGGAGGCCTTTTCTAATTCCTAATTTACGGTCTTACCGTTTACATCCTTTTGATGCCTTAATGCATTCACATTCTTGGCTGCTTGCAACATAATGCATATCAATTCTTTAGTATCTTGTTTTTAGTGGAAATATCGGAACAATGAAAATCATTCGTGAAAACTATCCCTAACCTTCAACACGCATTGAACCTTCAGTATTAAGTACAATAGTACAATTTGAGTATAAAATGAAACATAAGCCAAATAAAATTTAAAATTGAGAGTAAAATTAGAATTAATTACGATAGTTTTTATTATTTGCTGAATTACCAGACCACCTGATGATGCAGCCACATTGTCACGAAACGTCTTTAGTAGATTGAAGCCAAATAAAATAATTATTTAAAAATAATACTTGATTTTGTTTTTAATATTATAAAATAACATTCTACATAAATATCAGAAAATGTATTTTTTGGTATGCTTGCCGCAAAGTAACACTTTCTGATCAACAAACAGAGGAGGTAGGTTCTACATTCCATGGAAGACAGCTGAAAATTATTTCCCCCCTGAATTAATTCCTGGCTTTTCTCCGAATGTCATGGTGAAGAGAGGAGATGCGAAATCTACGTTCTACCACGATGTTCGAAGTTAAAACACAACCACAAAACATCGATGTTTCAAAACTACGATGTTCGAAGTAAAAACATCACCACAAAATAAGTGATGATTTTAATTTACGTTGGGATGGGGGATATTTTCTTTGACAGTGACGTGTTTATTAATGTACGATAAAGATATAACGACAAATAAAACAAAATTTGACAGTGTGAGCGCTAGGCTCGTCTCAAATGTTCAGTGGTTCCTCCGATCGCAGCAGAATGATTCCGGAGGAAGGGGGAGCCCCTACGCGCATTGCACTTGTGTGGATTCATTTGCCTCTCTCCGTGGGAAACACCAGCAAAGGTGTGGGACATGCCGGGGCATGGGGACATCTCTCGAGGGAGAGATGGTCTGGTCCACGAAGGTAGAAAACACAGAGTTCGCTCGACGCAGCTCATTATCTGACAGTGCAATGCTTCTTATGATTCCATATTTTAACTTTTACAAAGGGGCATTTTGGAACTTTTTCCTTCACAAAGAAATCGTCGGAAACAAAACATCGAGGAAAAAACATCGATAGTGAAAAACATCGACTTTAATACATATATGTTTAAAAAATCGATGTAGTATAAACATGTATGAAACATCGATGTAGAATATACATGTATAAAATATCTATGTAGTATACACAGGTATAAAACATTGATGTTTCAATAAAATATGTTTTGAAACTATCGCAATGAATGTCCCTGTTTCTAATGGCAGGCACAGATCCACGGGGAAGGAAATGGAGTAAATTCACCCAATCCCCAAAATGTTTCATTAACTATTAATCTGAACTTGTCGCGAACCTTTCAAACAAACATATTTTCGGATAATCATTAAATCGAAGAAAATCTGATTGCAGCGCGAGCTGAGTGTAGCCTGCGATATTTGACAAAATCTGTAATATGGCACGTGACCGAAACATTTTCGAATTCCCCGCGCCCAGAGTTCGTGTGTGGGTCCGTCCGCGCCAAATGGGGAGCGCCGGTGGCCGCGGCGACGTGGCGCGGCGGCAGCGCGGCCCCCAACGGGACGCGCCGGCGGGCGGGGCGTGCGTGCGGTGGGTCACGCGAGGGTCACGCGGTCGCGGCGGACGTGCGGGCGCGCGGCCGCTTCCGCTCACGTCGCCGACGCGCGGCGCTCCCCTTCCCCCACCCCCACCCCCACTTCCCACTTCCCACTCCCACAAGGTGCTTGCTGCGGCTGCTAGATAGTCCCTTTTGTTTCTAGGGATGGGGTGGATTCGAGGGATAATCAGAAGGCAGAGGCGGATGGGACCACTTGTCCCAGGCCCCGAATTTCTCTGCGTCAAAAAGAAATTTAAAAAAAAAAGTTTCGTCTCTAATAGAAACTAAATTATATAAGTTATTTCCGATTTATGGAATCATCAATTATGATTATGAATTGGGGGATGGGAGAACTTTTCTTTGAAATGAGGGCACCCATGAATCAAATATTCCAGACCTCCCGTTTTCTCTGGGCGCCCCAGGTGGTTGTAGTTGTTCAGGGGACTTGGGGTGATGGAGGTGATGGTGCAGTTGTTTTCATTGTTGCTGTGCTGGTGTTAAGAGTATGAATAAGTTGTTGTTCCTGCTGCGTCTGCTGTCGTGTCTTCGTTTGCACAGTGCTTACGTACTGTCTATTGGCCCAGTCCCCGAACAGGCACAACGCGCCCTGAGGAATATCTCTTTTCGCCGAGAGAAAGATGAATGCGAACACTTCCATCTGTCTAGGACGCGGCGGCTCCCGGTCGGCCAAGTAGTTACTACTTCTGGCTGTGGAAGCATACGCTTCCAAAGGATATTTTGATAAGTAATACGAGTGCTTTGGAATTTGTCTGAGAATTTTCCAAGCACGAGTGGAATTTAATAGGACCATTCCACGAGTGAAATTATGTCCAATAGAGTTTCAAACTGCTCTAAATATGGATAATAACTAAAAGCGTATGTTAAATTAAGATGTTATAGTGCATACGCTGTTTATTGGAAATCAACATAGTGATCGATGTGTACCGCCTTCTAAAATAGATGAGTCACTGTTTAAGATTGGCCAGTAGGTAGAAGCGGTATGAAAAATCGGATACAAAACTCATACACTTTCTGAGGTACACCGCCCTGATTGCGGTGCGGTGAACAATTTTGGTTTTAATTTCACAAGTGGAATAGTAATGCTAAATTTATATCCAATTCATTGGAGGGAGAGTACTGATTTCTGCAAATTTCTTGACTTGTATTTCCCCCTTCTTCGCCGCTCTTGTGTTTTTGAGCGCCCTCTGCGCGGCTCGCCTGTGATTTAGGCGCAGCGCAGACGGGCGCGCGCGTGCCAAGGGGGGGTGGGGCGTGCCCGTGCCGGCAGCCGTGCGTAACGCGCCCGCCCGTTGTCGTGTTGCAGGTGAGTGCAGTCGCCTGTCGCCCTCGCCGCAGGTGTGCCGCAGGGGCCGGGTCAAGCGGGCGCCGCGCCGCCTCGGAAGCGCCGGCCTCACAAGGCGCCCCGACCGAGCGAGCGGAGCGGAAACGCTCCTTGCGATGGCCAGATCCGGTGCTAGACAATTTGGGGCCCGGGGTAATACTCAAACGTAGCCCTCACCTCCAAAAAAAATTAAAATGTGAAAGTTGAATAAAGAAGTTATTTTGTTTCAAAAGTAAAAAAAAATGTAAGAAAGAAAGTAAAAAGAAAAAACTGACAACGTTTAAGTTGAAAAACGTTTCGGAAATTCATTAATTTCATAGAGTTTTGCCTTGTGAGTAACGACTATAATTAACTATTTAAGTTTAACAAATTAATTGAAAATTTTACGAAATATCAGGATATCGTACTGAGAGTTGTATATTTACGATAACGACATTCACGAGTTCTATTTCCTTTTTCATCTTTTTACTATTTTTTTCCATTAGTCGCATCATTTGCCCATGCATATACTGCGAATAACACTTCTGCCAACTTCACGGCTCCCAACATACAGGGGGCGAGGTTGTTCCGTTATCCAATCAGATGCTTCGAATTGCGATGATGTCACTACAGGGTTGACGATGATTATTTTTTAAACAAATTGAAATAAAGTGCGAAGCAACTGAAAATTGGAGAACGCCGAGTGCCATTAGTGTTTGATTATGCGTCATGTGTGCCGTTCTGTATCGTCTATAAGGCGTGTCATTTGGTTACTTCGTGCATATTTAGTGACAATACTTAGAAGCTGATACAGTCAGGGCTTGGTTTCCGGGCGGAACGCGAGGGTACGGCGTTCCGGCAGGTCAGGAATAATTATTAAATTGTTATTAGTACTAAATTAATAATTAATTTGGGGCCTGATCCGTGTTCTAAACTTTCATAAATCACACTCTGGATATACTTATGACACAATGTGTATGTATATCCATTTTAACGGATATTTATAATTTTTATCTTTGTGCCAAGGCATTTGGTAGGACACCCCCTTAAAAACCTTGCAGGTAAATTCAGTAACTTTAAAAAGTCCTGCAATTTTTTATTATTGTGAAAGTTCCGTGAAAAGTATGTACTCAAATCAAGAATACCTCGAGATTAAGTATTTCTCTCTTATAAATCTTTCAGAATACTAGGCATCTTCCTTCTAAAAACGCGTCTCTTTGTATTTACTTTACATTTGCTTTGCGCGTGTTATGCAAAAATGTTTTTTGTTATTCTTTTCATTGGCAGGATTAGTATAAGGAACTGCGATAAACTTATGTAACAATACTTCGTGAAATAAACTAGTGCCACTATTACAATTCTACTGTAAATCCAATAAGTTGGATCTCAACAGCTGATGTGACGAGCACGTGTCTGCCGCCCGAGTGAGTGGCAACGTCGCACGCTCCTACTCCGGGCTGAAAGGAAATATTATTCGGCCAAAAGCACCGGCTCAGCCGGCCAGAGCCGCAGAGCGCCAGCGGCGTCGCGGGCTGTGAGGAAACCGAGCCGGTCATCCGCCCCCGAAATTCTCGGCGGCGCCCGCGGGCGGCGGCCCAACGCCCCCTCAAGCCACGGGCGTCCGCAGGCGGACCTCCCATCGGGGCGCGTGGGCGAAGACGCTTTCGCCGGCGGGCGCGAACCGCCCCCGCGATCGCCCGCTCCGCCCGCGAAGACGCGAGGGGGGAGGCAGGGGGGCGCCCTTGGCCGCGTTCGCAGTTTCCCAACCCCCTCCTTCCAACTACTCCCCCCCCCACAAGGCGCCGCGAGTTTCCCCCGGCGCACGCGTGCTCCGCAGGCGAAAACGCGCGCGACGGGCGCTGCGCAACATCCGGGGGACCGGCGCCCCCCCGCGCAATTCATAACGGCTGCCCGGCGCTCGGACCGGCTTAGGAGGCTCAGAGCGTCAATTGATGTCACTGCGATGTCTCTGACCGGCAGGTCCGTATCCACCCACGCACATCCACGTGGAGAGTGGGGACAGAAAAGATTTCGGGGGCAAGCGATTCGTTCTTTTAGATTCATTCAAGAAATACAGTGTTTCCTCGAATTTGAGACTGACTAGGTTTAACACATAGCCAGAATTGCTCCTCTTTCTTCAGCGACATTGATGGGAGGTCATATAGGGTTCGAGTTCCAACGGTGGCATCGTTTTCGACACAGGCTGCGTAGCTAAGCCGAATTCAGCCGCTGTCTGGAGGAGACTTCTAGCTGCCGGCTGCTCTAATTGACAGTTTTCCATGGTTTCTCCGATCGACGCCCGTTGAATGACGGAGCAGTAACCACACAAACGGGCCATGGCGATCTTTCCAACCGCTTACTTCTCCTATGCTCTCCTGTTACACACACGCACTACACAAGCACACATGCCGTGTCAGGGGCTTAGAGCTTGTCCCAGTTGGAGCAGTGCCCCACTGTGGAGAGATACCTGGTTGAGGAAAAACTCCGCTGGCGGACGGTAGTTTGACGCCGGATATCGCCATCCAGCGGCGTAGATTATCGCCACCTCCCAGGAGGGAAATATGCACTGCACTTACGGGACTAATGACCTTGGTCGTCGACGCGCCCGGAATCATTAGTAATCAATCAAATCTCGGTTTGTCTATGTGAAGTTTGTGGTAGACGAAGCGAGCTAGGTAGGTCGTCTCCGAATCTCGTCATCCAGCGGGGCAGATTGCTGCCACATCTCACGAATAAAACATACCCTACACTTACGGGACTATCTTAGCAGTTAACGCGCTTGGAAACACTAATTAATCAATCAAAAAATGTCTTAAGTATTATTTTATCACGTACAGTATGAAATAATCAGAATGCGATGTAAATGACAAAATATCGCAGGTCTAAGTAAGTTAAATCATTTCTTGACGTCTTACGTCTTGCGTTTCACTACAACATTATTACGTCTACTACGTCTGGTTTTGAATTGAAATTGAACAAAAAGGAAATATCTGAGTTTTATCTGTAGGATTCTTTCGTCTGAAACAAGCCTGTGTTGATATTTTCACTTCTAGAGCAGCTCATCTTGTTCAACTAGTATCGCGGGCCTCACTGGAACTCGCTGCATCTGCTCCTGTTCCATCTTTCATTTTTTGTAAAACAGTGGTGGCTCAAGGCCGCAAAAGAGGCTGGAGTGCTTCTATATTGTTTATTTCACATTCCGTAATAAGAATCTACTTGAAAGTTCTAACAAGAATCTTGGTCACTTCATGAAATTACCGAAATGGTCTAGTTACAAAAAATTAAAAACGTTTAGTGCACTTAACTTTTAACGTCTACGTTTCTTCCCGACGTAATTTAATGTAACTGCATAATTGTCATAATTGTGTAATTATTTTAACACTGCCCTCGATGCTCGGAACACACCGAGAACAACGTGATTCTCGGCATTTCATTCATATTACGTATAATTTGCCCACAGAAATCTTGAATGAACCTAGTCACGCCAGTTATTGGATTTTGTGAGGCACTCGATACTTTCTTTGGTGAGTATTCTCTCACAAAAATATGAAAACAAAACACTGTTAAGACGACGCAAATAAGTTATTCAACGTAGCTTTCAGACAACAATACACAATCCTGGCAGCTCATGCATTTGTTAACGTAGTACCAATTCCCTCACAGTAGAGATTTTCGCTCTGGGATTCAATGATCATGAGTTCGGTCTGAGTTTAGAAAGACTGGAAAAGAAACCTAAGGAAACGCGCGCATTTGAAAAGAAATTCATATTTTAGCAAATAGGGAAGCCGAAATAAATCCAATTTTAAAAAAAAGAATATGAAATGCGTTATAATAAGTGAATTGATAATCTGGCGAGCCACCATTTTCATACCCCTTGAGCTACAAATGTCTGCCCGTTGTGGCGTTATTTCATTTTTTAGTACAGACCCGATAAGCGCTAACTTAATCTACATGTTGCGTCATGCTCCGTCTAAAAGCGGGAATGCGTTGCACCTTACTAATTCTCCATTGGTGCGAATGTGGTGAGCAAAACTTTTCGTTGGGTGTCTTACGTCTTGCTCGTTGACGCAATGGCTATTTGGAGCAAACGAGACCTTTCGTGAATATCGCGTGATCGGTGCGTGTGACTGAACTTGACTGGCATGTAGGTGTTCTAAAATAATCGTGATATCTGATTCGTGTAAGGATGTTTTATTCGAAATGCGTAATTTAATCCGTATTTTTTACATTCAAATTTCTTGGTAAAACGAACTCCTTGTTATGTTACTTTTTCATTATCCTCTCTTCACCTATCTGAAACACTTCGAATTCAGCCACTGTACTTATTAATATCTAAATATTCGATAATAAAAATTGTGTCATTTCCCTTCCGTAGTCAAAATCATGAAACTACACATTATGTCATGTGTAATTTAATTACATATGTGTAATGTTGCCTTTTCTCTGAAGGACAAAATAAGATTGGTTATGTAAATGAGTATCTCCATTATATATTAAGTATCTTGATCTTAGGGTGCAACAAATATTAGGTTTAGGAAACATAACATGTAAAGATAATTAAAGTTAATGAAAATAATGTAAACAACTTTCTGCTATTCAGAGCTTACATGTGCCAAATTGCCATGTGTTACAAAAATGATTGCACAATTTATCGAAAGGAGCAGCATTTTTGTAAAGTGTTAATAGCACAAAAAAAAACATAAAAAGTATTCAAAACGAAATGTCACTTTCATGTAACTTTTCACTGCGAATGAACAATAAGGGGTGTGCGGTGTAAATGAAAAGCGGGCAGGTTTCAGTGATGTCGCCAGCCAACAAAGGCAGCTGCCTGCGGTAGGTACGCGCCACCGGACCTCCGCGGCTGCCAGAGAACGGGTTGCAGCGGTCGGGGACGTTGACGAAACGCCCGCTCTCTGTCAAATTAGGCCCCAGCGTCCGCTAGACGATTGATCGGCAGTCAGAAATTGTCGAGGAATCGTGTAAAAGGCTTCATCTGTCAGATAACACTCTCAAAATGGCCGACCACGTGTCCAACTGGTTCGGTTGTCATTATTATTCCTGACTCGTTCGTGGGGAGCGAGACATGCTGACTCATTAACATCACTGTTGGTTGTTGGTTTTTTTTCTGTCTGCCTCTCTTTCTCGTTTTCTCTCTTTCTGCCGTACTGAAGAGCATGTAAATGCGATCTGATGTAAAAGCTTAACATCTGGCATGAGTTTCGCAACATCCTTTCGGTGAAGTGTCTTTCATTGAGGGCATTTTCATTCATGACTTGATCTCGTGGGGCTCAGGACATGTTCTGTGTGCATTACGTTCGACACCGGGATTGGAATTCGCAAGAGGTTTGACGAACATTCTGTGCGACGAAGCATTAAACGTATGGGACACTAAACGCGAGTAGGTACTTGCAGCGTCGTTTTATGTCTCAGAGATTTAGATTAGGTCAAATTACAAAAAAAATACAATAATATTTTATTACTATCAAGCTAATCATAAATCGCAGCACACATCAATACTATCTGAGAAATAATTACTTACAATATAGAAACTACATGTGGTATAATATGAAAAGCTACGAGAAAGCAGTTGGAATTTTTTCGCTAAACGAACTGATTCGAAAAGTAAACTTGCAAATGTTTTCATTCGTATCTTTAATGCATGCCATTGTGCATAAGAAACGAGAGAGGAAAATAATGAAATGGAGAGAGGATGACAGACGAATGAATGGATTTTGCAGATGGTCAAGCCGCTGCAAACGGACCTTGTACTTCTGCGGTGTAGAATATTGTTTAGGTTCTCTTTCTACACGAAAGCCACGAATGCTCATGGAAATGAGACATACAGCGTTTCTTCTTCTCGAAAGAAGTGTTTTATGAAGTTCAGCAAGAAGATAAAAAGTAAATAATTTACGAGTAGATTACTATCCATGCTTTTCTTTAGTGACTTGTCTCTCCACACACATACACACCCACGCCAAACTCTCCTCGCCCCCAAAGCCCTCTTTTAAACCAAGAACACGTGCCGAACTTTCTTAGGGTGTAAAAAACAGATTATAATTATGTTCTAGATGCTCTATATAGAATTTTAATATCATGAATAATCAAAATAGATTATCATACAATGGTGTTCTTTGTATTTAACTCTTGTTAAGGCTGAAATACAGAAATCATCTTAAAAATAATTCTTAATTTTGTTATTTTTATCTGAGTGAGAATTAAAAATTTGAAGACTACTTCCATAAAAAGTTATTCCGACGCAAGTTACATCGGCTTGGGGAAATGCAACTCTTCAACTGTACACAGCATTGTAAGAACCTTCTTTCTACGTCTTTTGCCTTCATTGAAGCTACAGTGGCGCCTCTGGACGTTAGTTCATGAATCATCAGTTTCTGTGACTAGGCGTCAAACAAAGATCCCAAACAAGCAAAGCATTGTCGTGAGCCAGCTACGAGTAAATGCAAATTGTGATTCCTGAACACGAGATATTGAATTATCAACGCAAGAGACATACGCGTGTATCTGATCTTTTTAAATAAATGAATTTGAGGAAAGCAACGAAACCTAACCAAAACTATCGTCTCCTGAAATTGTTTTCAGCCTCATATTTAGTTAACGTTTCGCAAGAAAACCCTTGAAATACACATGCAAATAAAATTCGACGGCATTCCATAGCGATTTCAGCTGGATGGTGAGGCACGGGGCAAAATTGAAGTGAATTTGAATAAAACCATATTTTGGGTATCCCAAAAACGGGTATTTCCGTTGAAATTTCGAAATAATTTTTTTGCAGCGTTACATAGTAACTTTCTGAATATTATGCTTATTACTCCGTATGTACGAATGCATCTGAGAAAGTAAAATTAAAGAAATATCATTTAAAAATCGTTTTGTATATTACGCGGGATTTCACTGAGCTTTTTCACTTGAGAGAATCGTTCCTCAAGCAATCACACCAGAATAAATCTCTCTCAATAAAGCTGTACATAAGCCCCCGATATATAAATAGATATTTTGTGTTAAATAGTATTGTTGCATGTTAGATAGATTTATTATTTCTGCATGTAGGTTTGTTTAACCTGGTGGCCGACCACTACAATTTACATATTACAATTAGGAATATTGATATATTATAATATTTTAAGACAATACTAATAATAGCAAAATAATGAAATAATAACTATTTTAATAAGCCTAGCATGCTAATTAATACATTTTACAAATGCCCTTAGTTAATATACTTTTAAATCTTTGTACACCTAGAGGAAAGGGATTCATGGTTGTCGCAGATAACTTATTCCAGTCCGTTATTGTTCTATTTGTGAATGAAAATTTTCCAACATCTGTTCTCTGTGGCCTGAACTGAATTTTGTGCTTGTGATCCGTTCTACTAAAATATGTGGATCTAACCGAGTTGAATGTACAAGTAGATATCTGTCCAAGCTGAATAACCGACATACGCTTTGTACAGGGCGAAGAGTCTTGACTTAACCCTCCTGATTTCTTGAGACTTCCAATCTACTTTCTTCCTATTGCTGCGGAAAGTACGTTTACACGCTCTCAATGTTATTAAAATGAAAATTGTTTTATCCTCTGACGCACTTACCTTTACAAACTACAAATAAGTATTACATATTTATCAGTACCAGAAACTACGTATCAGCCGATGCGATTCAAAATCATTAGCTTGGTGGTCTGTTTGGGCGGAGAGGTTAGTGACCGTTGCATTACTTGATTAAGGCGACAGTGGCGCCACCGGCCTGGTGACAATGAATCACCATTTGCCGCGACGCGAAGCGACACACCACCCGGCGTGGGAAGTGCACTGTCGACGTTTTCCATAGCGCCCCTCGCCGCTGCTGACGCCACGTCCAAACTCGTGCATTGTGGCTCTCCATGTCCGGGAATTGAATACCTAACCGTAAAAGATGATTTTTGATCTAAGACATATGAGGAAAATTATGCGTTGCAAGACTAGAGAGCGTTTTGTTGTTATAATCGAAGTTGGCAGCTCACTTCGATGTAAAAACAAAAAGCAAAATTTGTGTGAAATTATTTTTGCTTGTCTGCGCAATGTGCTGCGGATACTGGTGTAGATGTGGTTTAATTATTGTATGCTGCTTTTGTAAAAGTAAGAAATGACTACAGTTCCTGGCTGCAGGAATAATTGCAGATCGCACCGCAGGCGTTTCGTTTGAATTATTTTGGACTTTTTCAAGTGATGGCCAGAGGGTTAGTAGTTCAGAAATTGCAATATGATATTACATATCCGCTCCTAACAACAGAGGAAGTATAGGCTGTTTTATTTTTAAGTTGTGAGCAAGGGATACAGCAAGTCTATCACCAACAATTTCCCCTCGTTGTTGTTCAGAAGCACTATGTTCTCTATGGGAATTTCCCTGTCGGAATAATTTTGTAGTATACCTAAAAGTATGTACTGGAAATTTGAGGACTTCCTGCTGATAACATTTGCATCAT
The DNA here is from genome assembly GCA_017312745.1 of Gryllus bimaculatus. Lineage (NCBI taxonomy): Eukaryota > Metazoa > Arthropoda > Insecta > Orthoptera > Gryllidae > Gryllus > Gryllus bimaculatus. Next base: position 989,725 of record BOPP01000054.1, on the reverse strand, counting down.
TGCTAGGACTTGGTTGGTTATGCCAACTTATTCACTGTGGCTACTCGGCTATTGCTTAAGAGCTATAACAGGATATTCAGGTATTGTCATTTAGTCTGCTTGCTTGATCCACAAATGTGGTAGTTATCGTTTTCAATTTCCTAGCCTATTATGTGGTTTTTGTTAAATTTAATCGCATTTGCATTACATTGCTTAGAATAATAAATCCTTTGGTTTCACTACAGATGCTTTCAGTCATCAGCCAAGCATTGGATGCCTCTATATAAACATTTTCTTCGTTAATGCTGCTGTCGTACACCCAGCATGTTTTTGAAATGCAAAATATATTTGCTTACGTACTTACGTACGTTCCAAAACAATGCTGATGAACTGACTGCACCGATTGTCACCAGAAACAGCGTTACGTATGTTGTAACGTATTTAATTAAACGTTTCTTAGGCATTTGTGTATTGTCAGCAGAAAATTCGATTCTATTGAAATGCAGTTACTTAGGAATTCCAACCGCGTACGAAAATTGGGATATCGTTTACGTTTAGAGGATAAACAGCAGACATTAAAACATTAAATAAAACATAATTACTTAGAAACATATGCTCTACATGTACCAACGTATATTCGTTCGATAAAATTATTGGGTGTTGCAGTCTAATAAGCAACCAACGAATACCATTAACTACCGCAGCTTTGTGCAAACCGATAAGTTTTTTTTGCTCCAGTTGCCAAAAAAGAACGTCACACACAAAAGTGATATTTACCTGAAAATTGTATTAAGTGCCGACTTTTAGTTACACAGAAATTAATTTTTCTATTTCTTGATACCGAAAAAGTGTTTTTATGTTACTTTTTCTATCTTATATATAATCATCACCCCATCTATGCCACTGTTTCGCCCATCACTTTCTCTCTCCGTCTTTGTTCATGATCGTTCTCTCTCCCTTTCTATTCATTCTTCCCCTTTCTTCTTCTCTCTCCCTTCCTCTTTCTCTCTCCCTCTCCCTTCCTCTCTCTCCCTCTCCCTTCCTCTCTCTCCCTCTCCCTTCCTCTCTCTCCCTTGCTCCTTCCTCTCTTCTCAACCTCTCCTTTCTCTCTCTCCCCTTCTCGCCCGTACCCTCTCTAACCTTCGCACTTGTCCTCACCTTCCTCTTCTCCCCCTCTCCTTCCTCTCTCCCCCTCTCCCTTCCTCTCTCCCCCTTTCCTTCCTCCCCCCTCTCCCCTTCCGCCCTCTCCTCTCCTCCTTCCTCTCCTCTCTCCCTTCCTTCTCCTCTCCTCTCTC
>BOPP01000054.1:959913-982423 GCA_017312745.1 Gryllus bimaculatus | reverse complement strand
CCTCGGCACTTGGCCGACGCCCACGCCCCTCCCCTCCCCTCCCGTCCCCCCTCATTAACTTCCCCTGGTCTTGAATAAATCCAGTGGTCGCAGCAGATACCTTGGGGTACTCCGTAACTTTGGGATGTTTTAATAAATTTTAAACCCTCACTCTTCTGGTTGATTATTTCCTAACTCACATGCCCCTCATCTTTCCTCTTTGCTCTTCACTTCTTTACCTAGCCCTTCCTCTTCAGTCTTAATATAGTTACAAATAAAATAAAATTTGGAAGCACGTAAAATAAACTGTCGTTTGTTCAATACAGCATTTTCAAGACCGGCCACATTCCATGTAGCTGGTCACGGTCGTCTTTTTTTTCCTTTTTTGTGAGTTGCAGTCGATCTATCGAGAACAGGCGGCGGTTCGTCGTTTAGTCGAGATCAACTCCTGAATTTGCTGATAGCCTGCGCAGCGGTACCGAGCGTGCGTGTCCGAGGTTAGCGAGGCGATGCGATAGTACAGCGAGTTTTTAAGTTCAAAGATGAATATCGGCTTCAAGCGCAAAGAATATTGAGTGAGAGCGTTTATAAACGCGATGCCAAGAGTCGTCTGAATACAAACGATTTCCTGTGATAAAAATTGTCTTGCATTAGGTTTTCAAGTTCAGGTGAATAGTATGATTATCGGCCATTATAATTACAGTTCTATCTTCTCTGCAATGTTACTATCATGAAGCCGGCTAAAAATCTCACCTCGGAAATTTCTTAAACAAATTCCTGAATGTCCGTCGATTCCTTAGCTACAATGTCGAAAAACGGGCCTCCGGCCGCTCGCGATCTTTCCTTACTCATCCTTGCCCCCTCCTCCCTCCTTACTCTCTCACAGACAGACCTATTCACACACGCACACTACCAAATGTGTCAGGAGAGCAGCCGGGAGCTAAGAGCGTGTCCCAGCTGTGGCGGTGCCCGGTGTGGAGATACCTGCAGATGGAAATCCGCAAGTTAACGTGTAGTTCGTTCGATCCCGCCATCCATCGGAGGGAAGGTAACAGACACGTGTATGCTATAAAACATTTACTACAATTATGGGACTAATGAAATTAGCACCTTCCGCTCCCCGAAACCTAATCAAACAAACGGATAGTCTGAAAGACAGGCGTTTCGCCGTCACCGATTTTTCGGTATCAAGAACCCATAAAACATGGATTCTGACAACTCAACGTGTTACAGGAATTAATTTATTACATATGGAAACAATATTCATCCATTACCACGGCCAGGCAATATGAGACTCCTTTCCAAAAACTCATCATTTCCCACAATATTATCATGTACTTTCTCTGTACTTAATAAGATTTATGTGAGAAAGTAAAATATAAATATTTTGATGTTAGATACCGTATCTCCAATTCTTAGTACTGGTTGCTGATGCTTAGTACATTGTTATACATCTCTAATTGGGGGAATGGTAAAGAATCAGAGGAATCGTCACGAAAGAATCATCTTAAGGTTTGCAACTATTTCAGGTCGAAACATTGATAAAACAAGTGAAACCATTAGGCAACTACTTTGTATAATACACATCGTAATTTTTAACCTTCACTCTATTAGTTTTCATTTTATTAAAAGTAAATGTTAATGTAAATTTTATCCTTCTTCCATATTGTATGTCGGTGTAACTTTGTCATGGAACTATGTGTAATTAGTTAAAATTTGAAGTATTCATTTCTGCGAATGTTGCTTGTCAAGACACATCACAGAATTTACATTGCCTTGCACTCTCTAGGGACCGGAGCAACCGTGAGCTGTGAGATTAATGTTCTCTGAAGCATCCGTTGAGTAACAAATATGAATTTATTGCAGTTAAATGTAAATTATTCAGAGACATGTGAGAAACGTGTATGGTCGTTGTTGATTTCATACGCTAACGCCTACACTGATTGCAACTTCACGCAGTAAATGTATATTTGAATTTTAATTCACAACAATATAAAATACAGCGTGATTTAAATGCACTGCACAATGTGCATTCAACTTTAAGTACTTCCTGCGTGAATATAATGGAAACCAGAACAACTGGTACAGTCAATTGGATGCATGCCAAGCGGCAGGTGTTTCAGACGTAATGGTGTACATATGTTCCATGGATTGCATGCTTAATGTAACCGTCGACGAGAACTGAAGTGTCTCTTTAAACAGCTACGTGCAAGTAAATGATTTTTGTAGCTGAAGAAAAGATGAAAAGTAAATAAAGAGATACTGCTGATATAACAATGCAAATAGAAACTGGGAAAGTTGCCTATTTATCTTAGGTTAAATTACTTTCCTTCTACAAATTCAAGTAATTTTCTAAATTACTCTTGGTTGCAGTTGGTTGAGATCTAACCATTGTTTGTTGGTCCGAAATCAAAGAAAATAATTCTACGTTATCTCAGAAAAGTCATAAGAATAAAATATAAAAGCAGTGCTAAATCACTTTACTGTTTGTATTCATCTTGTGATCGAATTGTTAGTGTTAAAACATTTACAAATCTTTATAACAGAGCATTATTTATATTAAAACCTATTTATTTGTGACGCAAACTTATGGGAGAAATTAACGTTTAATGATGCGCCGTAGAACTTTTTGTAGTTTATTTCGAGAAAATGAGAAAGAAAAAAGAACAATGAGATAGCGGCGAAAACATTACAAGAATACAGAACTATATTTACATTCTTCCAAAAGCTTCAGTAGGAGAACCCTGGGAAAGCGAAAGTTGTATTAGTCAAAGGAACAGAATGCAAATATGAGTGAGTTAGAAATGAAAACAAACCAACGTAGGAATATTGAAGGATACCAACGAAATTCGAAAGTGTTTGAAGACGTTGTAGGAAAGAAAATTAAACGTGTCTATGCGCATACTAAGATAAAAATTTCTTACTAACAATTTTGAGAGCAAAGATTCTGAAGATAACTTAAGATAACATTGGAAAGTTATTGGATGAGTCAGACTGGATTCGTTAGGCTCGCGAAAGTCTTTTGAATTCCGTTATTTTTCAAGGAAGGTTCGAGAAAGATTATAGCTCTTTCAAAAAACGACTTATTTTCATGCGCCAAAATGAGAACACGAAGTTGGTGGAGAATTAAGTCAAGAGTAAGCAGGAGTTGTTTGGAGGAACAAGAGCCACACCTACAACTTGAGCTGTGCGATTTGCAAGGCGATACATTCCTACAGAACAAACAAGACATCGCATTCTTAAAACTTCTATCCTACGAAATATTACCGAAATTAAGACCGTTTGCAGTACACATGACTTCAATGTTCAGGAACTCGTATTTATGTGAATGTGTTTTCATCTATGAAATTTATTAAAAATCAGTGGAGAAAAGTCGACTTGAGAATTCTCCTCTGTTGCGTCTTTTGTAATTAGGAATGACAGAAGTGGAGAGACACTTGTTCATTTGCAGATGAAGCTGATACAGCACTCCCACTAACAATTTTATTCAAGTTTTGTTTTGACTACATTGTTAGTCTGTCTCTAGGCAATTTATTTTTCGTTATACCATTTGTAAAATATTGTTTCTAATGAACTAACATCGTTGAGTGCTCTTCGTCAAAATTCAATTCTTGTAGGCATAATTATTTGTTGTTTTTCATGTTTACTTTTTCAATACTTTTAGGCAAATATAAGTGTATTAAACAATTAAAATGGCTATACTTTTGTTTCAATTAATCTCTGTGTATTATGTCATACCGGCCTTTTCGCAGAATGTTATGAAAATGTCCCAATATTAAAGTGCAGACAGCTTCCATTCCTAAGGTTTCTAAAGTTGTTCTCGAGCCCTTACAATTTGCAAACCCTTGCTGCAGATGGTGAAATTTTCCTTGAAAATAGTTCTCGAATTGATCTACAAGGCCGCGACAACCTGCAACTGGACTACAGTTCCTCATCCTTAGTTTAATTATCTCCAGTCCGAAATCCAACTCATCTTAACGATTATTAATCCCGTTAATGTTAAGTTGAAACTTAACACTTCCCTATAGTGAAGTGTTAATTAACGTCATTATAACTTGTCTAAAACAATATGAAACTCCACTACAATTATTAGCGGTGCGTATCTCAACTACGCCGTCTGGCTATGAACTCTTCAAAACGCAATTGTAAATTCTACACGTACAAAAATATGGCACCTCTATTTACCGTTAAAAAGGGTGATGAGGTGGGAGGGAGGGAGAGGGAGAGAGAGAGAGAGAGAGAGAGAGAGAGAGAGGGACATGTAGAGAGAGAGAGAGACAGGGAAAAAGAGTGGGAGGGAGGGGAAGGAAAAGAGGGAGAGATGAAAGGAGTAAGAGAGTGTGCGTAGTTTTGGAAGTTTCACAAAGAAAATTGTTTTGTTGACTTCACAATCGTATCAACAAAATATTCACTAGTGATTACTTGAAAGCTACACCCAACACAGCTGATCCGACAAAACTTCGATGGAACAGTCCAACTGCGCGCCGCCAACCAAACGGAATCAGCCGAAGCGTCCTTCCCTCCGCGTTGCGAATCGAGTGTAACATCCAATCAACGCGCACAAAGCCCTTTTCCCGGGCACGCGCCTCGCGGTGTCGGGACGAGGTTTTGCTTAAGAAAGCGAAACCCGCGGGCGGCGGGCGGGAAAGCCGGGCGGGGCGGGGCGGGGGCGGGACGGCATGCCCCGATTGCAACGCTAATGGCCGCCTGCAGCCACGTAACAGTTGGACCGGAATGCCTTCAGCCTCTGCCGGAACGCGCCGGGGCGACGGTTCCGGAAAATGCCGCCGCACGCGCGCCTGCAGTCCTCTCGCGATCGGTTTCGCACGAAAAGGAGAACTGGCTGTTGCAAGGAGGGAGGATATTCTAAAATATTTAAGGAAGGGATTTTAAAGAGTTAAAGGAAACAATATAATTACGTGGCCGGATTTTGTACTATCTTGGCTACCTGGGACAAGTCGAGTTGTGACTGACGTTTGGGCTGACATGTTGCCTTCCTCAGAGCTTAGTGCGTACGGCAGCCACTACGATAGCGACACGGCTCAACCCTTCTAGCCTGGAAAATATGAAGAAAACGATAGTTTTATTGAAACGGTTGACTTGTTTGAATATATTGTGTTTCCGTGCGTGTCAATTACTAAGGTAGTTAGTCCCGCAAGTGTAGTGTATTTGTTTTTCTTGTGGGGAGGCGACGGTGATCTTTCTCGCAAGATGGTGAGATCTGGTGCCAACCTACACGTCTCTACGCGTCAGCTAGCAGGGTTTTCCTCAACCACGTCCCTCCCACCACCGGAGTACCTCTCTCTGAGGGGAGCTCAAAGCTCGCAACTGCTCTCCCGGCATGTGTGGGACAAGTGTAAGTAAGATAGGACAATGAAGAGGAAGGAAAGACTGCGCGCCGTGCGTATCCCGTTTGTTAGGGTGCTGCTCCGGCAATCGTGTGATCTTGATGTGAAAATCCACGGAAAACTACCGATCAGAGCAACCGGCCTCTAGAATTCTCCTCCAGACAGCGGCTGACGTCGACCTAGCTAGAAAACTAGTGACGAACATCCTGCCATAGTCGACACACGAACTCTAGGGCCTTCTGGAGAAAAGCACTGCAGTAACATCAGCTGATGCTCTGAGCCACCTAATCCGGTAATAACTATTAACTTTATGCATTACTTTGAAATTCAACATTTTAATTTATAAACAATTCGGTAATGGGAAAGTAAAAAATATGTTTGCATATCTACCAGTGGTGATTTTTTTTTTTACCAGCTATAGTTGGAATTTAAAATGGAAGACTTTCAAAATATATAGGTTTGTAGAATATGGTTATTAACAATATTAAAATACCGTGACCAATAAATATAATTTTGAAGCAAATTGTATATAAAACTGCCATTTGTCCATTAAGCCATTTTCAAGACCAACCACACTCCATGAGCCTGGTCTCGATAGTCTTTCTTTTGTTTTTTGCCAGTTTCAATCGATCCATCGAAAGTAATTCATCGAAATTAAGTTCGTCATTCAGGCAAGAACAACTCCTGTCGTGGCTGATGTTCTTGAGTGCTACCAAACAAGAGTCTGAGGTTAGCAAACAATAGTACTAGAGCGAGATTTTTTAAGTTCAAAGGTAAAGTTCGTTTTCAAGATCATGGATTATTGACTGGATATAAACGCAATGCCCATATATCGTCTGACTGCAAACAATTTTCTGTAACAATTATTTGACGCATTAAGTTTTTAAGTCAAGATGAATGACAGAATTTTTTGGGAATACAATTTACTTAGTTGATCTGCCCTCTCTGGAATATTACTAGTAACATGAACGTGTGAAAAAATATAGATTCAGGATTTTACTCTACAAATTCCTCAGCGGCTGTCGTTTGCTTGGCTAAAGTGTCGGAAAGCGATTGTCCACCGTTTACGGCGAGAAACCTTCCACAAACCATGACAGAAACGTGGCCCGTCGCTTGCTATTTTTTGCGTGCACCGCTGTGCTTTCTCCACATTTTGACCAGTCCGCGTAGTCGTTAGTGATCGAAGGAAACATGGTTCTTTCACATTTAATTTGTTTCATTGCCTTTTAGGTAAAAATGTGTCGATTTTTGTTTTAGGGAAATTATGTATCGTGAAATAATTTTCGTTTCTAACTCACACATTTAGTTTTAAAATCTTTCACATATTGCATACGATGATAATACACAGTCGAAGCAGTATGATTAAATGCCGTCTTGTATTTTCAAAATTTCGTATCAGCCAACGCATTTATTCCAAAATGTTTAATCTTCTGTTTTTGCTTTTCGATTCTCTAAATATATCATTCTCGGAAGTAAAAGAACGCTAACTGAAAAGCCCAAAATGCTATTTGCTAAATAATTTACACGATTATTCTTGATTGTCAAGATTACATTGCTTTATTACATTGCAAAGAAAATCACGCTTTTAAAATATTTGGAAGAAACATAGTCAAGATTTTAGATTCGATATAATGTCATAATTCACAATCATTGAAGCTCTTTGAGTTAAAAGAAATTCACAATATGTCATAATGAATTTCAAATTTAGTTCTAAGAGGCCTGCATTATGAATTCTCCCAATTATTTTTTCTGTCATTCCACTTACATAAAATATTCATTTTATAAATATTCTTGTATAAATAAAACAAATAAATAAAACTAAATAAAGGCAAATTTACAAAAGATTCCAAGCATATAAGCCTTTCACTCAATTTCTGTTTCTCTTCATAGTTACCTTCACTCTACAGGACATGTCAGAATAATGATTGAATCTTCTAGGGAATGGAAGAGGGGTTCAACAGAATCCTTATTTGCCAATGGAAAACAAGAGGGTAATCTTATTACAAGCAAATTACACATGTGCCCGTGATTGGAAGGCAATCCATTACGCACGGTATTTGGCAGGTCATGTTGTGACGCAAAACGTTTTCGTGTAACCACCAAACACCAGTGTACGATGGCTTGCGTAAAAATGAGGGCAAATGTCGCATGTTTAGCTTCGTTATATAAAATTGCTCAGTGCTTGTTCAATGGTAGAAAGTGTTATCTTGCCCCCCCTCTTACATGCCCTCGAGGTTTGTGATATTTATTCTGAGACATTTGTAATATTTATTGCGACACGAGCTTAACAAGGTATTGAAGCAGTCGAATATTTTAGAGCTTTCTTTTTTTTTCTTGAAACTTCTCAGTGGTTGCCAATCTGAGCTTTACATAGTAAATACATCAAGCTGGTAAAATATATTTTACAAAATGGAGAATAGATAGTAGTAATCGTAATATTTTCATATGTAATCTGTGATATTTTATTCTCGATTTTCGAGCAAATCAAATATTGTCTTCATAAAAAAATCTTGATAGACAATGAAATCATATTGAACAAGTCAAAAAGGCATATGTTGGGCATTCACAGATAATCGAAATGGTACAGAGTAGTTGAGATGTTGCTGTCGCGTCACGCCGTGCTTAAAATCTTCAAAACGGTTTTTGCACGGAGTAGCCTACCGCAATCAAGTGCCATCTCCACCTTTCGCGCTTGCGCAAATGATGCGAAACTCAAGTAGCGCAACATTTCGCAACGTGACGTGCAAAATCTCCGTGTTAGGGCGTTCGTAGAGCAATTGACAACAATATCGATCTTCTGTTCCTGCGCAATTGGAGTTTCGCATCACTTTTGTGTATTTGCGCAAGCTCACATGATCGAGATTTGCAAACGAGTGCTGTACGCTATGGCTTGCAACAGGGAGTTTGTGCACACCCGAATGTCAAAGCAATCGTAAGCACTATCTACCTTCTGCTCATTTGGCTTCTGCTTCAGTTCAATTTCTCACCACTTAGTGCATCTGTGCATGCGCAGATCTATAGTGCAGCCCGCTATTGCGTTTACAATTTCCTTAATTTAAAAAGAAATAGAGTATCGACACTTCACGTTTTGCCGCCTCCCCCCCCCCTCCCAGCCACCACGCCATCCCTCACAAAGCGTTTGTTTACATCTCCGCGCGGGCGTCGGCCGCATCCTGCGGCGAGGCGCGCGCAGCCGGGCGCTTCCTGGCGCGAGGCGGGCGTCTCGTTCGGCAGCAGGCGGGAGGGGCGTGGCACTTTCTCCGCGCCCCGGGGGGAGGGGGGCGCCGCATTCCTGGCGCGTCACTGAACCCGGCCCCCGGCGCTCTTGAACCGCTGCCCTGCTGATGCGCCGCCGCTCGGAGCGCGCGCGCTCTGGCGTCGCGCGGGCAGCAGCCGCCCCAGCACGCGCGCCGCCGCGGCCCCGACGTCATTCAGCGTTGGCAGCCACGGGAGGAAGAGGGAATTCAGATGAGACCTACCTTTCGAACGATGTCGGCCGTTTGGAATGATGTCGGCCGTTTGGAATGATGTCGGCCGTTTGGAATGATGTCGGCCGTTTTGGATGAATGTCGCGCCGTTGGACATAGATTGTCTGCCGTTTGGAATGATGTCGGCCGTTGGAATTGTGTGGCCCGTGAAGGCGCCGTGTATGGCCTTTGGAAGATTGTTGAATGATGTCGGCCGTTTGGAATGATGTCGGCCGTTTGGAATGATGTGCCGTTTTGAATGAGTCGGCCGTTGAATGATGTCCGGAATGATGTCGGCCGTTGACGTGTCGGCTTGGGAAAGGCTATGATGTCGGCCGTTTGGAAAGATGTCGGCCGTTTGGAAAGATGTGCGGGCCCGTTTCGAAAGATGTCGGCCCTTTTCGAAAGATGATCGGCCCTTTCGAAAGGATGTCGGCCCTTTCGAAAGATTGATCGCCCTTTTCGAAAGATGTCGGCCCCTTTCGAAAGAGTGGCCTCGGATGTTCGCGGTGCGAAAGATGTCGGTTCGGTGCGAAAGACTGTCGGTCGCGGTGCGAAAGATGTCGGTCCGGTGCGAAAGATGTCGGTCCGGTGCGAAAGATGTCGGTCCGGTGCGAAAGATGTCGGTCCGGTGCGAAAGATGTCGGCCGGTGCGAAAGATGTCGGCCGGTGCGAAAGATGTCGGCCGGTGCGAAAGATGCCGGCGGGTTGGGGAGGAATATGTAGATTCGGAATGTGTCTGCGAGTTCGACGTATGTGTAGACTCATGTTCATTACCGATGTTATCTATGCAAAACAAATTCGTACATATCGATAGTTCACCGCTCACACCCGCATTGATGTTTCCGACAGATGAAATGGCATAATCAAAGAATGGAAGGTTAGGCGTTGTCCCCAAATTATTTACCCACATATGTTGCTCAGTTCTTCTACCAACGATTTTCACGTTAATTGGTTAGATACGTGATAACCTCCGCTTTTGAATTGACGAACTGGGGGATGCTAGGACTGTACTTAAACAACCTTCAATGATCTCTTATTTTATTAAAACTACTTTTCATTTATGTTCTTTAAAACCCAATACCATGAGCATATTCTCAATATTATTCTTTTACAACTTCATTGTCAAAATTATATAAGCCAAGTTCAATTTTCAATTATTGCATTATTGCTAAACATGCATCCTCTGAATTAACATTAATTCTAAGAAAAATAGAAAGAGCATGAGATAAATTGTGAAAGCATCTTGACATTGCGAGGAACACTATCTTTCTCTTTAATCTAAGACAACCTAACAGGTCAACATGAGTTGGGTTAGCGCTGTATTGTAGCCAGTGAGCTGGCGTGATTCTGCGAAGTCGTAAAATAGAAAAGACGGGAGCCGAACCGTGGGCGACATTCAAAAGTGTCTTCATTCAACACCCAATACAAAGAATGCCAATATTAAATAACTGAATATAAAAGAATAGGCGCTGCGATTGGCTAATTTATTGACGACACGAACAAAATAAAATAATGCAATCCATGGTAGATTAATTAAAGAACATAAATTGAATAGCCGCAATTATAGCCCTTGTGTAATGTTAATTACATTGCAATTATAACAGTAATTGGATGATTGCTATATAAACGTATAATTACAATACATGGTTTAATATGATAGTGTTTTGTATTTTTTACATGCCATGGGTAATATGAATAGTTATGCTCAAGGCAGATTGTATTTAAACGCAATCTGCAGTAAACTCAAATATAAACGATTTTGTTAGCACGAACTGATTGTATCCCAGGGCATAAAATTATTACGGAGGCTGGACACACAGGCACCAAGATAGAAGTAGAAGAGTGTGCTATGCGTGTTTATGCTGTTGAAGAGCACGAGTATGATACGTATGGGCCACTTGCTGATGATACTGGTATGATCGGGATAAATACTTGGTTGATTGGTTGACGCATCAAATGGTAATATCAATAGTCCCGTAAGTGTAGGACATTTTTATCGAGGAAGCTGGCGGAGATCTTTCGGCGTTGGATGACGAGATCCCCATCCAGGTATCTCCCACCAGCGGGGCACCGCCCCATTCGGGAGAAACTCTAAGCTCTTAACTTCTTTCCTGCCATATGTGGTAGTGTATGGAATACATGACTAGGTGTGTAAGGGGGCGAAAGTAAGATAAGAAAGATGATAAAAAGGTAGCGCGCGCTCCCAGACCTGTTTGTTGGAGTACTGTTCCAGCCTTCACCTGGCGGTAATCGGAGAAACCTCGGAAAACTACTGCTGAATGCAGAAATCAGCTAAAATTCGCATCCAGATAGCGACTGAATTTCCCGAATATCTAGCTAATTACGAAAACCCTGCCATCGTCGGGATTCGAACCATAGGACCTCCGGTTCAGAGGCGCTGCAATGATATCATTTGATGCCCTGAACTACCGAAGTCGGTGATAAGTAAAAAGTGGTATTACCCTGATTTAAACTACATTTTTTCGGATAGTTAAGAACACCCTAAACTTCACACGAAGGTAAAGATCTATTTAGCGCCTCTGCAGACTTGTCCCTTTTCCGCATATTTCTATACATAATTGGCTGATACAGGAGAAATAATTGTGGAAATATGGTTTGAAAGTTTTGAAGAGTTATCTTGTTGTTTTTTCTTATTTGTTAAATAATTTCTCTCTGTCTTTTTCTCTTTCCCTGTCCTTTTCTCTCTCTGTTTTTTCTCTTTCCCTGTCCTTTTCTCTCTGTTTTTTCTCTTTCCCTGTCCTTTTCTCTCTCTGTTTTTTCTCTTTTTCTTCCCTATTTCCCCTCTATTTCATTATTACGCCGCCCATTTGTTCTATCATTTTCTTCCTCGATTAACGTCACACGGCAACGCTCAGCAACAATGATGCCCTGGTTGATTGGAAATTGCATCTAAGTGAAGCGTCATTTTGTGCTGCAGCGCCATCTAGCGGAGTTACAATAAAGTCTTTGCGTAATTGCCTATGCAACACCTTAAGTACGAATAACAAAAAACGTTGATTTTTATATATTAGATTATCCGACACGTAATTTTCTTTATTATTTAATTTTTTTTTTTTTCGTGGTTTCACTTTTTGCCCTGTTCCATTCCCTTCTCAGTCTCCCCTATACCTTCTTCGGCAGGATATCTATTTCCAATTGTTTTTATGAAAGTCTATTTTATTTTACCCTTTTCACATGTCATACGGACGACTCAACAGCATTCATTCCTCTTGGATCTTAAAGAGATTTGGCTTTGTCAGTATGAAAATTACATTCTTTCGTTAATTGCCATACAAGAATACAGGTAACGAAATTGCCAATTAGAGCCTTATTTTCTTAAGATTAATATAGAACTTCTTTGTACAGTAGGTTATATTTACCGTTATATAAATGAGACTAAACTTAACAGGTTCGGAAAAATGTAGTATCTTTTTACACGTTCCATTTTTTAAGACCGATGGGTGAATATGTACTTCTTTCAAATATGTATTTATACCAATGTGGTGTATCGTGATGACTTTAAACATATATTTATTGGTATCTTGTGGTCGAGTTGCTTCCTCAAATAACTTTATGTTCTTACCTCGATATTTCAATTTAAATCAATATCTAAAATTGTCCAAAATGCAATGAAAGTTCACTCTCAAAAGATATATAATTAATTTGTAAGTAGTAGTTAATATTCAGTTTACGCTGATAAAAGTGTAAACATTTTCAATCATAATTTAGGCATATTAAATATGAAGTATTCCTGTAAACCGCCCCTGAAAACACGCGTTCGCAAGTTAAATTAGAAAGGGAAGTTTCCTAAGAATTTCAATGAAGTTGAGGGTGGCAGTTAATACTTTCCCCCTAAGAGAGGAGGAGAAAGTGAACTTAGTAAAAAAAAGAGGGAGTGAGTTAATTATTTTTTGCGTTGTGTTCCCCACATCTAATATTCTCGTACGTTCATTTGAATTATGCTGGGATTATTCTGGGAGTTAGTTTATTTATTATTCAACATTTTTGGAGAATACCGACATAAATTGGGAATAAATGTTTAGAAAATTACTTATCGAATATTTGAAGTTTCGGAAAACATAATTTAATAAAAGTTAATATGTAGACAGACATGTAACGATGGTAATGAGACGATGATAATGAAATAGACGATGTAATGAGATATAGCTCATAGGCGTGTAGACTCTAGAAATTTTACCATCAGGGTGAGGACGTCAGAAGGAAGTAATAGTCGAAGAACGGGGATAATCAGAGAGGATGTATGGTTGGGAATGAAGTAGAGTAGATTGGAATGGAGGGGTAGTTGAGATTGGTATAGGTTGTGAGGTGTGGAGAAGTGGTAAGAGTGGAGTGGTGAGGTGGGATGGAGTGTAAGGGAGAGAGTGGTAGTGGGATGGAGTGGAAGGGAGAGAGTGGTAATGGGATGGAGAGGACAGGTAGAGTGGAGTTGAGGGGAGGGGACAGGAGTGGTGGAGAGAGGAGAGGAATGGGAGTGATAGATGTAGTGGGAGGGGAGGGGAAGGAACATGTGCGGTGGGTGGGGTGAATGGCAGTGGAGAGGGGAGTGGGGTGGAGTGGAGGGCATGGGTGAAGAGGGGTAGGTAAACGTACAGGTGGGGTGGAGTGGCGAGGAGAGGAGATGTGGAGGGGGAGAATGTAAGAGGTGGGCGAAGGAGGGAAGATGTGGGAACGAAGGGGGCGGAGGTGAGAAAGGGGTGGAGGGGAGTGGAAGAGATGTGTGTGGAGGGGAAAGGTGAGTGAGTGGTGTGGTAGGGGTGTGGCGGGGCTAAGATTGTCGTGGAGTGCAGCGCTAGACGCGACCAGTGTTGTTCGGAGAGGGAGGGGGCGGTGGCCGTCGGACGCCGAAGTTCCCCGCGCGGCGCGCTGCCTGCGCCTCTTCCGTTCTTTGTTTCCTCCCGCTCGAAAACACTTTGCGGGGGCGGTTCGCGGAAGTTGGCTCGTTTCTCCCTCCACACCCAACCCCACCCCTCCGGCGCCGCCCGCTTCGCTTTTATTTCTCTTTTCATCCCAGCGCGCCGCCGACGCCTATATGAAATCCGAACCCGATGCGAAACAGTTTGGCGCCTCTATTCATCAGGCGTGGAGGCACATTTAAAGATACGTTTTCGTGCAAAAACTACCAAAATCACAACCCATTAGTTAAAAAAATTTATTTCCTATTTGGTAATAAAATTATAGTATAGAAATAAGATTTTATCTGCGGATCTTAACTTTGTTGTTGCACAACAAAGGGAATTGTTGGGCAACGGGCAAGTTGAAGCTGCTAAAAACTCCGGAGTACAGTTACTCACGAAAAATCCCCAACTGTCGCAAAGATATCGATTGATTGATACGCTTTTGTGCATTAATTTCGGAACGCGATTTCTTAGAAAATCTGACACAATAGCAACAATTTTGTAAAAGAGCCTTATATTTATGTATAATTCTATTTATTCGTCTATATAATCTATTATCTCGTCTATCATTTTACTTGTTTTTCTATATACAATAAATACATCCATTTATTTACTTCTGTATTAATGAATTTATATTTGCCCCTCATGTCTGAATCTCCGCGCTTAGTGCTAGTCATTTATGTGGCGGAGCCACGCTGATCGGAGATATCTGGTTAGAGAAAATCTCCCAAGCCGACGTGTACGGCTGTGCCAGATCTCGCAATCCAGCGGGGACATATATCCGCCAACTCCCGAATAAAAGCATGCACTACATTTACGGAACTAATGACCTTAGCAGTTGACGCTCCCGGAAACAAACCAATCAATAACTCCGTGTGTGTGGTGGGCGCGGCGCGAGGCCAGAGCGTACAATTGATTGATTGTTATTCCGAGCGCTCAACTGCTAAGTTCATTAGTTCCGTAAGTGTAGTGCATTTTTTCTCTCCGGAGGTGGCGGTGATATTCCCTCGCTTGATGGTGAGATTCGTTGCTGTCCAAACAGGTATCTTCAGACATCGATGCACAGCGCCAGCCGTGACAAGCTATAATGTAGGTAGGTTAAAATGACAAAGTAAATGTGGAGCCATATCTTCACCAAATGTGAAAAAAATCAATTCATGTCATGGGTACATACTGTTTCTATCCGTAGGTTAAAAATCTCGATATCATTGGACGCTTTAGTGCGAAGAGAAACTAATTTAGGGTTTCTATATAGAGATACACAAACTCCGCTTGTTCGTATTAATATGCTAATATAATTTATTTGTTTGAAAAAAAATATTTATTATTCACGCCTTTCAGTATCAATTAAATAGTTCATTATCCTTTTCTCTCCTCCCATTTTGTACTCATTCTTTCTTCCTTGCCTCACCCATTCTGTTTATAACTTCCTTTTCCTCCTCTATCTCTCTGCATCTCTGTCCTTACCTTGGTCTTCTTTTATTACCCTTCAAGTACTTCTGCGTTCTCCCTGCCATCCGCTATCACTGTTGCCAACGACCAAAGAGGGAAACCTTCGCGTGCCGAGGAAGAATCGAATTTGCTTCAAAAATGATGATCTGTGGACGCTGCCCCTTCGAGAGTCACGCGCAGCGAATCCACTTAGCGGAAGAAAGCCGACTTCGTTACTATTTCACTCGCCACCGGTAAACGATGTCAACTGAAGTAATGAATTCTATTACTAATTTTCTACGCGCACAGAAATTGAAAGAAAACAGCGCAGACTCCGTCTATGTGAGATGTGCGTGTAGTTTCTTTAGATACCCAGAAACTCGAAAAAAAACATGAAAGTTTTGAATTAGACTAAAGAATAAGAATTATTCTCTAGAACAGAGAATTCTTTAGAGCATAGCAAGAGTCCAAGATAAAAGATTTTACCATTAAAAGGGTAAACAACAACGATTTTGATATTCTTGATAAGTAATGAACTGTAGTATGATGTGTCCATTTATATTATGTTATTGCAGAATGTATGAAGAGTATGTTTTTTAAAATATTTGTTGTAAACTTGCAAGTATTTTATACTTGAGCAGTATGTGTGATACTTTTTTGAACAGTTTTGTGTGTGTGTGTGTGTGTGTGTTGTGAGGGAGGGGGTAGGGGTCTGCTTCACTTTTGCGGCCGCAGGGTCAATAGTTTCGTATCGATGGAGTGTCTGTCCTTTATTTAGATCTCTTCCTGTCCTTCATTCAGATCGAACTACTGGTGGGAGAAATGGCTATTTGTTTCATTAACATTCCAGAAGTACTCTAGTAAAATGTGTTTTATAGGGGAGTTTCAAGAACCTAAATCATATTTTGAAGCGCATTAACCCTACCATTGCTATGAAAAGCTAGTTCGATTCTTCTCGGCAAGAGTAGATTGGCATAATATTAGACGGATCTTTATGGAATAGTCTGACAACTATGTTTTCTCACCTTCAAGAAAAGCACAACAAACACCCCCATAATAGTTATTTAAGAAACTAATACACAAAATTAGTCTTTAGAGTTCGAAAGAAATGTTGAAAATGCATTATGGAGTACGCCAAAGACACTTTCTTATGTTATTTCGACAGATTATTTTTCGATACGAATTGGCAGAAACTTTCAAGTAACTACTCTTCGAAAGATTCCCAATAGACAAGGCAGTAGACAGTGATATGTTTACTTTGCAAATTCCAGTTTTTTGGCTTCGCCATGACTTTTTAATCAATTTTATCTTCCGCGACCAGCAAAGTAATCCTATAAAATCAATGAACAGTGCTGATGAATACCAGTTTCCATGAGGGAATGGTGAAAAATAGTACGTGTTTAAATTAGAGATAGCAAAACATCGATGTAACTAAACATTGATATTCAAAGATAAATTGTCAATGTTTATATCGACCAAAAACCATCGATAGTTTTTAACATCGAGATTGTATAGGTTTACTAATCTCTAACATTAAATTTAGGCCCAACAAAATTTATAGTGATAGTGGTCCTGTTTATAAATTTTTACGAGTAGTTTCTGTAGTTCAAAATTAACTGGAAACAGTTAAACTAATGGTGCTACAGAATGGCTCGGACCTCCTCGTAGTGAAGTTATCTAATTTCCTTAGTTTCCTGGTTTTACAATCTTACCCCATACTCTTGCCAGCTGACTACCGCCGCACAAGTACACATTTTCGACATTTTCTCAATTTTTCGATTTCCTAATAGAAGAACCGAAATATTACTTCAAGAATATAAAAGAAGAGTAAAACCTCAAAGGATGCTTGTTGAAGATAGTTCAAACAGCCTTCGTCTGGTTTGAAAACACAAACATGTAATGGCGACAGCAGTTACCTTGTACAAAATTATACAAAACCTATACAAAATTGTGTATTGTGGGATTTTAAATTGACAAAAAAAACATCGAAAACGTAAATACATCGAACACAAAACATCGAAAACGTAAGTACATCGAACACAAAACATCGAAAACGTAAGTACATCGAACACAAAACATCGAAAACGTAAAACAAAGAACACAAAACATCCGTGTTAAAAGAACATTGGTTTTGATACATCGATGTTTAAAACTTCGATGTTTTCAAAGCGTCCACATCGACGTCGCATCCCTACTTCAGATGCATTGCAGTGTCAGTCATTCACCGCGAAGATTCGTTACTGCGCCGAAGCGGCGGCAGCAGCGCTGCGTCTGCGTTCGATGTTGAATCGGAAGTTGCGTCGCCAACAGGGAGAGGGCAGAGATTGAATCTGAGTAGAAACAGCGGGCGTTTCTCTCTCCCCCCCCCCGTCAGCCACGGCTTCTCCTTCCTCTTCCGCCCCATCGATCCGCCGAAGGTGGTGCCAGCCACACTTCTCCAGAAAGGAGGCGAAAAAATCAGGTTTCAACGGACATGAGATCTGCACCATTCTGTTTAACGACCTTCACGCTACCCAAAAACAAAATATAAGCCAAACTTTTTATGTTGAAAATGTACTAGGGGCTTCATGAAAAGAATCCCCCCCCCAAAAAAAAATTAAAATATCGGTTTCAAATGAAAGAGGGAGTGCCATTAGCTAGATTGATGGCGGAATATCATTTTTTGGGAAAATCAGCTGAACGGTTTAGCCGCTTGCGTTGTTCACAGATGGACAGACAGGCCGACGTTTTGCCGTCATTCGATTTTTCGGTATCAAAAGCTCACGAAACATGCATTATGGCTACTCTACGTGTTAGAGGGTTTTTTTCTAAATTTAGAAAAGGGATTTATCTACTTTTCAATTACTCGGGACCTGTAATGAAGAGTTTTTCTGCCGAACATTCGCATCGGTTTTTCGCGCAGCAATACACAACTTTTCATCAACCGGTAAAGCGAGAAGGTAAAAAGTTATTTGTATTGGTTGTCTCTAGGATATATGGACTCAAGAAACTACGCGAATGCATGTGTAGGGCCTCTGCTAACTTACGCAATAAGCTCTCGAAGAACGCAACAAAAAAAGTTATTCTTAATAACTGCTTTTTTTAATTTTAATGAAAGTCTACTCTTAATGTTAAACAATGATTATTAATACAACTATTTCATATAACTAACTATAACACTATTAATAGGGTCTTAAATAACTAGAAATAGTCTTAAAAAAACGTGAACATGCATTGACGTAATATAATCAAATTTTTGAACATAAGTTTACAACTTTTGAACTGATCAGTTTTTCCTTGACAGAGACAAATGGAAGTAAAAAGCTAGAAGAAAGATTTCACGGCGGGCAACCTCTCAGAAATTCAGCCGTGCTGAGTAACGAGCGAAATAAGAAACGTTAGGGCCTCAGGCTGGCATTTGCACCGTAGGTTTATTACGGGTTTCAGGGTGCGTGGACTGCTATGCTCACTAGTCCCGCCGGTGTTGTGCATGTTATATCGCGGGCGGTGTTCTTTCTTTCTCAACTGCTACATTTACAGATCAGTGATTGGCCAACAACCACTGATATGTGTACAGAAGTTTCGTATTATTACATACTTATTAAAACTTTCTTATTATTACATACGTACATACTTATATTAAATAACTACAACTAGTACCATATAGAGCTAATTATGCATACAGATTAATGCTACCAACTACATGTTGCATGAAGGGGATGTAAAATTTGCTGCATTCTCTTCCACCAGATTTGGGAACAAATTCTGTATAGCATGGCCGATTGATCGATTACCATGCGATGTAGGTCGCACACTAAATCCGGAAGACTAGCGGGCGCTTATCGAAGCCAACTCGAAATCGAACACTTCGAGTTCGACTTCGAGTTGGCGCATGCGCATAGTCGATTATTGTTCGCTATGACTCCCTACTATTTCTCATTTAGCCTTCAATTTTTATTTTAATCTCTAATCGATATAGAAAGTTCGAGATAAAAAAGGGTACGTATAAGTTGTTTTTGTGCTGCTCGCGGACTTTTTTCCCGTATGACGCTTCATATAAACAACATTAAGTATTCTGTTTTCGAACATGTGACAATGACAGAGTGTAAATAAACCCCAACGAATCCATAGAGCGAATACGTCATCAATAAATCAAACTGAACTTCCTGGCGTTTTTGAATTTTTGATCGCTGGCAAACAAGCGCCTCCGATGCACGTGCTCTCTCTCTCTACTCTCGTTTCCTCTAAAAGCGCTCCTGCCGGCGCCATTGTCCGTTTGAAAATCGATCCTGTCGGACCAGAGTGCGAGGCCCAGTCGGCGTATTCATGAGCCCGCCCGCCAGACGGGCGGGGAGATAAATGAATGAAATACCAATCCTATCCTCTTACTGATAAGTGCCACGAGGAATGTGATCCCCGGAGAGAGACCAAGTAGTTCAGTAACTGGCCGCGTGGGAGTGCTGCAGAGGCCCCCAGTCGCGTGGACGCCAGCCCCGTGATATGTGTGTATGCAACCCTTTATACGGCGCAGTTTAGCGGGTTGCAGTAAAATTATAACGAGGGGTTCCTCTTCGAGCTCAGTAAGACAATGAATTCTTATGTATCCAACCGATTATACGAGTAAATAGTTTCTATTCTTTAATGATTGAAGTTGTCTTATATAATTGGAATATATTAATTATTATAATATAATTCTATTTTGAAGCATTCTGATCAAAATGTATATCACTTAAACTTCAGATAGACCCGTTGTCACATCTACGAAAATAATATGATCTTGTAGGTAATTACGTAGGTATTCTAAATTTTCTATGAGAAATTTGGTATTCTATGCTCTGAAAGTCCTGAAAATCTTCAAATTTTGATTTTTTATCATTCTCTCGTATTATTTACGGGAGCTTAATCAATTTCGTGAATCTGTAATAACATTTAATAATGTGATTGTCATTTTGTTAGATCACAAATTATAGTCAAATATCTTCTTCATTTGAATAATGCAACCTCGAAATTTTTCTAGCAATACAATTAATGATTTGTATGTTTTGCTTTGTTCAGCAACCTACAGTAAGTACCTCAGAAATTAAAACATTTAAACTTACATTTCATGCAGACCTTAAGCCTTTTAGGTTTATAATAAATACGAAAAATTATTGGAAATAATGCAAAATTCTTTTTCCTAGTGCTGTAAGTTCGAATTCGTTCCTTGGTCTAAATTAGGACTTGGATAACTCCTCAATTAAATACTATAAGAAGATACAGTACTAGGTGAAATTGTTTTCGATCTATTATTACTCTTGATTATTTACGTACTCGTAAATTCACAAAATGTCCCTTTTATCAAAACTGATACAATTTTTTACTAACATTAATTTCATTTATAGCTAAATTTGCGGAATTCATATAGGGATTCTAAAGGAAATATAATTTCACTCCAACTTATTCCCACTTAGGAGCTGACGAGAACATGTCCCGTTCATATGAAACAACTTGTGGACACAGAAAGATTTTCTGAAACGTTCATTTTCTAAAAAATGTTCGCAAAAAAGCGTGCACGTGCAGTGTAAGAAGTGGCGTTGTCCGTTGAGCTCCCCAAGCACCTTCCCTGGCGTGGAGAGGAGGGGAGGGGAGGGGAGGTGGCTTCGGTTCCACGCGGGCGCGCGCGCGTAAGGTGCGAGATGCTATCTGCTGCTTTGTGGGGCCACGCGCTGGGCCCCGCCCACGCCCCGCCCGCCCACGCTCCGCTCCACTGCGGCTGAGGAGGCTCAGGGCATCAACTGATGTCACTCACGTGCCTCTGACTGGGGTTCCACTCCTGACGGTAGCAGGATTTTCACACTAGCTACATAGTCTACTAGGTCTTTCCTACATAGTTTTTCCTCGTTTCTCCGATCAACAACAGGCGAATGCCGCAGCGGCTCCCTGCCAATCGTGCCATGGACCGCGCACGATCGCTCCTTTCTCTTCCTTGGCCTATCCTCATTCCTTACTTACACACTTACACTTACGTGCACTACACGACAGCACGTGCTCCGAGGCCGCTTCACCCCGCTTCACCCCGCTTCGCCCCGCTTCGCCCCGCTCCGCCCCGCTCCGGCCCGCTCCGCCCCGCTCCGCCCCGCTCCGCCCCGCTCCGCTCCGTCCCGACCCGCTCCACCCGCCCCGCGCTGCCGTCCCGCGCCGGGAGGTGCTGGGAAGTTCGTTGCAGAGGCCACACCGCCCCCGGGCTGTTGCGTACAAAGGGATTCCGCAAGGGGTTGTTGGTGTGCGCCGTGTCACGCCCCGTTTCCGCTCAGGTGTCGCTTGTTTCTTGTCTCGCTTGTCTCTTCACCCTTTCGCGCAGGTAACGTCCCTTCTTTCCGACGGCGCCACAGACCAGTTCGGGCCACAACCTGCACAGCACTCAAGCCGACGTCAGCAATTGACGAAAATGTATTTCGTTTTTCTTGATTTATCATTGCTATTGCTTACGATACGGAGCTCGACATACCCTGCATAACACAGATCAAGAGTAGCGTGGTTGCAACAATTGAATGATGCTACAAAAACAATTTTCATGCAACAAAATAAAAGAAATTACATCTACAACATCAAAAGATGATACAACACAAGAGCTGCCTTTAGATACGCATGCAAAACTAACTGTTAACATTCATAATACTTTAAAAATGTGTATATTCATAGTAGATTTATTACTGACTTTACACCATGTGAACAAAAGTATCCGGTCAAGTGCCTGAAAATGACTTACCAGTTCGTGGCACCCAACATCGGTATTCCTGCAATTCAATGGGGTGTTGGCGCACCCGTAGCTCTAATGACACCTTCCACCCCTGCAGGCATACTTTCAGTCAGGTGCTGGAAGGTTTCTTGCGGAATTGCAGCCCATTCTTCGCGGCGTGCTGAACTGAGGAGAGGTATTGATGTAGGTCGGTGAGGCCGGGCATAAAGTCGGCGTTCCAAACCATCCCAAAAGTGTTCAAGAGGATTCTGTGCAGGCCAGTCCATTATAGGGATGTTATTGTCGTGTAACCACTCCGCCACCGACCGAGCATATGAACAAGTGCTGGATTGTGTTGAAAGATGCAATCGCCATCCCCGAATTGCTCTTCAACAGTGGGAAGCAAGAAGGTGTTTAAAACATCAACATCGGCCTTTGCCGGCATAGCACCACACAAAACAACAAGAGGGCAAACCACCTCCATGAAAAACACGACCGCGCCATAACACCATATTGAACGTGTCCGGATACTTCTGAGGACATAGTGGAAAAAATGTATCGTCCATCTGATCAGGCGACGTCGGTGAGTGCGGTGGTTGCGAATATGCAAAGGAAGCGGCGTTCGGTGCAGTCGAGTGGAATTCCCGCGCAGCGTATCCCGCCCGCCCC
>BOPP01000054.1:933248-958107 GCA_017312745.1 Gryllus bimaculatus | reverse complement strand
TCTCCTCCCCTCCCCGCCCCGGGCTCAAAGGGCAGGGGGCCCGTCGTGGGCCGCGGGGCACGGCGAAAGGGCTGCGGGCGGGTCAGGTGGCGCGGGGCGCGGGCACGGCCTGCTCATCCCAGTGGAAAGGGTTGCTTCTGGGTGGGGATGCTCTGGATACCTCCGACAGAATCAACACGCACGGGCTGCCCGAGGCGATGCGTAGCGCGGGCGAGGTTCTTTTATTTTTTTCCCTTCACGTAGAGACCAACTCGGACCACGCGTGCATCTTGCTTTAGCAGTTTCAAGTACTATTATCTTGGGGGAAGAGCATTTTAGCTGAGTCCTAATTTTTAATCCCCAACGTTGTTAGCCCTGGGGGTATGGACGATGAAATGATGATGGTAATGAGGGGTGAAAAGGACGACACACAGAAATGTACCCACGCCCGAGGCGGAACTCGAACCCGCGGTCTTCTGGTCCGAGACAGCTACCGCACTACTGCCCTAACGATAACGACCATCTTGACTGGCGGGCGAGTTTTAATTAGGAATTTTAGTTATTTTGTATTAACAGCTAATTATTTATTGTTAATCGTTTATTATGAATGTCGACCTGGGTGGCTAGGTTGTGCGTCGACTCAGCGCCTCGGTCCAAAGGGTCGCGCGTTCGAGTCCCGCCGTGGGTATGGTTGTTTGACCCTTGTCTCTCATGTATGTGTGTTGTCGCGGAAGGCCCTAACCAAACACTGAGGCGCCCGTAGGTGTGTCGGTGCCGAGTACAAAGGTTAATATGTGCCCTCTTAAGGGACACTTAGTGGGTACCCGGCGTGGATGCCCGATATTGGCTTCCCCTGAAACAGGAAAAGAAGAAAAAATATTATTAATGGGTAACAGTTTATCTGTATGTGACATTTGATAGGGATTAGAAGGAAAACAAGCAACGAACTGAAATTTTTCTCTGTAACTGAAGGTTTACTAGACCGGGAGCCTTCATTGAGATGGAGATCATTAATAGAAAATCGCAATTATTAGAATAATATTTTTGAAAGTTGCACAAAAAAAGAAATACTAAAAGTTATACTTTTATATGAAATTATTAATGTGCAATAATTGATTTGCTTGTCAGTAATTGTAACTTGGGTGAGACTGGGAGTTTTTATTCAGATGTGAGATACGACAAATTGCAAAAGAAATTGCTTTTAGTGCAGGATTATTTTGGTCGGACCCTTGTGGAGGATGATGTGAGGCGAGATTTTCACACGTACGCAAGATAGTTTCGGAATGATTACTTTACACTGTAAACTAAAGGGAGAAAAACATTGAAGTGTAGAAGAAAGGTAAACATTTTTAACAACACTGTTACTTTTATCTTTATGTATTTTACAAAGGCAAGATAAAAACAAGAAAAATATGATGGTTAGAACTGATTTGCAAATTATTTGGTGTCCTAACAATACACAACGCAAGAAAGGACTATGAATGAAAACAAAGAGAAGCGAAGCGAGATCTCAATCGGGCACAACGCGTCAGCAAGAAAGAGTGCACTTAACCTGTATTTCGCGTGTTAGAGGACAAACGCGTGAAAACAATAGGAAACAAAAGCTTCACAGAAAATGGATATTTTGGAAGAACTTCCCAGAGATGTACGCGACACTATAAAACGGCGGCTGAATGCCTAGATAAGCAGAAGAATACGAAATTTACATTGGCAGTAATTTCAACAGAAAATTTGCATACAATAAACTGACGTTTCCTCTCTTCATAACAATTTTTACCCCTCAACCGATGCTACAATGCTCTAAACGCGGTGCGATCGCCACCGATCTGACAACGCTATCAGTTACGCACTCTTGTTGAACAAACGTCAGAGCTGAGAATTTCTTGGAAAGCCGTTGAAAAGATGTAGCGTCACACTGGAATGGTGGTTGGATGCTTAGGGTAGCAGAATAATATAAATTACATTAACACAGAATTCAGGAGAAAATTAACACATTTTCCAATCCTCGCAACTATGTTTATCCAACCATCGGTGCTACAGGCCTGTAAATATAGCAAGACTTCCACCGATGTCAAAAAATGCTATTAATAAGGTACCTACTCACGACCTACAAACATTAAAACTGAATGTTTTCGGAATCTGTGCCTTCAAAGGTGGCTCAGAGCATCAATTGATGTCACTACAGTGCCTCTGACCTGGAGGTCCTAGGGTTGGGGTCCCGACTGTAGCAGTATTTTCGACACTAGCTAGAGAACTGGGTCGAATTCAGCCTCTATCTGAAAGAACCTTTTAGCGGCCACCTACTCTGATCAGTAGTTTTTTGCGATTTCTCCAACACCAGTCGAACGCCGGAGCAGTGCCCTAACAAACGAGCCACGGACCGCGCGCGATCTTTTCTTCTTCTTCCTAGACCTATTCTCATCCCGTACGCACACTCACACTACCATGCAGTACACTCCAACACTTGTCGAGATACCAGTCTGCATCTTTGAACTTGTACCTGATACCTTGTTGTGGAAAACCATCCGGCGCCGATCTACACATCTGTTTGGATCTCACCATCCAGCATTGGAAAATCACCGCTACCTTCCGGGCTAAAAACATTCACTACTTTTACGGGACTGGCCTTAGCAGTTGAGGCGCCCGTCATCACCAACCAACTAATCAATCAATCAATCAATCCGGAAGCTGTCCAATCGCATTTCTTCGAGGACACAGGATGCTATCCTCCCTGTTCTGTGACGGGGCATTCGCCCCCATGCGCAGAATTTCGTCAGCCCGCGCTCGTCGCAGTCCTCGCCCTCCGAAAGGAACATCGGCAGCCCGAGCACGCACTAGGGAGGGAGTAGAATACAGAGCGCTGGCCCTTTTCACTAAACGGACGGCGGCGGGGGAAGAATGAATGAATTCGCGATGGAGGACTCCGCACCGCCCATTCGTATTATTTATGTACGTGTTTGGAAGAAATGGATTTATCGTGCAGAAGAATAACCAAAATGTCTTTCACCTTGATAATAGTATATTATGAAACGTTTTTATAATCTTAACCTTTTTTTCCTTGAGTTAATGTTTGAAAGCGAACGATGTTGGAAGCGAGGTTTTAAATTTGTACGAATGCAGTAAAACAACATTCTAAAAGACTTGCATACGTTATTTGTTTATACAACTGTCCCTACTTGGTGTGACAACCCGCGAACCAGGGTAAGGGCCTACCAGCAGCGTCCTGGCCTCCGGTATACCAAGGGGTACGTGTGGTTAGCAAGTGCATTGCTTGTATAATATCATTATAAATTTATATGAGGGTGAAAGTTAATTTTTAAAAACAACTTTGTTGCGACGTAACGTGTATTTGACATTAGTGCGAAAAATTAGTGGTCGCATGTTCGATTAATCCCCCCCCCCCTCCTTTCCATTCTCAAACCACGATTGGCTGAATGTGTGATGACGCAATTATTCCAACCATAAACGGCAAGTGCGTCACCATCTGCGCCGTAAGATGCCATTTTACGAACGATTTATTGTCACGAAAATGTTGTTTATAATTCTGGAACACGAAAAAGGCATTTTGTTAATTTATTTTAAACCAGACGTGATGTAGTAGGAGCCTGAAACAGCACCTAAGGAAACAGAGCCAAAGACGACCCAGGTCTTTCATAAAGTGGAAGAGAAGTACAGGTCACTTGCGTTTGACGTTGCATTCAAATACATACTGTTTTGCTTTATCCATATTATTTTTCCATAATTAATTTATAATGAATTATATTTTTCATGTAATCATATTAATGACATCTCAATATAATTTACAAATTTGTTAGAGGTTTGGAAATTCTCTTGTTGTCTGTATAGACTTGATTAGAAAACTTAACTCTATACAATTGTAGTGAAAAATTGTTTTCAATCTAAAAACAGTTTTTTACTTTCTATAAAAGGAAAAACTATATATTAATGTCTCTCATTAACAAACATTAATGACCAGGCTGGTGACCAGGTTAATCACTATAATATTATTTGAAATCAGCCCACAGTAATTAAGTGGTAACTGGAATTTAAATGAAAACATGATTTGGAGAAACAACTTTGCAGACGTCGCATTGCACACCCTCTCTTTCCACTCTTCCCCCACTGCCCCCCGCTCTCACTCCGCCCTAGCTTCTCCCCTCACGCCAGTTTTGCGTTAAAATGTATTCCGCAAATGGCATCGGGTACTGGTGACAGGAATATGTAAAATTAAATATAGAAAATTAACATATAAAGCATAACACACTTGTAAAACACTCAAACATAAGCAATCGCAACATTGAATAATACATTGTTTGTTTCTCGCCTCACTTGTACGAACCATTTCAGATTCAGTTCTTTATTTTCAGTTCACCATTTCAGTTTTGCCCAATATCTACCATTAACTAATTCACTTCACAAAATTTGCACAAAACTACCATAAACTATTTCTCATTGTGAATAGTGAATACGGATAGTGAAATCTTATTGACTAAAGGATACGAATGATGCAGTTTAATTTGAATTCGACGTAAGTTCACCTGCCCCTCGCGTGCTGTGCGCGGCTGCTCTGAGAGGCTGCGGCGCCGCCCACGTCGCGTCTCCGCCGCAGAGCGTCAGCAGTCGAGGCACGCGCTCGCCTGCAATGGGACACCCCTCCGCCCACGCCACAGCACAGAGCATCTACTCTCTCCATCCCCTCACCCCTTTTTCTCCTCCCCCTTCTTCTTTCTCCTCCCCCTTCTTCTTTCTCCTCCCCTTCTTCTTTCTCCTCCTCCTTCTTCTTTCTCCTCCTTTATCTCCCCCTCCTCCTCCTTCTTCTTTCTCCTCCTTTATCTCCCCCTCCTCCTCCTCCTCTCCTCCTCCTCGATGTCCTTATCCATCTCCTCCGTCATCTCCTCCTTCATCTCATTCTCCTTCTTAATCTCATTCGCCTTCTCCTTCATCTCATCTTCTTCCTCCATCTCTTCCATATTCTCCTCATCCTCCTCCTCCTCCTCCTCCTCCTCCTCCTCCTCCTCCTCCTTCATCTCATCCTCGTTTTACATCTCATCCTCCTTCTCTTCCTCCTCCTCCATCCCATCTTCATTTTATTTCATCTCCCCTTCTTTTCCTCCATCTCCTCTATTTTCTGCTCCATCTCCAACTCCTTCACCTCCATCCTCCCCACTTTTTAGCTTTTTCTCTTTATTCTTATTCTTCTCGACTTCATTTCGCATATTTTCTACTCTTACGCCTCCTCCTCCTCTCATTCATCCTTACTTTTTCTTTCGTCTCGGAGACGGCCG
The DNA here is from genome assembly GCA_017312745.1 of Gryllus bimaculatus. Classification (NCBI taxonomy): domain Eukaryota; kingdom Metazoa; phylum Arthropoda; class Insecta; order Orthoptera; family Gryllidae; genus Gryllus; species Gryllus bimaculatus. The sequence goes on along the minus strand of BOPP01000054.1, from coordinate 952,843 downwards.
TTCTGTTACTCGCGCCGATAAACGCCTTATATTTCCTGCAAAAGGCGTCTTTCGAAATCTGATCTCGTTTCGCCTACAGATTGAGACGCAAAGCACAACTTCCGGGAACGCGCTTCCAGCGAAACTCCAACGAAGCTTCCCCTTCCATCACGCTGGAACAAACGTCATTTGTTTCAATTTGCGTTAAAATTGGACAGCGCTGGAGAACGCTTTTCAAATTGTGTGCTTCTAGATCTGCATTGTTAATACGCCAGAACGAGGGGATGATTTCAGGATAGACTGACTATGCAAGTAATAATTCATTCATTTATGTACCTAATCATTCATAACTTACTTTACATAACCCTGATTTTGATATAAAAATAATATACTTTCTTGAATTCCAGCAATATCAATTACTTTCTAACAATAAATAAAATCATAAAATCATAAAATGACATCTTACGGCTCAAATGATAACGTATTTGTCGTTTATGGAAGAAATAATTGTATCATCGCACATTCAGCCAATCGCAACGAGAGAATTGTGGTAAGAATTGAAGTGATAAACGTAACAGCCGACCCCTCTTAATTCTCACAGATATCAAATACGCGTGACGTCGAAACAAAGTTGTTTCCAAAAATTAAATATCTTTCAAGAATTGATAATGCTGTTATACAAAAAAAAAGATTTCAACTCCTTTACAATAGCGTTTTATTGCATTTGCACAGAGTTGAAATCTCGCTTCTAAGTCCGTTAGTTTTCAAAACATATACTTGTGCAATAAAGCTTAACATTATAAACTAGTTGTGTCATATACTATTTTTGTAGTCAGGTAATTATAAACGACCTTTGGTGTGGAAAGAAATCGTTCATAATTGAGCATTTTACGGCACAAATGCTGACGTATTAGATTTTATGGCACGAATGATTGGCGTGAATCAATGGCGTGAAAGATTCAACCAATCGCAGCGAGAGAATCGTGGGGAGGTAGAGGTAAACGCAACAACCAACCTCAGTTTTCTCGCACAGATGTCAAATACACGAGACATTACAAGCTGTTTCGCACACGTTGATTCTCTTATAAATTTATAATGCTGTTATTCAAAAAATAGCTGTAACTCGTTTATAACGTGTTTATAAACTAATTACATAAACTACTATTCTGCAATTTTATTTATTTGCATTTCAGTTTTATAAGAATTATACGATTTGGGTTTCTAATACAGAACGTCCAGATTGTGCCACCACTTACAAATTTTATCACGAGGCGAGGCTGTAATACAAGAGACACGGTCCATAGGTAAACAGTAGAAAGTCCACTTGCGCGCTTTCAACGAGACGAGCATTCCTCAAACACGGAGTTGCAAGACCAGCCGTGTGATGGCGCGAGTGTCGCTGAGAGACGCGAAACAACTTAAAGCACGTGTCCACTAGCAATTTGTGTGTTTCGTACCAGCTATGTGTATTCGCTAAGAGCATCTCAGACATTCTGCAGCACGTTTCTTGTACGAGGTCGTGTTGGGCAAGAGGCACATGTCTCTCCCAAGTGGAGTAAAATTATTTGCTAGTGAACGCGTGTCCAATAAACTGCGAATAATATTTGCGCCAAATGATTTCGTCACTCAACATTCACTTTTGTAATTTGGAGTTCTGCATACATTACAGGCCATAGATGATGTTGCGTCAAAAGTACTTCTCATCTGATTTGTTTTCGTGAGATCAAATCTCAAAAATGGGAAATACTAATTGACTACTTAATTAGTCACGATTATCCTTATTTCTGTAATTTCTAGTTCTTCAGGTTTTGTTGTTTTAATTAAATTATTTATTTTAGGTCGCTTTAGAAACAGATAAGGTCATTAGCGACCACTATTAATTTACATAAGAGATACTACAAAGTTCAATAACGTTTTACAATAATTCAAATCACATCCAGTCCTGCTATATTAAGGCATTTTACTTCAGGTTTATTTGCGACAAGTAAGAGATTCGTATCTTCAGTACATTTACGATTAATTAGAACCTGACATATTAGGAAGCAATTTCGCGACGCACAGTTTCATTGCCAGCTGAACACTTCTACCGGAAGTGGATAAATGAAGCCACAACTTATGTTGCATATGCGGGCGTTCGCGCTTCTGTGTCCGGAATAGGAAGGTGGCATTGTCGATGTCTAAAGGAGAACGATGCAGGGTAGGGATTCGTTATCGATGTCGATGTTTTGAAAACATCAACGTTTTTATAAAATTATCGATATCTTACATCTATATTGTGAAGTATATTTTACTTCACATCGATGTTTTGTGCTCGATGTTTTTACGTGGTCGGTGTAATTAAAATAAAGGAAATTTCATCATAAAATTCTATAATAGTTTTCAGTTATCCATAAATTGAATAATCTTCAAACCAAATTGAACCAAGGATGAAAAATAAATAAAAGAGAGTTTTCGTTCCTACTGGAGCCTATATTATTTTAGAAATATCGACTCAGATAATCCATGTTTTCTGAATTGTAATGATAATTTTTAATTTTGTTTTACTTTTAAATTACAAAAACATATGTTAATAAGCGAGACCACTTTCAGTTTAAATCCTCCCTGTGTGAACATCAATTGATACCAATCCAGTTTTTAAAAAATCGACGTTGAATTTTCGTTGGTTGAAGTTCTCTTACCAACGATGTTTTAATTTTGACATTAATGTTTAGAAATATCTATGCTTTGTTGGCGATTTCGCATATTCAATTTAGGGTCATCTATAATACTTGGAAGACAAACTCCTCCTTCCTCACTTAACTAATCATTCTCATCTTCCTTTGGTCTTCCTTCTTCTTGTAACCCTTCCTTCTCTTCGCTCCACTCCCTTCTGTGGTACAATGCACCAACTGATGTCTCTGCACCGCGACGTCCTAGGGTTCGCGTCACTACGGTGGCAGGAGTTTCGACATTCGCTTGTTAGCCACGTCGAATTCATCCGCTATCTGGAGGAGAATTCTAGCGGCCGGCTGACCTGATCGGTAGTTTTCCGTGGTTTCTCCGATCAACTCCAGAAGAATGCCGGTGCAGTACCCTAACAAACTGGCAACTCTCCGCGCCTTTTTAGTTGTCCTATCCTCACCAATACTTAGTCAAAAGCACTACAATACCATACTGACTGAAGATCACTTGGGAGCTTAAAGCTTGTCCCGGTTGTGGCGATACCTGGATGGCGGAAAACCCCACAAGTCGACGTGTAGGTCGGGCACTACTCTTACGGGACGGATGGTGTTAGAGGTTGTCGTGACAGGAATCTCTAAGCAATCTATCCACTTGCGTCTGCGTGTTCGTCCTCCTTTTCCTCGTCCTCGTTGTTAAGCCTAGCTGCCCTTTTTTCTTATTACTCCACCCCCGAGTCGTCCTTAAACTGTTATAATTGCGTTTGAGAATTTGTTGCAGAAAGAGATCTTTTTAATGAGTCTTCTTGTAGAGCGGCCGAAAGCGCGCACCTGGGAGAAGGCGCTCTCCGCCGCGTGGACCGAGAGGGAAAGACAGACGGGGTAACCCCCAGCTGAGGGCGGAAGGGCGTGGTGGGGGTGGGCAGAAGGCGGGCGCTGCAGATGAGAGGGAAGTTTTCGTGCAGGGCTCGTCCTGAGCTCTCAGAGAAAGGGCGGAAGGAGAGGTGGCGATAGTGAGGCCAAGGGCGTGTCTCCATCTGCTTCTCTTCTTTCCTCCTCGTCTTCCTTCTTCGTCCTCCAATTCCTTTTTCCTCTTTCATCGCGTTCCCCTTTTCCACATTCCACATCCTTCTTACACTTTTCTCCTTCATTTCTCATCTTTCTCCTTTCTTACCCTCCTATCACGGCTTTCTTCGTCCTCTCCCCCCCTTCCTTCTTCTTCATCCTTCTCGTTCAGTTTGCTGACGATAGTTTCTGATTTCTCCGATCAACACCAGGCGTATACCGATGCAGTATCCTAACGGGCCACGGACCGCGCGCGATCTTTCCTTCCTCTTCCTTGTCCTTTCCTCACTCCTTACTTACACTCTTAAATACACTAAACAATAAATAAAACTAAGCCGAGAGACCGGTTGGGCTTGTCCCGGCTTGTGCGTTGCTCCCTGGTGGGAGATACCTGTTGCGGGAAACCTCGCTAACCGACGGGAAGTTGGCGCCGGGTCTCGCCATCCTGTGGGATAAGGTCACCGCCATCTCCAGACGAAAACGTGCACTACACTTACGGGACATATTGCCGTAGCCGTTGGCGCGCAAGGAATCCGTAACAGTCACTCAATGAATAAAAATCTAAACCGGTCGGTAGGCGTGGGTAGAAAAGGCGAGTGGGAGTGGTGGGAGCGAAAGCTGTGGAGCCGTCGAGGGGGTGTAGGTGGCAGAGGGGGCGGCGTGGGTGGCGTCACGGGCAGCAAAGTTGACTGCGTTCGAAGGGTAGAGTTGGGAACAAGAGTGGGGGGGGGGCTGCGCCGCGAAGTGAAGTTTCTTCCGCCGCTGGATTGGAGATGTTCTTTGGAGGGTTGTTGGAGTCTGGCGTTTTGAGCCTTCTGTCTCCAAACACTCGAGAGGCTCGCAGCGAGAAGGCGAATTTGCGAAGCTTTGATACACAATATGCTGTGAGTCCGGAGAGTTTTACTGTGCTTTCTTGTGGAAGTTGTATTACAAGTTTCCGAGCTGAATGTTATTGAGAGCCTTCGTTTCGAAAGCTCTACACTTAAAAGAAAAAGTCACTTCGTTGTTGCAAGAAACATTTTTGTTTGTTTTTTTCGTCCTTTTTCGAGTTAGTGTACGATTTAAGGTTATTAGCTGGGCTCATATTCTGGCGAACTATAAATTCATTGAAAACGATTTATAAAATGACTTCAAGATAAGAAAAAAATACCGTTTTTTTTAAAAAAAATACTCCAAAATGTGTATGAAGAAGTTTACTTATTCAATGGATTTTACAATTTTAAAGATTTATATGAAAGTATATTTAATATAAAGTCTATATTTCAGCAGGAAATGTAATCCTTAGCTGCGATCTGCCAACCAACAGTTTTCAAAGATGGAGGATGTTACCCAAGATCCCTGTGGTTCTGAAAGTTCGAAAACAGAGTCCATAGCAGTAATGAATTTCGCCAAGAACTGATGATACAATAAAAACTTTTTGTTTTAGTGTGTCATTGTAAATTCATGAAACATTCACTAACAAAAATAACGAAAAAGAAAGGAAATGCATAAAATGACAAAAATGACACAAAGATTTAAAAAAAACTAAAATTGAGAAAATGGGAAAAAGAATGACATATTCAATTGTTTAACTTTCAAATATTTAATTGTATAACCTCAGAATCAGAACTTTCATCATTTGACTCTTCCAGAAGTGAATTTCTACTTGGCAATTAATATTGGTGTAACTTCTTGGTCAAATGTCTTTGTTACCATTTTCTCTATTTCTGAGATCAGCGAGTCAAATGCTTTTACACCCTACGAAGCACTGCATTGTTAGCTCTGGATAATTTTCTGGTGAAACTTTCTCTTCGTTTCTTCTCTTTTTTCTTTTCAGTGTGTTATATACCACCACACATCGCGGCATTATCAGATAGACCATAAACGAAGAATAAAATAATGAATATTGTAGGTAGAATTGGTAACAAAACTAGGTGTGCATCATTATAAACTAACTACCTTAACGCAAAACGGTGCAAACTTTGATTTATGTTTTAAAAAATTAAATGAATTCTAGTTATATTCCGTTAATATCATGGCCAGGAAATGTCCGGAAGGTAACTAAAAAAAGAATATAAAAAAGTACTTAAAAATTTCATTCCGTTGTGACATTTGAAGTTTCTACTTGGAATGACCCAATTATTATTACGTAATGTTCTTTACTAATACAGATACACCTCGAAGTACAGTCCGTAGCACGTAAGATTCTGCTGCTCGAGAAAGCAAAAGTATTCACATCGAAAAGGAAACCTCTCTTCTAGTGCGAGAGCGAGGAAGTGCGTCGTGCGGGACTTGTGCACGTTCAAACTTCAACTGAAAGGAGTGGAGTGATTCCTCATTCCTTTCCTGACAGGGGAACGATGAAGGAGACGTTTTGCAACCCCTTTCATGTGAAATGGAGCGTCTGAAGCATTTTTTTTCGGACTTTTCTGCAACTTTTCTCTCCTCTGGCCCCACTGTGCGCCGACGGCTGTGATCGGCAGTTTCGGCTGTGATCGGTTCTCCGATCAACACTAGGTGAATGCTAAAGCAGTACCCTAACAAACGGGTCTCGGATCGCGCGGGATCTTTCCTCTCTCTTCCTTGTCCTATCCACACACACACACACTAACATGCACTACACTACCACACTGCCAGGGGACCGGTTGGGAACAGAGCTAATCACAGCTTGGGCGAGCCCCGCTGATGGGAGACACCTGGATGGGGAAAACCCAGCAAGCTGGCGTGTATGTCTGCGCCGGATCTCACTATTACAGCGGAAACTGATCGCATCAAAACATTTAATACACTTACGGAACAAATTACCACAAACATTCACTACACTTATGGGACTAATGACGTGCTTGGGAGGGGGGAAACCAATCATCAATTAATGAATCAAATGAAATTTGAATGTCTGAAAATCCGTAAAAATAGTTGGCAGTCGCTCGAGGCCCGTTGGCTTCGCCGCCTGAAGTTCTGTTGTTCAGATTGCGGGAAACTAATGAAACAAGCGGAAACGGCCTGCTCGTAGAGGCTCGTTAAGCCAGCGTCCGTCCGCTCGCCCGGACAGTTCCCCCTCGTGCCGCTAGGGGCGCCGCGCCCCCCTTCGCCTCGCTCGTTTAACACGCTGTCGTCTGCAGGCGTTACACGCTCTCCAGAAGGCGTCGGAAAGTCTGCTCTCGTCCGAAAGACATTTGGCGGCGGGACGAGACGAGGAAGCGAAGCTGCTCGCGGGAAGAGGCGGCGGGACTCACGTCCGCAGAGAAGTCCCGGAAATTGTATTTCCAGTTCCCTTTGTAGCCCATTCAATTCGGTATATGGGTGTTTCGGAGCTCAGCGATTTGGCTTGTTGACAAGCGAGGGAAAGTACTCTGAAAATTAGCGTTAGTTTATAACAGGCGTGTTGACAAATGTGTGTAAGATGTACGCACTTCAAGTAGTTACTTAACTAGAACAAAAAGACTAGTCTTTGGCATACGAGTGAATGTTGACGGACAAGTCGACGCGGTGGTGAGAGCCGGTTCCGGCATTTTGAAATGCGCACCCGAAGTTACACGAAGCGGTTACCACGTTTACTCATGTCGCGCCAGGGTTTTATTTACTTTGCAGTGAGTGCCCAATTGTTTTATATGGTCAGGACGATTTTGATATAACCATACGGAAAAGTGTATTTCGCCGAACGTGAAGATGAGTAAAATTAATGAACTGACGACGAAGACAAAGAAGAAGAATAAAATCAATCTGCTTCTCCATTGCTCCCCGCTGTTGATGCCGTAACGTCGTGCGATAACCTCGTGTCAGGGTCGTTGCGCCCGCACGCACCGCCACTCCAGTCCCCCTCTCCTCCCCTTCCTCTGCCCCTCCCCTCCCCCTCCCCCTTCCCCTTCCCCTCTTGGGCACACACGCGTGCCTTGCACGAGCGCCGGTTGCTCCAATTAGAAGACGAAACGAAATCTGGGCGTCACGAACGCCTCCTGCCGTTTCTGCGTTGCTTTGCCGCTCGTTAACACAGTACGCACCGCGTGGGTCTATTTGAACTTTCGCTACTTAACCGACTCTCGGAAATACTTTTTTTAATAGTTAACAAGGTTTCAACTAAACGGGCTTAGGTGGCTTAAGGCATCAACTGACGTCACGCAGTCTCTCGGACACTACCTACAGAACTAGGAAGAATTGAGCTGATGTCAGGAGGAAAATTGTACTGCCATGTTGAAGTCGTAGGCTTCCGCTGCCAGTCATGTGCGTGATCTGGGCTGTCCGGGTGACGCCGCGTCGAAAGCTGTGTTGCCGACGTTTCGACCATCCTGTCGTGGTCTTCCTCAGGGTTTGCTTTATTCATGTGACAGCTTCAATATTTTCATTATGACCATTGTTCACGGTCGCGAAACACTAGTTTTTTTCATATGACGAATACCATTAACAGTTTTGAACGAAACGGAATTCAATATAACCCAAACCAAGACTAGTGTACCGTTAAAATCAAATAACACCATACCTACTATTTCTTTGTACCAAATATCTTCTGATCAACAAAATCTGGAGACAATGTACTTCACACTTATTCCAGGCTGTATTAATTATTTCTAACCTGGAATACCGGAATGCCTTAAACAAACTGCAAACTGCGTTTCAATTATGCCTTGGATTGAAGATGCCTTCATTTTTTTTATCAATACAGCAATCAGCAAGGCCAGTGAAATAGAAATCATGTTGGGTTTAACGCAAGTTAAAAGTAACGTTTAAATATTTCTTCAGAATTTTCACTCTCTAAACAAATACATAATTTCATGAATTTCAAACTTGAAACTATTTAATTCGTTCAAACATATGAACGTACCTTTTAAAGCAAACAGATTCTTAATAAACATCATTTATTTCACTGCCTGTCAGCAACAACCAGAGGAATTTCAATACATTTTTCCATAAAAAAATATTTCCACCTACTTACAACATAGAGATATAAGAAACTAGCTTCTCTTAAAACTTTGAGGTCGAATTACAATATATTGCAACGTACCGCTGAAAGGGGGATTTGAAAGAAAAAAATCCTAACGATGACTGAAAACGCGCACGGCGTAGAAATCTGGCTGTGAGAGGAAACCTTCAGCTGGAGACGACACCAGCACAGTGCACTAATTAAATGCTAAACGCTGTATTTCGTAAATTCAAATATAAACACACTCTTCCTCCAGGGCGTGTTTATCTGCGCACGCACGCCAGGGAGTCCACTGTTACTTTCGCTGCTGCCCGCCGGTCCGTCACTTCCGGCCGGGAGATGCGCTCCGCCACCCGCGCTTCCGGTTGCCTCCGCCGGGCGATGCGCCTCGTACGCAATCCAGGCCACGCCGTCACCTCACCGTCACCGTCACCGTCGCCGTCGCCGTCGCCGTCGCCCTCACCGTCGCCGTCGCCGTCGCCCTCACCGTCGCCGTCGCCGTCGCCGTCGCCCTCGCCGTCGCCCTCGCCGTCGCCCTCGCCGTCGCCGTCGCCGTCGCCGTCGCCCTCAGCGTCTCCAAAACATCGATGGTTTTATAAAATCATCGATGTATTTAATCGAAGTACCAATTTTTTTAAAACGATGTTATGAGTTCGATGTTTGTATGTGGTCGATATTTTTTGAATTGTAACAAAATTCTATAACTTTCAGATATCTATATTTTGAATATTATTCAGACTAAAGTTATCAAGAGTGAAAAAATATAAAATACAGTTTTTCGTCAATACAGAAAACTACATTGTTTCTGAATTATCTAAACAGATAATTCAAGTTAATTGTCTTGGCGATTTTTAGACTTTCGTTTGTGAAACAAAAATCAATAATAATCTTTCAAATTAAAACCCCTCTGCGTAAACTTCAGTGGTTACTAATACAGTTTTAAAAACATTGATATTTAATTACATCGATGGTTTTGTATCGGTGTTTTATTAGCATCGATGTTGGAACTCTTAGCATCAATGTTGAGAAACGTCGATGTTCAGAAACATCGACGTATTGTTGGCTATGTCGCATCCATACCTCCACACCGACCGGTTTAGGTGGCTCGTGGCATCAATTGATGGCTGTGCAGTGCCTCTGACTGGGAGGGCCTAGGGTTCCTCTCCTGACGGTGGCAGGATTTTCAACACTACCTACATAACTAGGTGATTTCAGCCACTGTCTGGAGGAGAATTCTACCGGTCGTGTACTCTGATCAGAGTATTCCGTGGTTTCTCCGATCAATTCCAGGCGAATGCCGGACCACTACCCTAACAAACGAGCTACGGTCCACCCGCCATCTTTCCTCTCTCTCCCTTGTACTATCCTCCATACACTACACTGCCACACATGCCGGGAGACCTGACGGGAGCTTAGAGTTTCTTCCTACTGGGGCGGTGGCCCGCTGGTGGGAGACACCTGGTTGGGAAGAAACGCGTAGACCGGCCAGATGAATCACCATGCAGCGGGGGAATATCACTGCCATCTTCTTTGGTAAACATGTACTACACTTGTGGAACTAATGACCACAGCAACTTACTCGCCTGGAAACTGTAATCAATGAATCAAAATTCACCCAAGCACCCCTGTCTCCACATCACTCCCGTCGTGTAATAAGGTTGCGACCGAGGATATCTAGTTACGGATATAGGTCAAAGTTATTGTTACAAGAAACTACTTTAATTACAATAATAAAACTTCAACGTGTCCGCTGATACGTCCTACCGAACCCGATGTCAAGGCCCTGCACCATCAAGCATCACTTCTCTTAAGGATTCCCCATCACTTAAGGATTCAGTATGCTACTGATTACAAACAGAGAGTGCACGTCACGTGGCGTCCAGAATCTAAAACTGGCAAAGAAATGCTCAAGTTGATTAGTCAAGACATGAGAGCGTGTTCTTTAGTCAAGAATTTTCTTGGTGGTGATCTGGGTTTCTAAATTATTCAAAACAAATGTTTTAATTTTGTAAAAGAGCATAGATATGACAAATTTATTGACAAAATTAGTAAACCTGAAATAATTGTGTGTTTAATGTACTATACTTTAGTATATTGTACATTTTTGTAAAGGTGATTATAAGTCAAGTAATCACTCCTTGATGAAAAAAGCCACTTAAGAAATATACCAGATATATGTGAATTAAAGGAAAACATAATAATATAATTGTGATAATAATAATAATAATAATAATAATAATTACTATTATTATTATTTCACACATAAATATTTGAAACTATTTTATCTAAATCCACGTGCTGTAAAAGCATTGAAATGTTGAAAAGAACCGTCAAACAATATTTGACATAATGTATGTGGTATATAATTTTGTTTTATATTATTCATTGCCAGGCATTAAGGGGACTATTTCTACTTTTTTATCTCTTTAATGTCATGTCGAAGATTTTCTTTTTCCAAAACAAAAAACAATTTTGTCAACACAGGCACCTACACATCCATAAATTCCTGCCAAATCATCACCCAATTCAACAATTCAACCTTTCTACGCTTCTTTGAAACCTCGTCTTTCCTTCCCTTGGAATGTTATGTGCAGTAACACCTGCTTAAAACGCAGCGTCATCATTTGTGCGGGCGTGGGTTTTATTTGTAGGTTTCGTCTGCATTCAGACGTTTCTTTGTGTCAAAGGTTGTGGTAAATGTTGCTTCTCATCTCTATTGAATTTTGTGAGTGATATAGGGAATGTTTGTTTTTTTGTTTTGTTTTCCTCCTCAATTATAAAATGATGAACGAATTAAATAATGAGGTATTTTTGAAATATCGCAATGTTTCTTGGAACGCGCACTGCCAAAGAAGCGCAGAGCGTTTGTGTCTGCTCACTCGCAAATGACACTGAACGACGAAAATATTGCGTGGTTCTACTGAAGTTATTGTTTGTGATAATTAGGAACTTTTGCAAGAATGAATCCTATATATTTCTATTGAATTATATTTGCGAAGACTTTTGTCAATTCAGAATATTAAATTGTATTCATTATAATTTCCGTACTTATAGAAAGCATACAATATTGTGTCTTCTTTGTGTCCGTTTCTATTAATCTTGTCTCCTATTTTTCGCTGTGTTCTTTTTTTCATGAGAGACTAATGTTCATTTTTTGTTTGTTGCAGGTAAGCTGATCAATATGATATACATCTCTTTATTTTGGGTAGTGATATCAGGTAAGAATTCTGTATATATTAAGCGTGTAATTTTCATGTGCGTGTGCTATTTCGTGTGTCTCGGAGTTTTCTCAGATAACTCTGTATCGCTGTCGATGACGTAACTTACATTTTATTAAGGTATGGTTATACACTTTTGATCCGTCCAGAATAATGGTTTCTAGAACCTTTCATTTCAAAATGCCAACTTTGAACTTCTAGATCCCTTAGAGTTGTTGATTAATCCACATGGAATTTAGACTAGAAGAGTGATTCTGCGAATTGATACATAGCAATTGTCGTAGCAAACCTCTCGAGCTCATAGTCATCATTAATATCTTCACCGCAATTAAGCTTCATCATTACCCAAAGACTTTTAGCAGAATTCCTATTCTCACTTCGTAAGAAGAAAAGGTGCAATCGACGAGACAACAGAAAAAAAAAGTTTTTAGTAATATCTGAAGATTTGAAGTAATTTTTACTTGACGTTAAGTAAAAATCTCAAAAATTGCTCCAATTTTGTTGTTTAAGTAAAAATCATACAAATGCGAATTCCTTTTTATACATAATATAATTCCCGTTCTTCGGCAACTTTGTACAACTTTCCAATCATATTATTATTATTATTTATTATTATTATTTATTATAAACAAAAGAACAGAAAATACATTTAGCGATTAATTACTACCTTCGTAAATCGCTTCGAATGCCTTGGAATCATTCTGATCTGCAGAGTCGCCACAGACCATTTGTTGAAACTAGATCCACTTGAACATGTTACATATCTATGTTGTAGAAACATAAAAAATAGGAGACAAGAAGATGTACAATCTCGATAGAACTATTGCATTGGCGTTTGGAAATAAAAGCCTCACTTTATCTCTCCCGAAGCCGACCGTGATAAAACGTATGAAGAACGGTCGTTAAAACACAGGCACGCTACTGAGAAGCAAGTAGGCAAAACCAGTCCATAAATACGCACAGCCCAAACGAAGCCAACTGACTGATGCAATAACTATTTAAAGACGTTACAACCGAGATGAAGCGTGTGCGAAAAAACGATGAGAACATAGTCGACCGGGCGACGTAAGAAGACGACGAAACTTGGCTGGAGAACGACAGAGCAACAAAAAGGAACAAGCAGCGGACTATAATCATCCTGCATCGTAACTTTCTCGAAGCCCAGCGCTGCACGACTTACTTTATGATCACAGAAATTAAATTGCCCTACGAACGTGAGTGGAGGTATTGGACGAGACAAATGACATTTTATTGTAGCTGGAAGACACGTTGGCGACCGTTGGCGAAATAAGATTGTAATCAAGATCCATTAGAGAAGCCATTGTCTCAGGGTCGAAGGCGGCACCACAAATTATGTAGTCATAATATTAGTTGTGCGCGAAGTCTTAAACGCAATAAATCCCGGGCAAAGCGACCAACAGGTTGCCAATTGTCTGTTTTGTTTAGGGCAATTCCTGTGTTTACAAAGGCGACTTGCACTTCCGGTCGTCTCCACCGCACCCTGTTCCTGCTTGGTTGTCGCCGTTGCTCAGACATGCGGCGACATCTGGAAAACTGGAAGTGATGCTGGCGAGCAAAAACTGTTGGGTGCGTGTTGAAATCTCGTGGGATTGCCTCGTTGCTCATGAACGAATTTCTTAGGCATTTCTTACTCGCTGAGAACTACGTAAGAATACAAACTCGTGGCGGCCAGTTCAGTACAGCAAACAAAGGGAATTTGATACTGTTAGAAATGTATAATGATTTTCCGGGTATTTTATTTTCTCGCCCTTACATCGTAAGATTCGTATTACGCCAGAAAACGGCGATTTTTTGACAGAAAAAAATATCGTATTGCTGAGCAGTAGTAACAAAAAAAAGTGAATAAATATTTTCCCCGAATATTGTCAATTACTTCATATAACACACAGTCTAGTCAGAATTCATGTTTTGGGGGTCCTTGATTCCGAAAAAATCGATGGATGGCATAACGTCCTAAAGCGTTCCTAAGCGGTTTTGCCCACCAGTCTGTGGTGAACGACAGCGCCAAAACTATTGTGCAGCTTTTCTCCAAAATTGATACTCGCCGATAGATTTAAAGGATCTTAATGCTCAATTGTAAAGGAATATTTTGATATTTGGTGGTACTTTACTTAATTTCGTAAAACATTTTCAATTTTTTTCAAAAATGGCTCCAAATTTTTTGATTAAGCATTGTCCTGGGATAACGCAAAGAATGGTTAAAAAATGATTTAGGTCGAATTTTTGTTAAAATTCATGATTTTCGAAAGTTGCAGAAGTTTGTTGCTGAAGTTTTTTTCGGCGGCATTCTACAATTACAATGTTGAAGATAGATTATTTCTTAATTAAATCTTCTTTTTTTTCAAAAAAAATCTTCAAATAAGATCTTTTGCAATTTTTCGAAAACATTAGTAGTTTTAGGTAATTTTGCATGAAATGTAGGAACATTTTTAAATTCTTGCTTCTAAGAAACGACAGCGGTTTTTCTATAATCCTCGTATGAATGAAAGAACTGTATAAAAGGGGTGCTAGTCCCTTTCTTTTAGAACTGTTTTTTCAAAAATTGCAAGAAGGTAACATTCCAAAAATACAGTATTAAAGACAGATTTTTGCTGTAAATGACTTCTGTTCTAAAACATAAGATGTCTAAAATAGGTCATGTACAATTTTTTGAAGAAACGAGAAATGTTGACGTAATTTTTGCTTGAAGATAATGCGAATAAAAAAATCTAAAAAACCGCTCAATTTTTTCTCTTCATTTTCTTCAGCCGTATATAAAGGGTGGAGGTCATTTATCTCCGTGGTTTGGAGTGATTTCTGTTTCCCGCTCTCTTTTGTCGGCTTCCGGCCCGCCATCCGAGTGCACCCCTTTTCCTACCTTCAGAAGACGCCACGAGTCTAACTGGACTGTATAACTGTGTAAGGCTGGAGGGTAGAAGCATGCCTATACTATACTATACGATAATAGATTACGAAACAAGGGCGCGAATCAGATGATTCACGAACGAGTCAATTGCCGTTCCAGCGTAGCGAGGACGACAAAAAGAGAACGGGAGTGTTTTGACACGCTGTGAGCGAATCGCAATGCGTCAAGTAAATGAATATAAATTAAACATCAAATAACTACAAATATATTTCTAGTACAAAAGTAAATGCATTCCGTTCAGTTTCGTGACAATATTATTTGTAAATAATAAACAAACGACGTTGTCAAGGTGAAAGACAATTGCAAATCGTTGCAATGTTTCGCACACTGCCATTTTGCTCACGAAAAGCAAGCATGAGTATCCGCGTTTCGCGCACGGCGTATTAAAAATATATTGTGTGTACCGTATATCCTATGAGGTAAGCGTGAGGTAAGCTATGAGGTATCCTATGAGGTCGCGTTAATAAAAAACACCTCAAACAAAAGTTTTATTTTGAGCCCTCTATAATTTCACCAGAAGTTTAAGATTAACAAATATAAAAAAAGGACTTATTTTCGTTTTCACAATTCAAAATTAGTTTGTTATTAAAATTTATTTTTCTCAGTTGAAGAGGTCAGGGCATCCTCATTTCTAGCATTGTGCATGCCAGAGGATAAAGGCAAACTTTTTCACATATCCAGACATGTCTCAGTTTGTACACACACTTCTTAAGGTTTTCTGCACTCTAACTATGGTTCTGTAAAAACGTTTGCATAGCGTCGGAATCATGATATTTCTTTTATAATTTAATTCTGTGTAGATATGTGAAAGGAGGATTATCATTACGTTACAGCGACTCCATTTGATTGAAAGGAGAAAACACCGGTCCTGCAGTAGCTCACACCGGCGAAAACTGCGTACACGAAAATTAGCTTCCTGCTCAAAGCAGAAGAACTTTGAAAAGACAAAGCCTTACCAGAATGCTTTATCATAAAAGTTACAACGTTGCTAAAGGCAAACCTCTATATGACAAGATAAATCTCGTGCAGGCTTTAGCTGAATTAAATTAGGAACTAAAAGTGGTAATTTCGCCTCCAATAAAAAAAATTGTACACCGCCGTTCCAGGAGGGTGATTAAAACAGAAGACAAAAGAG
This sequence comes from Gryllus bimaculatus, assembly GCA_017312745.1. Taxonomy (NCBI): domain Eukaryota; kingdom Metazoa; phylum Arthropoda; class Insecta; order Orthoptera; family Gryllidae; genus Gryllus; species Gryllus bimaculatus. The sequence goes on along the minus strand of BOPP01000054.1, from coordinate 936,966 downwards.
AATTAAATTTCATGTGGTAGACAAAGAATTCTGGGGAGTAGTGTCTTATCAATTAGTTGGCTAACAAATGAATCTATGCATGCATTCTGCAATTCGTAAATTGTGTTTTAAAATCCTTTTTTATAATTTTTATTTACTGCCTGTTGCAGTTTATTTACTGTCAAATGCATTAGAAATTTTCATGGAGTTAAAATTAATTATAATAGCTTTTAGGCAAGATGCCTACTATTAATATGAGGTAAATTAGTTACCTATTTTTAAAGTGGTAAAATAACACATAATATTAAAAATGGCGAGGAAAACGAGTTGAAGATGGAAAACATTGAATTATAAAAGCTGTATTTAAAATTTGTAAAGCGAAAATTATGGAGGGTGAATAATGTATTTCAGGAATCTTGAACAAATACGTAATGTTTAATTGTGTTTAAATCAGTTTTCAAAAATAATATATTTTTTTTCGGTAGACTGTGTCATTATTAAAGCTTAGAAGTTCAGGCATTTACTTTACCTAAAATAGGCAGGCAGAAAAGTTTTTATTTTAACTGAAATATGATGGCAAAATGGTATATATTGTAGATATAAAGTAGAGGCATGTAAACAAGGAAAATTTTCATTTAAATGAATCTATTCTAATAACTTAATAATTAAAATGATTCACGTTTTTATTCTAACTTTAAAAATTTACATTAGCACATACACGTGCAAGGAAGCTATATTTTCTCTGTAATCTTGATTTCACATGACCACCTGGTATGGAGAAATCGAATTTGTTTTACTCGCTCGTTTTGTTTTACAAATGACATCTGTGAGAATGGAATAGTACAAAATTACTCGGCCAATCAACTGTAGAGCCTCGCGGGTGAACATAGTACTGTCCGTTATTGTGAATCAAAATTCAATAAAAAAAGCTGTGCTTCCTGGAGCATAATTCCAGTTCACGGTTTCTCTGGTGGATTTCCATAGTTTCTTCGATCAATAGGTGAATGCTGGAGTTGTACCCTAACAATTGGGCTCAACATCCCCCCTTTCACTCGCACACAATTTGTCTTCCACTTACATGTTCTACACTACCTCACATGTCAGGAGACCTGACATGTGAGGGAGACAGTGGTGGCTTGCTGGCGGTTGTTACCTGGAAGTGGGAATTCCTTGCAATCGCACGTATAGGTCTGCGCCGGATTTCGCCATCTAGCAGAGAAGGAATCGCTGCTATCTACCGGGATAAAGCGTTCACCACACTAATGAGATTGATGACCACAGCAGTTGACGAGCCCGTAAACTTCAACCAATGAATGAATGAATAAACGAACTAACCAAGCAACAAACCAAGCAACAAACCAAGCAACTAACCAAGCAACTAACCAAGCAACTAACCAAGCAACTAACCAAACAACCGAAGCGTCTTCAGAGGTCGAACCGGCGACCTCCCAAGTGCGGCCCGCGCGCTAGCTGCCGGGCGTCGGAAGTGCGGAGCGTTAGCCACTAAGCGGTTGCTCCTAAACGGGCGGCCGCCTTGCCCCCTCTCGTTGTCGGCGCTAAGGTCACCGCTGGCGCGCTGCCAAGCGGCCGACGAATGATTAACGGCGAGCGCTAAGGCTCCGCGCAGCCGCGGATCGGCGGAGGAATAAATTTCGCCATCGCAATGGCAGAAACACCGCTCGCAGACCACTTACATGGCGCTTGTTGCCTCGGGTGTCCGGAAACGGACGACTTGTAGTAGTGGAGCGGACGGAAAGGCGTTCTGTGGTCGCGGCAAAGGTTTCCACCTTATCCATTCGCCGTCTACGGAAGTATTTGGCCTTGGGCGGAATGAATTCGTACCAACATGTGGAGGAAAGTCCAACTTTGTTTATTTATTAGTCGTCAATAACAGTAAAAATGGAAGGATAAGTACCATCCCCACACGTTTTCGTGTGCACCAGAATATCAACCCTCTCTTTTACCATTGGTAGTTAGATAGTGCCTTAAGTTGCTGAAAGAAAACTGAATGTAGCAACGAGTATTTTTTGTAATTAATATAATTACACGGTAATAACAATACAAATTAAATTATAAAGTTGTGCCATAGTATGTTTCGATTATCACTATATATAATTCTTTAAGCCTGTATATAAATTTTAACTGAGTAAATTTCAGCTTCATTTGACCCACAGCGAAAGCTAGTCTTTCTTCTGTCGCTTTGACACCAGAAGAAGGGAGAAACGTATGGTTGGCAACACTCGGATACTAAATTTTGCTGCCGAGAATAGAAACGAATGTGCTTCGAAATGAATCGAAGATAATTTTATAATATTAATGACAATATAAGGGCAGTCCTGTAATTTATAGTAATGGTCATTTTTCCTGCTATCCCGGTCACAATGGTATTTCGAGTTGAATATACGTTGGAAGATTACTGCTTTTGTTAAGGTCAAGCCGTATCCGTCTGCTGACAAGAGACATGTCCTGCACTGCTCAATGTTTGCTTTAGTTAAATGTATGAACTGAACTAGCGCAAACAAGGAAAAATATCTTTCGTTGGGGTACGGGCACCTTCCTCGTTTGCTTACCCGTTGGGTAATGAGGGTAAAAATGAGGGGCGAATAACATGAGATGAATGATTCTGCGATGAAATAATAGTGCCTGAAGCGATATAAATGGAGTGAAGAGAAGCAAATCCTGTCACCATCACATCGACGAAACATCAATTTCGTAAATGGGATCGCCTAGCTCAGAGCATCAACTGATGTCACTGCAGTGCCCATGGCCGGTAAGTCCTGTCAGAGTGCGAGTCCAGATGGTGGCATGATTTTTCCACCCTGACTAGATAGCAAAATCCAATTTAGCCGCTTTCGTTCCTCTTCCTTGCCCCCATCCTCACTTGTTACTTACGCTTATATACACTACACTGCCACACATGCCGGGTGACCTGTCGAGAGCGTAGAGTTTGTCCCGGTTGGGGCGGCCCACCGCTGGTGGGAGATACGTAGTTGGGGAAAAGCCCATTAGCAGACTTGTAGGTCGTCGCCGGATCTCGCCATCTGGCGGGAGAAGATCGCCGCCGCCTCCCGCGATAAAACATTCACTACACTTACGGTAATGATTTAAGCAATTGACGCACCCGGAAACATTTAATAAAATAATCAACGAACACACGGCGTTCAACACACAGCGTTCGACTTCACGCACATGAGAATGAAAATTTAACATACTCAGATTCTGCGGATTGAAAGATCTCGCATTGTGCAACACCACCACCTGCACTCTTCAGTTGTTTTCCGTCGTTTCGCAAATCGATATAGGATCAGATAAAAAGTAACGTTTATAGAATGGCTTTGCGTTGGTGTAATGAAACAAAAGAAACAGAAGGTAGCGTGTCACTAGTCTGAGGTTGACTTCCTGCAACGCTGCCCACTCGGCACCGTTGCGTGGCCGACAAAGGGAGTCGCACAATTGATGGGGGCTCGTGCGCTGTGTTTGCGTTACGTGTGATTTTGAAGACTCAATATTCAGAAACTGGAGGTATCGGTAACTATATTATCCAGTCAGAAATATCGTGATGCAAACTGCTCTACCGATATCGGATATCGTGTGATGGTGACGAGTTTAGAGAGAGGGGTGAGAGAGGAAAGGGAGAGAGGAAGAGGGGACAGTGCTTGTGGACTGGGCTTACGGCGTGGGGCTAACGGCGTGGGGCTAACGGCGTGGGGCTAACGGCGTGGGGCTAACGGCGTGGGGC
>BOPP01000054.1:877184-924696 GCA_017312745.1 Gryllus bimaculatus | reverse complement strand
TGTGTGTGTATGTGTGTGTGTGTGTATGTGTGTGTGTGTGTGTGTGTGTGTGTGTGTGTTTAAGAGGTGAGAAGAGGACAAGGAAGATCTCGCCCGGTTTGTGGCCCGTTCGTTAGGGCATTCGCCGTTGATCGAAAAAGCACAGAAAACTACCGATCAGAGCAGCCGGCAGCTAGAATTATCCTCCAGACAGCGACACAATCCATCCTAGAGTCGACAATCAGCCACCGTCGGGAGTGGAGCCATAGGACCTGCCGGTCAGAGGGACTGCAGTGACATCAGTTGGTGCCTTGAGCCATCTACACCGTATAGCTCAGAAGAAGGCTCCAACACGATGGCCGCAACGTCGGCTGGACCGACTGTGACGCGGCTCGTCCCGGAGAGCCGAGTGTCAGGTCCCCATTGCCGTTTTTTCTTCCCGTTTCCGCCCCGGGCGCAGGCCCGTTTGAGCGCGCTGCACGTGCGCGGCTGAGAGTGCGCAACGGTCGCCGGGCCACGCCCCCTTCCGGCGTCGACCCTTGGACCCCTGCGCCGTCTCCGCCTTGGGGGAGATCAGGGACGCGCCCCGCCCACAACCCCTTTCGCTCCCCTTCTCCCCCGGCCACTCCGCTCCCACCGGAGCGCACGCACGAGAAACGAAGAGGTGCAGTTCATTAGTTAACTGATTATTTTGTATGTATGTGAGCTAGGAATGCGACATCGATGACGATGTTTTCTAAACACCGATGTTTCTATGAAAATATTGATGATTGAAAAAATGATGATGCATCGATGTATTGAAACACATTTTTTAACACAACGTTTTTACGTTTGCCATGCTTTCTTGGTGATAATCACGATTTTGTAGAAGTTAAAATATGAAACAATAACTGATGGTATCAATATTTTGTTTGTATTCGTTCAAAATGAATTTTGAACGAATTTTTTATCTCCATCAAGTAGACTGCAATCCCTTGGTCGAAATGATCTTGATGGCCTAGAATTTCTTACGTTTGTCCTTAATTTTGCACATGGAAAGACGTCTAACTTTGTTTTCAGTTCAATTTGAATTACAAATTAATAAGAAAGTCCGGTATCAAATTAAATTTTGTTGCGTATGAATTTAGAGGTTACTAAACCAACTTTAAAAAATCGGTGGTTTTTGGCCGGCGTATTGATGTTTTGATCTTGAACATCGATGTTTGGTACCGTCGATATTTTATTTTCGATGTCGACTCTGTGATACTTAAGAGTTGGAGTTTCATGACCAAAAAAGTCGTCAAAAATGGTCAATAAAATGCTCTTAATATGTTTTTAAAATGCCCTAAAAATGTGAAAAAAATGTAAAGGAATTGATCAAAACTAGCTCGGATGAACATGTCGAGCTCTTGGATATAAAACTGATATAATCGAGGCTTCTTCCATTCATTCAAGTCAAGCATACTTACCCCGAAACCGACAATGGTGCTGATAGGCGTCACAGGAACCTTAGATTACATACTCACAACGTCTGACAATTTCTGAACAATAAAAGGGAATAGGCTACTCAGGAATTTTGTGGAAATTTGTTGCATCTCATAAGTATTATTTGAAGAAAGTACCATTCAAATGATATAAAAATCAATGAAATCAGAAGTAAATGACAATGGTAAAAAACAATTATTTATTTCTTGAAATGGACGAAAAATGAAATAGGTCAATAAAAATGTATCAGTTCTTTTTGTCATAACATAAAACTAATGTCTATACTGAAAGGCATTGTTTTAAAGTGAAAAGAAAAAATGACTTTTAATTAAAATCCGTTCCCTAGTGATAACCTTAAGAAGATTTGGACGGGAGGTCCTACTTAGTCTCCCGAAGGTGAAGTCCGTATGTGGCAGGTTTTTTGTCTCTAGCTTCATAGCTAGGTCGAATTCTAGAGGAGAATTCTGGCGGACGGTTGCTCTGGTGGATAATTTACTGTGATTTCTCCGCTCAACACCAGGCGAATGCCGGAGCAGTCCCGTACCAAAAGGGACACGGACCGCGCGCACTGTCTTCCTTGATCTACACTCGCCCCTTACATACACTTACACTTCCACGCCCTACACTACAACACATGCCAGTAGACCAGTCGAGCGCCCAGTTCGAACCTGTCCCTTCTGGTGCGGTGCCACTCTGGTTGAAGAAAATCCCCACAATCCGACGTAGGCAAGCCAACTCTCCATCCTACGGGGAAAAATCGCCGCCACCTCCGGCGATAAAACTTGCACTGCTCTTACGGGATTGAATACTTAACAAGTGGACATTCCCGAAATCACTAATCTAACAAACAATGCCACGCATCGGCTAGGCCGCTTCCTCTCTTGCTCAAAAGCGGGGTATGAGTAAGGATGTGGTCGATTATTTTGAATCTTTTGTAAAAACGTCTTTTTAAAGAACCTTACATAGAGACTATAGAAGATCCTTTAAAAATACGTTTTTCATCAAGATCAAGAAGTAGCAAATTTTGTAGATCGTAATACATCCATTTTATTAAATGTTTAATTTCGTTTGTTATTAGATTGTTATTTTCACAATTTTTTTGGGGGCCTTCACTTTTCTGAACGGCAAGTTGATGTAAATTAGCATTTTTTAAACTTTAAATTGTAAAACATGTTTATTTAATGTTTATATCGTCACAGTTGTTCTGAGAATTACAAAACTGGTAGTTTCGGGTTCAGTTTTGTAGCCGACTTCAGGCTAAAACAATGATTATGTTCTATTACAATACAATAAAAAGTTTTGTTTATAAATCATGTAATATTTTATGGATATTGTTTTGAGTATCAGTATTACATCTCTGGTAAGACTTACAATCTCGACATTTTTTGAGGAACATCAAAACATTAATTTGTAGTGATATCTGACTTAAATCGTTTAGGTTTAATTTCTCTCAACTGCTACTGCAAATACATTTGTTTTTTTTCATCTTTTACCTTCTAATTCTCCCGCTTGAATTCCACTTGCCAGTGCAGCAGAATTTCAAATAGTTTCTAATGTCCGCGACTGCATTGCATTTGCACGTCATGCATTGTTCCCGACATACTGCTGTACCTTCCGTGTAGCGCAGTGCGCCGTTCTGAAACCATTATTGCCGCTGGGTGGCTCGCCCAGAAGTAATTGTGTCGTTACTCCGCTGATACGAGCGAGATGCCGCGAGGGGCGAGACGATCTCTTCGCGACGGTGCCTGCTGGTGGCAGACCCCGGCACCGGGGCGACCCGTGCTCGCTTTCTAGCCATGGGGGGGGGGGGGAAGGGGGGAGGCGTCTCCGCCTCGCCCGGGGGCTTTCGCAAACACACGCAGGATGCACTCGCTTTCTATCTCTGCCGCACAAAGTCCAGTCGGACCCTCTGACGACGGAGGTTGGAGAGTTCTCTTCCAAAGCACCCGCGCTTGCGCGAAACCAACGGACGAATCTCCGTTACCCGGAGTTATGATAAGAAGAAAAACCAAAGCATAATCGAAAATCCAGAATAATCCTTTTTTTGTTGATCCTACTTCGAAATTTGAAACATTTATTATGAGGAATTGTGAAAAGTATTGTACCTTACACCTTATTAAACATACAATATGTGGTATATCTTAACAATGTTACGATCTACATACTCAGTAAGTACTTCAATTTAGAACATTTTGGATTAAGTAGCAGAAAATTTTTTGTTGACTTGGTTTTTTCATTATGATAAAGGTCCCAGATTTATCAATTTATAACTTGATTTCGGGATAATAAATCACTGGATAATAGTGATTCTACTGTATCAATTTCTGTCTTTAAGGAGTTTGAACGTATTTCATTTCAACTTACAGAAATCATCCTTAGCGTATTAATCTTCATATGTTCAAAATTTAAATGTTATATTAAAAAAATTTTTTCTAATTTTATCAAGAAGTCAAAAATAATATATTTTTAAATTGATAGATATTTTGTTGGGGAAGCGTAATTACGAAAAGGGGTCAAAACTAATGCTTAGAGAAAAGCGATTTAATTGGATTGCTTTGGATTGTACTCTGACAGACTGTGTTACGTTTTACGATAAAGTGTGTCTGTGGCTCAGACTCGCGATGCGACATCGGGAACAAAACAGCAATGTTACTAAACATCGATGCTCAAAATTAAACAGAGTATGTCAATAGAACATCGACCAAACGCCGTCGATGAAGTTTTCCGTGGTTTCACTGATAAATTCCATATTACTTTTAAAATAGACCATGAAACGCACGCGATCTTTTCCTCTTCCTCCTCCCCCTACTCCGGCTCTTCCTCCTAAATCTGTCTTCTCCCCTTACACACACACACACACACACACACACACACACACACACACACACACACTTACTAGCACTACACGTCCACTCATGTCAAAAGGCCACTCGGGAGCTTAGAGCTTGTACATGCTGGGGCGAAGTCCTGGGGGAGATACCTGGATATGGAACACCAACCACCGCAAGCCGACGTGATGGTCGAGCCCTTCACACGTTCTAGCGAGAGGAACCCTGTCATCTCCCTTGATACAACAAGTAGTACACTGACAAGACTAATGACCGTGGCAGCTGTCGGTTCCGGAAATATCACTAAATTAACCATTGATAAAACTGCAGAACATCGACAGAATCCCCCCACCCTCCGAAATGTTCGTCCCCCGAGGGAAAAGCGTCCAAATCCACAAGGAAATCCCCTAATTCGCCATTGTGTGGGTGATGGCGGTGTTTGATTCAGGGCTGCCCCTCCCTGCTAATCTCTTTGGAGGCGAGGCGACGACCAGGGCGACATCTGGCGGTCGCAAATCGTCGCGGCGATTGGGCGTCGCCGGCGTCACGCGTCACGGAGCCCCCAATGACCCGCGCCCGGGGCACAATGGCCCCCTCCTTCCCTCCCACCGGGGGGTTGAGAGGCGGCCGGGCGGCTAACTACCGCTGCAAGAGCCTCGCCACCCAAGCACATCACCTGGCATGAAAAAGGAGAAAATGGGATGTGATTGGGTGTATGTACGTTTGTGAGTGTGTTTGGGTATGAATGTGTGAGTGTATGACTGGGTGTATGAATGTTTGTCTGTTTGACTCAGTGTATGAATATTTCTATGTGTAATTGAGTGTATGTGTGCATGTGTGATTTGGTAAGTGTATGTATGTGTTTGTGTGATCCAGAAAAAAATGAACTACTGGAGTGATTGCTTCCAAGCGTTGAACGAACTTTTTCGAACTACCAAAATATTCGGATTCACAAAACACTCTCTCTTTGGTTACACCCAGGGGTTGTGTATTGTTTGCAACAATGCAGCCCCAACTGAATGCCGGTCTTGGCATTGTTGCCGGAGAGGGAGTTGCGTAGGGGGTGGAAGTACAGGCGCGAGCAGGTGGGAACAAATATTCCCGAACAAGTCTGAGTAGTTAGCTCGTGGGATATTTAAAAAAGTTAATAAACAAGAAAATAAAATAAAACACAAAGCAAACAACCCCGAAAATGCGATCGAAATTTCGAAAATTACCCTTCTAAAGAACATCCGGGTAGAAACTACCCGGATACAAATTGCCTCGTTAACTAATACAAAGCTTTACGAGTGACAATACAATGAAAATCGAAGCCATTTCATAGAAGCTAGTGACTCCGAATTCTTATTCGACCGTTTGCTCAATCAAACCACAAACGTCGCAATAATAACAGAGTCTAATGTAAAATTAATGTCTCAGAACACAGACATTTTCTTCGGTAGAATTCCCTTTTGTAATATCTAATCCCCGTCTTCCCATCCTTCCTGAATTATGACGAGAATGACATCTGGGTAATTTGAAATAATCGTCCCGTAGTTCTTTTCAACTTCCTGTGATTAATATAGCACGGAAGAATTACAGAATGGGGTTGCCACACACACAATTCTCATGGAGCATGAATGCTCCGTATCGTTGTAATTGCGGTTCCCCGGTTACATGCTGCCATTGAAACCCTGCGACAGGGGGCATTTACACACGTGACGTACAGGGAAATTGAGGCTGCTCCAATGACGACACACGCTGCCCGCCGATCTACCCCGTCACTTTCCCTACGTGTGCGAAATGGGACGCGACTACAGATTGGACATGTGGCATCGATGGAAGAAAATCGATGTTTCAAAACATCGATGTTCGACTCAAAACTATCGATGTTTGTCAAACTATTGTAGAATTCTCTTGACCCCGATTGTTCACATGCTAGGAGGGTCGATTTCATGTCACTATGGATAGTTGTGCTTATTTGTAATACACTTTTGCTGACAAAACAAAGTAAAAAATGCAGAATAATTAACAAACTATTATTATATGTTAGGTTTGTATGTTATAACGAAACGTTGAATAGAACAGTGATCAATAATTGTGTGCTACACTAATGATTAACAATATATAAAACGCATTAGATAAAATACAATGTTCTGCAATTTAGAATTATTGTTGTATTTTTTCATAACGCAACTTCGTAATGCGAATAAAGTTATCCTGTTACACTAATTTTATACATTTACTGTACTTCAGGGGCGTGGGGAAATAGGTCATAATTTTCCAGAAGAGCCGTTTGAAAAAGATGTGCCTCTGAAAGGAAGTGGGCTTGATGTTCTTGTCGGCTTTTAACTTCTCTATTCATGTGTTTTGGGGATAGTTGTGATATCTCCAGGAAGAGCAATGGCTTTGCACAGGATAGTTAAAATTGCTCATAACCCTATTTTGGCAAGAATGGAACGATGTCTCCTATGCGTGAGTGAGTGTTTTAGTATTTCCACACATGTCAACTACGTATTCCTGTAACTGTACAACCTGCGGGGTCTAGATTTCCTCCTCCGCTTGAGTGTGAGATCCAGCGCCCCTGCATCGTCAGCTTGCGACGTTTTCAGCTCTCCTTCAGCGGGGCACCGTCTGTAGTGTGTGTGAGTCCGTGTGTGTTGTGTTGAAAGGGACAGATTAGAACACGAAAGAGGAACGTGTGGTCGTCTGAGAGGAACTGCTCTGGCATTCGTCTGGTAATGATCGGAGAAACCTAGAGAAACTATCGATTAGAGCAGCCGGCCGATGGAATCCAGACAGAGGTCTTCGACTTTCCTATTTAGTTAGTGACAAAACTGATATTGTGGGTACTCGAACTCTTCACATCTGTGTTACACATTAATCAGTGGTAACGGGTGTTGACTATGAGTCATCGCATTCGGTTTCTAGGGTTGCGACATAAATATCAATGTTTTCACGTCAAAAAAATCGATCGTTTAAACATCAATACGTTGAATTCGATGTTTTTTAAACTTCAACTTTTTTAAACATCAACTTTTTTAAACATCGATGTTTTGTGGCTTTCTATGTTTGGTTCGTGGTTGAAAAATTCCATATTTTCTCTATTTTGTGAGAGTTAAAATAAGAAATACTAACTGATGATACCCCTGATTATTTGTTACAACCAAACGAACGCTGTGTAATGTTGAATTCCATGTTTTGTTGTCTATTTCTCATCCCTAGTTCCTACCTCCGAAGTAGTTTTCAAAGAAAGTCGTAAATTTTGCAAAGCAGTAGGAAATTAGGTTTGAGCCACTTGACATCTGCTCGCGCCCTGTGGCACGCGCAGCGTCATCTGCGGATCGAAAGAGCAGATTGAGCAGGGGGAGGGGGAGGGGGAGTTGCACGGGCGACGGCAGACGGCGTCGTGTGCTAGCTTTGTCATTCGTAAAACACCCCCATGGGGGGCAGAGGACCCTCGCCATTCCTTGCCGCAGGGGGTAGGCCGCCTGCGGGGCAACTTGGGCGTCTTCTGCTAGGAGGCGCTAAAATCACCTCCTAAAAATCATTATCATTATTATTACCATTATTATTACCATTATTATTAATTGTTTTTAGTACATTATTATTAATTGTTATTATTATTATTGAGATTATTATGTATTTTTATGTTATTTTTTTCTTGTGGTGTTCTCAGCCGGGGCTCCAGATTTGAAGGGTCCTTAGGCATTTCACAATACTAGCTTTACGTATTTAGAACCATGTAAACAATCCTGTAATGTTCAAGAATGAGTTTTGAGGTTTTAGAATAGTTTTATGTGGATGGGGACCCATTTTTTCCCAAATAATATTGTTGGTAACAAGACAAGTTGCTGTTATTACAATTGTTATAATCTTGTCAGTTTCAAATTTGATGATTTCTGTATGTTCTTTTCGAGAGGGGAATGTTTTTTTAATTTTTCTGTGTCTGCTCCAATTATATTGTGAGCTGCACGGTTGTAACATTAAGGATGATTGCTTTTGTTTCCTATACGTCAAGTAGTAGAATATTTGCTAGAGGAATAATAATAATAATAATAATAATAATAATAATAATAATAATAATTTGTTAATATAGTTAGTAATTAGCAAAAATTTATTACCTATAGTTATGTAGTCCATGAATGATTATTATCAATTAATATAATTATAGTATTGCTTGTTGAAAAAGGCATGTATATTATGTATGGCAGTATGTATTAGGAAAAGTACGAAATAATCTCTCAGTATTTTCAAGGGCGAATACACCTTTGCCACCCCAACCAACGTCTCTCACCTTTAAATTTTAAATGGACCCCTCCTTCCAGTTTTATAGAGTATTCTAATATTCCTACAAGGAAATTGTAATTTATTTGTTGTTCACTCCCTTATTTTAAATTAAGGGCAACCACAAGGATAAGTGCCTTAATTTAAAATTGGTTGTCCTTAATTTAAAATAAGGGACTGAACAACAAATAAATAGTATATTGTGACAACCATTTTAAGACTTAATCTTAATAAGGAAATTGTATACTGGTTTTAGAATCTGATTTTTTATTCTTCGTGGTTGACATGGTTGAAGCAATACCATTTTCGTAATAGATTTCGTAAGAAAGCTGGCCCTATTGATGACTGTGTGAGGGGTCATATTTTCTCCTTTCGCAACTTAATGAAATATGTTAATATTAACCTTGACAATGTCAATATTCTTAGAAGCACCTTTTACAACTGAGAGGGGGGCGTAGAACTTTATATTTTGCAGAGCCAGCAAAGTAATTTTCCCATATGTTACTTCCAGATAACTGTTGTTAATTATTGTATTGTAGGATAAGAATTGGACTGACTCCTATCACTTTGTAATGATAATTTTGGGCTAATTAGTTCCTAGTTTAAAAACATACATTTAACAGCTGTGTTCTGGAAAAGGGAAGTAAAAAATTACGTCAGCGAACCTTTTTTCACGCGACATTTTTAGATTAGTAAGAAGTGTATTCACATCGCGATACATTAAAACGCAGTGTACCTACAAGTACCCTAGAAGTTCCCTTATCACTTCAATACACATCCTAGTTACCGCCTGTGGGTAGGCTGTGTATTGAAGTGACTTCAAGACCATTTGGTGACATAGTGCCAAGAGAGGGGGGCGCATTTTGTCCACCGAACCTTTCAACAGATTTACCACTTTGGTAATGACCCAACTGATACATTATTAAAAATTACTATTATTTAAACACGTTGGGAAAAATATTAGTGTAATAAGAACATAAAATTATGGCTTTGAATTTCCGTCTGTATTTCTTTTTAGACGAATCCAATGAACACGATATTCCACCATGAACACCATATTCCGGCATCTGACTCCTGTGTTTCTGAAAGATCTCAGCGCGCGCTATACATAATTACAATGCAAATAGAACACTTACTTCCATTTTACCGATTCAGAGCAATTCTGTATATTTTGTTTGGTGTTGTAACAAAAGTGCATCAATTGCCCCGACGCAAAGGAAAGAAACACAATAGAACATACACTGGAGAAAGGGTACAAAAGTTGTCCATAAATAATTTATGCAACTACTTTATAATGTAATGCTTTATTATTTGAGTTTTGAATACGACCGACGTTACGAGCGAGTTTTCGAAATTTGATAAGAAGTCTTTCACATCTACCACGGGAGAATATTTCTTTAAACAGGACAAACCTTAGGGAAATGAAACTGAATGTATAGCAGTGAAAGATTATGAACAACGTTGTTAAAGTAGATGTAAGCACGTACCATTCACAATTAGAACGACTTAGATTAGATTAAATTTGATTGATTTTATTTGACATTAACGATTACTTTGTTATAAAAGTTATTATTTTTGCATGGGAAAATAGATTTGAATGTTTTTACACGTCTCCAAACGCTTTACAAAAGGTACAAAACTTCAGTTTTAAAATATCGATGACGTAAAAACATCGAACACAAAACATTGATGTTAAAAAGCATCGGCTTCAAACATCCGATGATTTTTATAAAAATCATCCATGTTTTGAAAACATCAACATCCATCTCGCACCCCAACTGGGTTGCAGCGGTGGAACCGCACGCGCCGTTAGTTCGCGTCGTGTCCGCGGCGCGCGCTGCTCGAGGCGCTCCTCGCCGCCGCCGCCGCCCGCCCGTGCTGTCGCTCTCTCGCCAGTCCGCGCCGCGCCTCCGCCCCGCTCGGTGCCGTCCAGGGCCTCTCCGCCGCCCCTCCCGCTCGCGTCATGGGCCCCTCGCAGCGGCCGACGAGCGCCGTCGCTGGGACGGGCGACCGCCGTATCTCGCGCCTCCGCCGGGTTACGCCGTCGCATTGACTATTCTGGTGCGCGGGTATCGCTAGAGCGTGACCTAGTTGAACTCGTGTGCGGCGATTCGCTCGCAGTCTTCGCCGAAGCGAAATAGTGGACGTGTTACGGTAATGCTCTCGCGTTTTCTGCTGAAGCTTCGTGTGTACCATCATCTAGTGACTGGTTTTGCCATTCGTAGACGTCGATAAATTTTCCTGGTTTTTACGTGCGATTACTCTTTTAAATTAACATTGGTGTTGCCTTAGTGTTCGTTTACTTGTTATCCTGACATTTAACGTACCGCGCGAATATCTATTGTGTGTTGTGGAGGGTATTCGCAAACTGGAAATATTTACGTAATCAGTAACCCAGAGTGTCAACACAGCGTGAACCAGAACAGAAAACATCCTAACGGGATTTGATAGTATCGACTCCCACGCCAGAGCTTCATTCACAGCTTCGTCGCCTACGCAGCTACAAACTCCATTCACCGAAGGGTGCATTAGCCTGGGTGTTTGTTCGCGAGCAAACTGGTGCACTTTAAAAAAAATTAATTTAAACAACATCCGCCTGTCGCGTTGCGTGTTTGCGGGCGACTTCCGTTTCCTGATGTGGCGTCGTCTCCGGATGGTTTCCCCGGAGATAAGCTGCGGGCCAGTTCAGTGCGGCTTCAACTTCTCGTGTGTGCTCTTAGTAAGAACAAAGACCTACTTATGAGTTGGTCAAGAACGACGTGTGTTCGCGTTGAAAAGCTTCGAGTGCAGTGCAGGACGGAGACGGAAGATTTGTGCGGTTCCCGTTGTAGATGCTGGCTGTCGTCTCGGTGAAGTGTGGGCAGAGATTAGTAAGGCGAAACGGAAGGAACAGAAGTGTTTGGCAGGGCCTGCGAAGTGCATTAAAGAGCAAGAAGCGTGTCCAACTTTTTTCTTCTAGAGAATTAAGTAGAGATATTGTCGTCCGGTCAAAAGTTCATTCTCTCACATGCAAACGAGCGTGATCCAAGACTGCTGTAGTAACGTCTTTACGGCACTGAAGTGAGAAAGCTCCTAATATTAATAAGTAAACACTTTTGCTCAAAACTCGATCCAGTACAAATGTGTGACGTCTTACAATGCGTGCACAGAAATTCCATTTGAGTGTTTGGGCGGCGGCATAAGCGAAAGTAGTTGGTTGACCCTGACACCACGCAGAACGTGTAGTGCAGTGCGAATGATTTATGCAATCATATCGCGAACTCGTGTGGTAAGAGTACACGGACATAAATAAATACTTGCGTCGCAAATAGAACAAGACTGCCGTCAGCTTAACGTGAACCACAGACTGTATTGAACAATTTGAGGATAACTATTACTAACTCGTGTGTCGAGCGTGGATTGATGTAGTGGGAAGTGTAATATTGAAGGGAAACTGATTAAAAAACACGCTTAGTGGATTGTCCCGCTCTTTCGCGAATTGAGAAACCAAAGAAATATTTTACGAATTGTTGTAGCGATCGATTTGGAAAGAGCTTGTGGCAGAGCAGTGGAATCAAAACACTTTATACAGATCGTTGCGCACACTAGCTAGGGTTTGTTAAACTCAACCTCTATATGAGATCATCATTCACAGGAAGAGACATTTTGTCAGTGGATACAAATCTATTTCTATAAACGCGAAGTCGCTACAAAAGTGTTAAGAAACGAAATAAACAATAATTGTGGTTGAAACGAGCAAAGACGTGCTATTTTGTGGTAGCTTCAGAATTAATGAGGAAGTAAAGAAGTGCGGGTGTTTTAAACGAGACAGTTCAGAAGAAGTAGGATCGAGTTGAACTCGCTTGCAGGCACAAACAGCAGTTCTCTGAAAAAGTGTGCTCTTGTGTTGCGAATCCAATGAATCGGAAACTTAGGTAGAGAAAGTAAAGAGGTGCAATATTGTGCTAAAGAAAACCTCGCATGAAGATACGGCAAGCAAAGTGTCCACGTGTGAAATCTACGTGAAAGAAACGTACTGAGAAACCGCAAAAGTAAAGAGGTGCAGCTCTACCACGTGCAGATCCAGCAAGGAATACAATAAAAAAGTGTGCTCGTCTGTTACTAAAGGAAACAATCTGAAGCTGAACTAGGGGAAGTGAAAACGTACATCTCTACTGTGGTTTCGGCAATTAATAAAATACAGACGTGTGCCCGTGTGTTATCAGCGGAGAAAATCGCGAGCTGGAGTAAAGCAGTGCTTCACTACCACCTGTCGAGCATAAATAAGTGTGCTGAAGTCGGGGAAGTAAAGCGGTGCGCCGCTGCGGTAGAGTGGTCCGCGTATGCCGGACCCGCCCTCTATATGCAGCTCCCCTCTTCGGCCGCGTCCCCGGCCCCCGGCCCCGCCCCGCCCGCACGCCGTGCGAGCTCGCCTCGCCGCACGGCTCCTGGGGCTGTCGCGCGCGAGCGCGCGGGCGGGCGCGCTCGCCGCCCCCGCCGCCGCCCCGCCCCCCGCCGCCGCCCGCGCCTCCGCCTCCGCCCTCCGCCGCGCCGCGACGCGCAAAGGGCCCCCCCACCCGGGGGGGGGGGCCCCCGGGGGCCGCCCGCCGGCCGCCCCCAAAGCCCCCCCCCCCCCCGGGCCCCCCCCCCGCCCCCCCCCCCCCCCCCCCCGGCCCTTTTTTTTGCCGCTGCTGCAGCGGCGACGCCGGTCGGCGGCACGGACGCCCCGCCGCGCCGCCGCGGCCCCGCCCACGCCGCCGCGCTCGCCCAGCGCCCGCGCGCCGCAGCGCCGCGCGCGCGCCTGGCTGCTCCGCGCCATGCGCTTCTCCGCCGCCGCCGGCGCCCGCGGCGACTCTTACTCCCTCACCAAGAAGCGGTGAGTCCCACAGCACGCACTCTCTCGCATTGACACTTTCTCGCCACGGAAAGGGAGTTACGTAATACTGCACTAAAAAGGCAGAAAAACTCTCATTATAGAGCCCTGTTAAAGAAAAAAATCAATGAATCCAGTTGCTAAATTCAGAAAAA
Source organism: Gryllus bimaculatus (assembly GCA_017312745.1). Classification (NCBI taxonomy): domain Eukaryota; kingdom Metazoa; phylum Arthropoda; class Insecta; order Orthoptera; family Gryllidae; genus Gryllus; species Gryllus bimaculatus. The sequence goes on along the minus strand of BOPP01000054.1, from coordinate 911,152 downwards.
TAAAAATCCTGTAACGCGTGATGGCCATCCAAAATTCCAATGATGTCAAATGTCTGTCCGTCCGTTCGTATGTGAACAACGCTAGGGGCTAAACTTTACATTAAGCGGTGAGTCCCACAGCACGCACTCTCTCGCATTGACACTTACTCGCCACAGAGAGGGAGTTACGTAATACTGCACAAAAACGGCAAAAAAACTCTCATTATAGAGCCCTGTTAAAGAAAAAATCAATGAATCCAGTTGCTAAATTCAGAAAAATAAAAATCCTGTAACGCGTGATGGCCATCCAAAATTCCAATGATGTCAAATGTCTGTCCGTCCGTCTGCGAACAACGCTAAGGGCTAAACTTTACATTAAGCGGTGAGTCGCAACTGGGGATGAGACATCGGTGTCTATCTTTTCAAAACATATATGTTTTTTGTAAAATCATCGATGTTTGAAACATCGATGTACTAATACTGATGTTTTTTTAACATCGATGTTTTGCGATCGGTGTTTTTTTCTTTCCCGATGTTTTGTCTCTGAATGAAAAATTCCCTTAATTACAATATTGTAAAAGTTAAAATTTGAAATATCACTGATGATAACACTGTTAGTTCATGTGTAGGAAGCAAAGGAACTCTTTTTGTATTGTACTACCTTCATTGACCAAACTCTCTTTCTCAAGATGATCTCCATGCCTTTGTATTTCGTCTTTCATCATATTCAGTTCGTATTTTGAGTTGTGGCCAACAAATTAGCTGTGGACTGAAAGGTTCCTTCTTTTCGTACCCATATTCGGCTAATTGGAAAATATGAATACTGTCAAATTAAATTTGAATGCCCACCAATTTAATGGTAAAAGTTACTAATCCAGCTGAAAAACATCGATGTTGAAAAAATCGATGATTTTTGGTAGATGTAATATTAACATCGATGTTTTATTGTCGATGTCGCATCTCTAGTCACAAGAGCACGCACTCTCGCATTTCTTAAAAAAAACTTTTGCAATTGTGAATCAGTTCGACGAAAATCATATCTACGCCATTTAGCGGCATTCATTTTTGCTCCATCAGATAAAAAATATAGTTTGCGGTTTTGATGCGATGGAGAGACCATTGGAGGGATTCCAGAATTCGAACAGTTAAAAATTGGTAAGATTTGTAATGGCTCAAAGGCTGTATGTATTGTAATGGCACGTTATATGTCCGTTTTTTAAAAATTGCTGTCTTTACTTTCAAATATCCTTTTTTTATTAATGGATTTGGAAGGGGGGTCGAACTCGCTCACCGTAATGTGGTAACAAACAATAATTAAAGAGCAATTTGTGCTTTGGAAAGTGTGATGAATTCAGTCGAGGTACGCGGCTCTTGAAACTTTCAAACAATTCATGGTTTTACTCGCGATAATATCTGAATCCACGTAGTGTATCTACAGATTCTGCGAGTTTTCTCAGACACGAAAAATGTTTACTCCAAGTCATAAACACAGAATCTTTTTTTTTATTCTATTTAGTTATTACATTGGTTTCAGTAGTGGGAAATTTTTAATAAAGACATTTTATGTTTCATAAATAAGTGGGATTAAGAAAGTATCAGCCTACATTATTAATATATTTCTTTTTATTTATAGCTATCGTTATTTCTAGTTTTGGCCACCCTTTTACATTCACTTAACACAAAGTTGTTGGTAATGATGCATAACTTACTTTCTTAAGGCGTGACTAGGTTGGAGAAGTATTAGTTGAGCAGAGTGTGTCCCATTAGTTTCACAGTATACAGACTTTCGTTTCTACGGAAACCTACGCACTCGTTCACCAAGAAACTAGTCTGAACACACCTAGACTCGTGTTCGTGCCCAGGTCTCTCGGGTTCTTAATCCGCCTTTCTTGTTGCATTGCTCGCATTGCGAATTATACGCATATTCTCACTGAAAACCCACTTTGAATCCAGAGCGTGTGGGCCGGGCGGTTACCTACTTCGTAATTTCTAGTTTCAACAAGAAGAAACAATGTTCGCCTTATTTACCAACCGACACTGCCGTACCGAAGTGCTGAAGCTGTAGGCGTGGGCAGTAGAAACTCAACCTTGTTGTCGATGTTTTCAAAACATCTACATTGTTTCTAAAATCATCAAGTTATTTAACATCGCTGAATTGAAGCCGATGTGCTTTTAAAATCGATGTTTTGTGTTCCATGTATTATTTTCGATAATTTGACGTGCTAGATATTTTTTAAAGGAAAAGAAAGTCCCTCATAAAAAATCTATAATTATTTTCAGATATCCACAAATTAAATGTGAATTTCTGACTAAGGGGATAAAGTTTGACAAATAAAATTTAGTTTTCGTCAATAAAGAAGCCTCGGTATTTTTGAGTTATAAATTAAATAATCCACTTTTTGTTAATTACCTGATTCTTTTGTCAGTTAAATCTCAATACACATTAACAAACTATACCACTTTTAAATTAAGTCCCTCTCGTGAACTTATATGCTTAATAATCCTGTTTTAAAGAAATCGATGTATAATACAACTATATTCTGGGCCCCTCTGAGCCCTCTTTTCCATTTAATTATTTTTCTTGAGCACTTTATTTGTGAATAAATATAACGTACAAGACAGTTAATTAATAACTTTCATGTTATTAATTAAATTGATTTTATGTTACAAGATTGCTAGATGGTTTTAGAGAATCTCTTCAATATCAATATCAATCAATTCCTAAAGATGTCAACTTAATAAGTTGGGAAAAAGGATTGATCATATTAATGGAAATGAAATGTTTCCTTACGTAGGGTCCCCTTTGAAAGTTTTCTGATGATAAACCAGGAAACATAAACCAAAGTATGTTAATGTTCTTGGTTGTTGGAGATTTATGATAGTCGTATTGCTCTGAAAGTCAGGCAAAATCTCGTTTTCCTGAAGATTCGTTATTTACAATTGACGACAAAGTTCAAGTGCTATGATGTGGATTGCACATCTTGTTAAAACTGTTTCCTCAAAGCACAGAAAAGGGAAGAACGGCGCGGAAATAATTTTCTGCGACCAGCCATCCGTTTACTTGGCCCGAGGCAGGAATTTCCTTTCCCCCAGCTTAGCCTTCCCTCTCCAGGAATCGGTAATGAACCCGCGTACTTTAATTTCACACTTGACGTCCCTACGGCAGCGAGAGTCCCTTCGACGGAACTTCTATTTTTGGCGAGGTGCGTCATTGCCACCTCCCTCGCGACCGACACCTCACCCCGGGGAACGATGACTCCCAGTGCGAGCCTTTCTCTCGCCCAATCTCCCTGCTTAACGCTCGCGCAGATGCTCTGGCACAAGCTCAGATGGGCGACCGTTGCCGTTGCAGCGCTTTCGATCGGGCGGACCTAGGGTTCGAGTCCCGATGGAGGCGGGTTCTCGATACTCGCTTCGTAGCGACGTCGAATTCAGCAGCTGACTGAGGAATCCTTGCGGACAACGGTAGATGTCCATGAAATCTCGAATCAGTTGATTCTGCCGGGTTATCCCCCCCACGGATAGAGAATTCCTTGGGCAGGGATAGGGTTTGGATTATTTCATTCGTTTCATTTGAATCACTGATGTGAGTCGAGATATAAATGGAATGATTCTTTTAAAATATCACAGACTTAAATAACTTTTACAAATTGTGACAAAATTATTTATTTTGATACATTCTTTTCAAGAACTATTTTTCATTAATGGTTTCAATTCCATTCATAAAATGGTATTAATTGGGAAATGCCGAATTGGGTAATGCGGGTGAAACAGCAATTCAAATTTGTAGCAAAACGTTTTATTCAGAACTATTACATCAAAAAAATAAAACTTTATTTGAAGATCAATACAATGATAAATTGTATTTGATTTTACGTATTATTCTTATGCTTCAAATGTTTAAGACAAGTTAGGGAGCTTTTTCTATTCCCAAGCGAGGCGTTCTGCGAGATGAATTGTGCTCTTTCTCGGGAAGATTTGCCACGCCGCGCCACCTCGGCAAAGCCATAACTTGTCGGTACGCATACGAGCCAGCTATGAACAAACAATGGCCTCCGTTTATACTTTCTCGTATACATACGTGTATACGGAGTAATATACTAATTCTAAAGAATGTTATGTAATGCTGCGGGAAACTGATTTCGACATTGCAGCGGAAATATCGTTTTGGGGGTCACCTAATACCGAAAGTGATTGTTTTCAAAACGTCCGCCCACCCGTTCTTCCGTCTCTGTGAACACCTCCAGCGCCTAAAATATTTGTACGACGAAAATTCCGTTTCAGTATAATGAACCGTTCAAAGAATGTTTGGGATTTATAATTAAAAAAAACTAAAAATAAATGTTTAATATATTTGTATTGATTTTTTCCCAAATCAATACAAGTGTCGCCCTTGCAATCCACCTAGAATTGCAAGAATACCGAACCAATTTACTAAATGTCTCTCAAATGATGAATGCTATTCCCAATGAAATATCTATTGTTCTCTCTTAAGTACGTTGAATTATTGTTCTACTGACTTATGATAGCAGCCAGCTGGGTAAGTTATTTATTGCGATGACTCACAACATATTGTAGAACTGACGTTTATACGTATGTAGCAGAAGTGTAGCAGTACGTTTGACGCAGCACGTTTGTAGAAGATTGAGAAGTGAACTTCTGTCGAGATGGCTACCATCCAGAAAAGTGTCAATAACTAAATGCTGTTAGGCACCAATGATGCGAGGCCCCTAAAATTGACAATCATCCTATACAAAAGTCAGTATATTTTATGTATTTTCTGAAACTGGAAGAAATCTTGCATGAAACAGGAAGAATATTAAAGATGATGCATGCTTCTATCACGTATCTCTACCAGGGCTCCTCATAAAGAAAGTTGCTGTTGCAATATGATTTACATCTAGTGATTCTGGGTACCTCTCGCCTATATTAGAAGAAAGTATCCCCCTGATCTTTCATCGTACTGTTACTCGACTATTGTTAATTTCCTGGTTCGTTCACCTTTCACTTTCTCTCCGCGAATTCTCGTAAAATTTTCGTGTTGCTAATACTCCCGAAAGTAGTTAAACGTAATATGTTTATATATTTTAATTGACATATACAATTATTTTCTTAGGTCCATATCATGTTCTCTCATGTTGACCGAACGCCTATGATTTTGTAAGTCATCGTAATTGTTAAATAGATAGAATTCGTATGTTACAAATGTTACATGGATTTGGAGACTCCATAACAACTATTAATGACAAACAGAAAAATAAGAAAATAAAAATAGATAATAAAATGTTGTGAAAATAAAGTATATTATATTCATTTAAATACCTACGTATTTGTTAGGGATTTATTTGATTTGTAAAGCGAAGACAATAATTCTTTAAGGTTTTATCCGCGACAGAAACTTCTGCCTCAGAAATAGATTCTTCGTCTTTGAATACCATAACCACCTACTTGATATCTTGAACAGAAAAACTGGATCATCTCATTATTTCTTGTGTGAGAATCGTTGAAAGGTCAGTGTAAATTCTTTTTAATGAAACTCAGGAGCACGGAGTACTGTCTATGGTTGTTGACACTTCTCATTATGTGGAGAGAGTGTGTCAGTAATTGCGGTATAAGTTAAACCAACCAAATTTCAGTGATGTTTGCGATGTAATGATGTTTTCATTTTAAAGAAGTTTTTTATAATGAGTTCACCCTATAATTAATGAGTAGTAATTGATGCACCAAAGGCATTGTAAAGGCTCTAATGATCGAGCAGCGACATAATCCCGAGAGCCTTTGGCCTGAGGATCAATTGCCTGATTCCTGTCGCTCAAGATCATTAGGATTAGTTAAAGCTCGAGTGACATAAACGTATTTATTTTTTTACACAATTTTAATGATTCAAATTCATTTATTTACTAATTAACTAATGTTAACTTCACTCGGTAGGTCATTTCATATTTTCTTCCCATAATTCCGTTTCATAATTCCTTCCTACCATGTAGCAACATTCAACTGTTTTCGTATTTCCCTTGTCACTAAGATCCTCTCAAACCAAGTAAGTTATGCAGTGAAATTCGAGCTTCATAACGAAGTCAATATCAAGTAATACGTATCAGTAAAAAATTAATCATACATTCTTTAAAAATAGTAAGTAGTACGTTGTAATGTTTCATTTCATAGTGGTTGAATCAGATCACGAATTTGTCACGTCAGATCATGTACTTTTAATAACCCCATTCGTTTTCGAACAGCCCATCGAAGATTTGCCGTTGTGTTTCGTCTCGTCTCGTGGATCGTTTTCCTACAGGGATCCTCAACGGGCGCAAAAATGAAGCAATCTGTATCTTTCACAAGTATCTTTCAATAAGCATCTTTCCGATCGCTGGCTTTCTCTTTGCAATTTCGTGAAACCCGCCTCTGCGCTTATCTACTCTCCGCCATCGCGGGGGAGAGGGGGAGGGGGGAGGGGGCGATGATGAAACTGCCCGCGTCGGGATGAGTAGCGCCTGCTTACCAGCGCTCACCGCCGAAACCGGAAATTGCTGTTTTCCAGGTGAGTGAGTGGGCTGAGATTAGCGGCAAATTGCAATTTTACAATTTTGTAACATTGTATTACAAATTACGAAAATAACAGTATCTAAGCTTTCTATGGTTTATTGTATTTGTATCTTCATTTTTCTGATTAATGATAGAGAGCTAATGTCGGTAGTCCCGTAAATGTAGTCCATGATTTATCCCGAGCGGTTGCGATACATAGTTCTTCGCTAGATGGGAGATCCGGTCCCAACGTACCCGTAGGCGTAAGGGGTTTCCCCAACCAGGTATCTCCCACTAGCGGTGCACCGCCCCAGCTTGTAGAAGCCTCATATGATGTCTCGACTGGTCCCCGACATGTGTAATAGTGTAATGCATGTTATTGGGTATGTGCAAATAACGGGGTGAGGATAGGGCAAGAAAGAGGAAGGAAAGATCGCGCGCGGTTCGGTGGCCCGTTTGTTAGGGTCGTGCTCAGGCATTCGCCAGGTGTTGATAAGAGAAACCGCTGAAAACTACCGATCAGAGCAGCCGGCCGTTAGAATTCATCTCCTGACAGCCGCTGAGTTCGACCGGTCTGAGGCACTGATGTGACATCAATTGTCGCCCTGAACCACGTTATCCGATCGAGTTCACCCCGAGATTTCGATGCCCACAGAGGGAATGAGGCACAAGGTATAAAATTGAGCCAACCGCATTGGTATGTCATCGCCATCTCGGGTGATAAAAACACGCTCTACGCTTCCGCGCCTAATTACCTTAGCAGAACACGCGCCTGGAGGCGGATCTCGAACGCGACCGCTGCCCCGAAGCGACGGCGGAGCGACGCGAGGAAACGGCGCCCAAACGGGCCGCGTGCGTGGGCCGGCTCTCGCGCGTCCGCTTCGTCTCCGGCGGCGGCCACTCCTCTCCCGTGGGCGGCGGCAAACAAACGACTCGCGAACCGCGCGTCGGCGACACTCACTCGTTCAGCAGCGAAAGGTACTTCACTTCCAATGAACGAATCTGTCACACAGGCACGAAGAGAGAATTTTGAATTCAATTAGGAAAATGATTTTTACGCAATCATTACTCTTTTTGAAATTCAAGATTCCTTGTAGTTTCTGATCAAGAAGTAAAGCTTTTTTTTTTCGTTTCTTTAGTTTTTACATATAAATTAATTTTTAAATTCCTATATTCTGCCGTCGCGTGCGGATTTGACCTCTTAAACATTGTATAAATATTTTTAGAATATAGTTGTCATAATTACTAACGCAGTGATTATTCGCTTTGTTTCAAGTTTGAGCTTACTTTGAATACAAAGTAAACAAGTTTATTAAATCTGACCGAGCTTGATTTTTGTAGTTTTATAAAAGTCGGCAGGATCTTGCGACATAATGTAGGACGAAATCGGCGTTTTTCTATCGTCGATGAAGTGCAGATGCTACTTTCTTGGTAGATTAGAAGTACTGATTCATTTGTGGATATGTTGACTACCTGTTGATATGGAAGTATCCATAATATACTCATAACTATCCAAAATGAAAAATTGATATCAGTTTAGAAATGACTTGGTATGTATCTTGTAATAAATCGATTACTACAATGAACTCGGCCACGGGTTTCTACTTCAAATTGTATCATGCAGAAATTCGATTTTAGAGTGAATACATTCAGATCTGTCTTCTTAATTGTGTGAGACTTAAGATGTAATTGGAAAATAAAAGAGAATATATTGAAGTAATTTATATAAAGTATGCTCAATGCTGATTTGAAAATTAATTTAATACCTGCAATTTAAATAATGTATCGATATTAAATTGATTTGATATTTTCTGCACTGAATCTTTCATTATACATTCCATTTCAGACGTTTAAACATTATCAAAACGACACACGTTTATTGATGCTCATACGCTACTATGGACCTCAAACAATCGCTATCGATAACATCAAAAAATTAACAAAATGATTACAGTCGAGAGACAAGAGTAAACAAAGTGATAAATCTATGGCGATAAACATCTGGGATTGGTTTAATTTGAATGAATTCGTGCTCCTCATTGTTTACGTACAACACACGAGTGAAATGGTCATCGTAGAAGAATGACTAAACCGCTCCATGTGATGCACGTGGGTGTTGGGCCGGGGGCTCGCGTTGTCGCATCTCTCGGGCCGCTCGGCGTAACGGGGCCGGGCGCGGTCTCCTCGGGCGGAGACAAAAACAAAAGGGCAGCGCGGCGCCGGAATCGTGCCAGCCGCTAGCCGCGATTCGCGCCGGCCGGGCGTCGTCCGTCCATTGTGTTGTGCGCTCGCCGCGGGCGGTGCGTGGACATCTGGTACGCGGAGGGGGGGGGGTTGCGATCGTCATCCGTTACGGCCCGGAAAGAGGCCGGTGCGCCGGCGGTTGGATGCTGCTCTCTCGGCCAGATTGCCACCGCGAGAGGTGGCTCAGGGCAGCGCTGCTCTGCTTCTGGCCGGGAGCGCCTACGGTGCGAGTGGCAGGATTTTGAACGATAGGGAGTTGTTCTTTTTCACGCAATCGTGTGCAATGTCGAACTTGTGCCCATACGCAGATGCACAATAGTGATGTGCAGAAGATAGAACAGTCGACTGCGTTTACGTTCCAGGGTGAAAAAAATTCGTTACTATCTACAAGCTAGGTCGAATTATGCAGCTGTCTGGAGGGCAATTCTAGCGGCCGGCTGCTCGGTCCAGTAGTTTCTCGTGGTTTCTCAAATTAATACTAGGCGAATGCCTAATTACGCGAATTACACTTACATGCACTCCACTACCACGTATGTCGGGAGCTTAGAATTTGTCCCGGCTAGGGGCCTGGTGGTGGAAGATAACTGATTGGGAAGAAACTGCGCCAGCCGATGCCGGGACTAAGGATCCTGATAGTTGACACTATCGACTACTACATGCTCAATCTCAATATTCACTCGAAAATGCAAACGTGCACTCATTGATTGAAGTATGTAGAGCTGCGAGAATGTGGAAGGAAGAGGACTGTTAGAAACATAAATTACTCATTCTATCGACAGCACTTTTAAGTGAAATACTAAACATCGCTCACGAACCAGCTAATAAATAACGCTTCATTGCGCTCACGATTCTGGTGCTGAAATTGAACCCCTAACAGGCTTACGTGGCGGAATATCTTCTGGCCCGAGTGCGTTTGAAAATGCGTCTCTCTAAATCGTGAGTTCGCTTTTCGGAGGAGAAAGCCCCCGGGCGCCGATATCTCCACCAGGCGGCGCAAGAGACGGCTCCTCCCACGCACATCCACGTCGAAGGAGTGGCCACAAAGAATTTCGGGGGCGGGCGATTTCGTTCTCTTAGATTCATCCTAGAAAGACAATATTTTCTCGAATTTGAGGATGGTGGATTTTCGACCAAAGCTACGTTGGTCAAATTCAGCCGTGACCAATATAAATTCAGTAAAAGTTCAATAAAAAAAGTTTGATTTGCATTCGTCAGTGAATTTGCCACTGGATTTATGCATAACTTACCTGTATTACTAGCTTGGTGAAAATTACGATGATACTAAAGTTGAATATCCCCCACATTTCCCGCTTTTTGTTTATAATGCAGTGCTGTACATAAACCTATGTATCGAGCCTTTGAAGCATTCTAGAGTAATATTTGGATTATTTTTTAATCCTCGAAACAAAAACTGTTTAGGTAGTGTGTATTCAAATTAATTTATATTGGTCAAGAAACTTTTTTTTTTCTCTAAGCTAATTACTACCAAGCTGGAGGCAACACCAAAGAGTATTTTGTGTTCGTAGATCCCATAGCGTGCCATCACTATTCCGAAATTAACATACTTTAATGGTGCGTTGCCGTATTTGAACTGAACATCTCGTAAAGAGAGAGATCTTACGTTGGATATATCATTTCCCCAAAGGTGACCTTTAAATTTGTAAATCACTAATTGTAATTTCTGAAGCTGAGCGTAAAAAAAGGCTGGTGATTTAATTGTACGCAGTGAATCTAAGTTTTCAACTTTCATCATACGTTTTGTAATAAAGTGATTAGCACCGATTTGGAAACGTTTAATTGTGCTGATAACGAAGTTTGTCCAAAATAATTATCGTGTTCTATGAGATCGAGTGTGACGGACTGTCAAAGAATCTCTACTCGGCCGTTATATTTCACTCAACACTCTCGTAAGTGAACCTTGCCACACGTTTGATGAGCGATAACCCTTGGCATGGGTGTCCAATAAATCATGACACAGTTCTTTTGCAGTCCAATTCAACTACCATCCATTTTGATACAAAATATTTCTTTATTCTCTCTTCTTTGTTTGTTGATCTTTCACTTTATAGTCGATTCACTTTTGAACTATATTAGTCCTTGATATATATTTTTATCTCGCTAGGATATATTTTCCAAAAGTATTATGTAATAAGTAGATTATGAAATACATAAGTCAAAAAGTGAAAATATACTAAGAAAATCTATAATATTGCATTATTATGCAGTTTTTTACTCTGTACTTCTATCATGGCGAAATCCGAGAGCTGAAAAACTAGTGCTGTGCTGATGGAAGTCGGGAAATGTCAAAGACATTTGTTTCAAGAAATGAGAGGCCACCCTTCACAAGTAGATTGTCAGCGAGAGACGATTTTCCAGACTTGAGAGACGCAGTTCTGGAAACAAAAGCCACCACTCCTCGCCGACCGTTCCGCCTGCGCCTTCTGTGACGCAGGGGCTGATAAGCGAGCATCGATAGTTGCTGTGCTGGGGCTTTGTCACTCGGCTGGCTGTCTGGTGGCGTAGAGGAGATGAGTCTGTCGTGTTAGGTCCATCCGGACGGGCTGAAAGCTCTTAATTTCTTCTGTCGTCATCCTTGGGAGTTACAGTCCAATGCCAGCCTTGACGCGACATCCATAATCCCGTATCAGTCTTTTTAAAAAACGATGACTTTTATGACTGTATCAAAGTTTGCGGATGAAAACCAGATCGAAGCCGTGGATTGTTATGAGCTAAAATAATCCCTATTTCGCCTATTTTTGGAGGGTAAGTAAAGCCGGCTGTCCCATGTTGTAGATTTACTGAGCGTAAAATATCCCCAGCTCTAAAAGAAGTCTCTGAGCAAAATTCAAATCACTTGTTGCGTCCTCCGGGATGATACCGACTTTCGCCGCTAGATGGAGAAGGAGCTTAGCAATATTTGCATTGTCAAGCGAAAGACCGGGTCTGATGGCTTCAGTCTCGCCACGTAAATTAAGAAATTCAATTGATCAGAATGGGAGAGTATCAAAACATGACCGCGAAAGAGAATTTTGGAAGGAAGGGAAAAGGACATTTTTGGACAGGAATGATCACAAGCTGCCCGTGATCCGTTCTCTAAGCATGTACTATTCCATCAACGCCATTATCAGTGGTTAGATCTCGGGGATTAGAAATCATGATATGATCCGTCTCAAAATTGTTCATTCGAACAATTGACGTCCTGCATTTCCTTTTTCTCTTCGAGTGGATTGCAGGATGATTTCATTTATCCTCTTTTCTGGCATTTTGTAGGCAAGATCTTTTGATTTTCTTCGACAACAGCCAAGAATTAATCGGAACAAACCTTGGAAACGAAAGAACATGAGAAAAACTTCAATTTTCTTTCCAAGATTTTCAATGTGTCAGTGGTGTTGTACAGCCGAGACAGTCAGTTGTTGTTAAAAGAATTACCGTTCGGACTCGAACAGCCTACAAAGCTTTATACGCAATGTGCAAATATTTTTAAATAACACACTTGCTTATTTTATGGAATTCCCGAAAGGCGTCAAATGTATCCTTGGAATACTTTGTTATTGAGAACTGTGCGTTTTACACTGTTAAAAAAATTGCATTGTTCTTCATACAACAGAAGGAAACTGAGAAGCGAAATACAACTACTATCAACTGAAATAAATAAATAAATACGAGAGGATAATTTATAACTTTAAATACAAACTTGTGCTTGTAGTAATAAAAAATTGCTATCCACGCAATCTTTGTAGATAGGGAAGACTTTGAGCAGTAACGAAACATCACTCTTATTAGTTTTCCAACTGTTCCTCCGCTCTCAACCAAAAAAGTCCTTATTGCAGAGCAGCAGACGCAGCAGTTTGTTGAAACACTCCAGAGAGAGAGAGAAAGAGAGAGAGAAATATTTTCCGCAACTTCCTGGCGACGCTGCACGAAAACAGGCGGCTGAGCTTTGGCTGGCGCGATCGTCTTTTGTTTTCCGTTATTTCGCCGGCGTTCCACTCGAGGCGCTGCCGCCAAACGGAACAGCGACGGAACCAGATCGAGGCCCTCGCTTCCTCGCCCAGTTCGGCAACGGATGTCACGGAGTGCCCGCTGCCCGAGACAGGATGGGAGGGAAGCCAAATGGTCCCTGCAGATGGGATTTAAAAAAAATGAAATGGTTCAGGTCGTCACTGCTGTGCCTTTACCGGGAGATCCAAGGTTCGAGTCCCGACTGTGGCACGATTTTCGACACTAGCTTGTCAGCTAGGTCGAATTCAGTCTCTGTCTGGAGGAGAATTCTACTGATCAGCTGAACTAATTGTTAGCTTTCATTTCGTTTTTTACATCAATACAGGACGAGTGTCGTAAGTACTGTACCGCAGCAGCTCTTACTAGGAGGACTAGAGTTCCAGTTACCGTGGGTGCGGGTGTTCGACACTAGTAGAGTCGGATTCAGTCGCTGTCTGGGGGAGACGTCTAGCAGCCGGCTGCTCTAATCGATAGATATCTGTGATTTCTTCGACCAATTCAAATCGGTTTGCCAGTGCACTAAAAACAGCAACGGACCACTCACTATCTTTCCTCAGCCCTTCTTGGCCTCTACATCACACCAATTACCAGTTGGGAGCTTAAAGCTGGTCTCGGGCTGAGGCGGTGCCCTGTGCCTGGGAGATACCTGAAGAGGAGAACCTCACATGTCGACGTGTAGGTCTGTGCTGTCTGTCACATTCCAGGTGGGAAGGACACACCACGGCCTCCTAGGATATAACGGGTACCACGTTTCCGCGACGTATGGGGGTCCGAAGACACAGAATAATAAACCAGTTGATCAATCATTGCCGAATGATAGAAAGGGTTATCGAAACATTTATTTTCGCGCATTTCGATTCTTAGTCACATTCTTTCAGAAAATACAAACAATTTTGTCAATCTCGTTTTTTTATGATTCCGATATTTTTTTTCTTTTGCTTCAAAGTTTTGGCTGAACGTCGATTATTTTTCGAAGCAAGTTTCTTCACACTTTTCTGCCCCGGACATGTCATTGATTGTGTTTTGTAACGCGGTTTCGCAATGCGCGTGTGTGACGGTGTCCATTGCCCTAAGACCAACGCGTTGGAGCATTACAGCGGAAGCAGTTCCTGCCATTGTAGCGTGAAACAAACGGCAATCGCCGATTGTTGGCTTCCTCCGGGGACGGCCGCAGGAAAACTGTTTCCGGGGAAACCGAGACCTGCGGGGGGGGACTGGCGATGGCCGAAGGGCAATACGGAAGCTCTGTGTGCTGTCGACGGACGAGGAATCTACCGCACGCGCACCGCTGAAATAAAACTTTTTATTTTACTGACGGAAATTTAGATTTATTCAGTAAAAAATAAAAAATAAAAAAATTTAAAAATATCGAAAAAAACTGTGTCACGTAGGGGGGAAAAGATTATCGGAGCACGTTTTCTTGAATTCCAGAATCTCTTCCCATCATTTTACCTATAATTAGTTGAAACCTGTGTAAAAGTTTAACATAAATAAATGAATACAGTTTAAAAATAAATTTTAAAAATCGTAAGATTCGCAATATTTGGAAAATATTGATATCGATCGGAAACGTACTTTGGTTCCCTATGGCGGAGCTGGGTTCCCGCAAAACGTCGAAGTGAAATCCCTATCTTTAATTACTAAACGCGAAATTGAGAGATTAAATTAAATTATGCTGTGAGAATATTGCGGGCGCAATGCGGAAGAAATAAAGTGGGATTTGTTTCATTCTTTGCCGATCTCTGACTGCGGTGCACCCGTTTTCACTGGCTTAGCTGACGCACACTGCCTACAGTCACACAGTTCTCCGTTTTTGTTTTGTACATTTTTCTCGCCGTAATGTATTGTCCATTTATTCACAGTATTTGCTGAAACATGTCGTAGGATTCATACGTATATTTTAATTATAACGTTTTATATTTTAATCCGTCATTATGTTAATCATCTTTATATTTATAACGCAATTTCAGCCTTCTGCTGAGCCAAATTGCTTTACTTTTACTTAAAATGAAAGGTTGTAGTCTTGTAATCATGTGCTATTGTTCACAGGTTTTATAGAATAAATTCTACATTTTAATAAAATCGTAAAAGTAATGGAATGAACGATTTTCTGGCGTCATTTGTTCATTATGCCTTTTTCAACATTTACAACATTTGCAATACAATACAAAGGTGTCATTGCGCCTTACTAAAAATAGCGAGTATTTTAATTTCGATTGTACGTTTTTGATTATCCGTTTAGTGTCTATATAGTATTTTTCTGTTGTAAATTTGATCTGCCATTTATTCGATGCATTCGTAGGAATTCAGAATGTTGATCGTAATATGTATAATTATGCTCTTTACTTTATTATTCCTCAAACAATAGGACTGTGTTGCAAAAAGGTACAGGAACTGCAATTCGTATATAAAATGCAAATTTTCTTTATCGTAGTTTGTCCTCTGTTACAACAACCGACAACCAATGGACGAGGCTAGACTAGAAGCCATGTCAGGTCTTTGCTTTAGATGAATTTATTATAAAAAGATCCATTTACGTTACTTATCCGACATCATCCTTGGGTATTAAATGGACTTCCTAAATTACTGATTCGGGCAAGAGATTTACATAAGGTTTTTTCATGACTGAAGAATTAAGCAGATAAATAATTTACATCGCTTTGTTGAACAAGTGGTAAGAAGTTTCATTTACTTGAAAGCTCTTGATTAATGGACGTAAAATTGGGTTGCGCCTTGTTCGATATCCTTGTGAAATTTGTCCTTTTACATCATCTAGTGCTAAGTCGTAAACTGTTTCTCGTGATCAAATGTAGCATGAAATGGAAATATAATAAAAGGACTAAAAAACGCAAGTCACTTAAAATATTTCCAAAGTTAGTATTGCACGAGAAACTACGTCAGTATTATCCCAAAATTTTCTAGTGCAAACACGTTTCATGATTTACATCAGTACAATATGACCTATATTTTTCTTTACATTTACGGTATTTTCTTCCAGTGATAATATTGCACTGCGTAAACGCATCGTGTTAATATTACCATTCATGAATACATCTATTACTTGCGAAGCAAAATTCACGAAATCACGAAATGTTCGCCAAATTCATTGTGCTAGGCGCAACAGCTGGCTGCGGCGTAAGACAGTTCTGGAACCGAAGGCGCTTTCAATTCAGGCTGTTTAACTCCTGCGCTCCCAGAGAGGTCACCAACCCCCTTTCCGGCGGCGAGTCGAATGGCATAACTATTCGTTGACTTGCCACTTGACTCGCGCAACCTCGTTGCTCATGCAGAGGCGCTCTAAAAATAAAACTTCCTTCGGCGCTGCTTCCGCGCTGCAGCTGGTTGAGCACAACACGCACACGGTCAGGAAGTTGCTTTGCCGGAATTAGGGCCACAACCCCCGCGAAGTTTTAATCAATTACATATTTAATTAATTAACATAGGTGAAATACACGCATGAAAGTAGACGTTTGGTGAGTCAGCGTCCAGAAAGCATATAAGATCATCTATGACCCGTTAATTTACAGAGGGCCCTAGAAGTGGAGGGGGGGTGCCGGAAAGCTAATTTAGAAAGGAACCCCTACCTTCTGTACCCCTAAGCAGGTTGTTCCTGTAGTACATAATTGTACAAAGTATATTAAAAATTATTAATTCAAAATCTATAAATTCAAACGTAGTAATATTTGTCGTTTAGAAAGATGTTTGAGCTTTCAATTCAAACACACTTCGTGATTGTTTCCTTAAATAAAAGGAAGCGAATATTAGATGCGTTATCATTTGCTCTTGTCGACTGTTTTTGTAGTAAAAACACTAAATATTAACAATATCATTAAATTAATACAATTAATGCTTGTCTGCCGTCATTTGTTCCTTGCTTCCCTTTGTTGTGCCTACTGCAATTTTGATTGATTAAAGCAGTCGTCGTTTTGTGTCTGGCGCCAGGAAGCGTGAGTTTGAGTGTACACGTGAGAGTGTGAGACTGTAGTCAGGAAGCAAAGAGAGTTTATTTCGTTCGAAGATCAACGGGTGCCTAGTCATTTGCTTTCTTATCATAGATTCCATCAAATTTTGAAAAAGTTTCCGCTAATTCATAATTAATGTTAACAGTTACGCTGAAACTCTGATCTTCTAACATGTATGTGTGATTTTAAATTTAGCGTATTTGTTAAAAGCTCAGTTTCATACATTTTTAATATCTTAAAGTATTAATATATATTGTACCAAGACATCACTATTTTTTTTTAATTTTGAAGAAGTTTCTTGAGGTTAGGCCAAAATATCGTGTTATAAGTGCAATTAGCTCACAGATCGACTATCGAGAAACTCACCAGTCACGAGGCATATTTTCCCCACACTTGCTCATTCTGTATTTAAATGATATACATAGAGATGTAATTAATCTTATCAAAACATGCTAAAAAATATAATAGAGTATGTATGTTGAATGAAAGCTTACTCAAATTACACATGCACATATTTTATATTATCTTGGTTCGGAATAATCTTATCAGAGTACTAGAAAAAAAACTTACAAAAAGGTCGTAAGAATAAACTCTACATTTTAAATGGTACTTGTTTCTCTTGAGTTACTAAGAGTAATGGATAATGCATAGAATTGTCACATAATCAGCGTATAATTATTGGAAATAAGTATATAATCTTTTTAGAACTTTCGGATAATTTTTGTTCCGTAATTTTAAAACTTTTTTTAATTAAATATTGCACTCTCTTCGATTAAATACATACATTTTGATCATGAGTATTTCCATCTTTATAGCTACTCTACCAATTTTACTTTGTAAAATTACAATGTATTCTTTATTTTTCATATATGATGGGGTTGTTTAACCACTTTAGAAACTTAGCAAAGCGAGAAAAACGAAAAAAAGAGATATATGTTGTATTATTCCATTATTTTTTACCTCTCTTATTTGTAAATTGTTCTAAAATAAAAATCAAAACTTATTTTACAGGCACAGTACAAAAAGTGTGAGGTATCCTTTCGGTTTTATGTTTATACGGTTGCCAAAATCAAACAAAAACAAAATAGTACGCACACACTATGAAACACACACACGCACAAATAAAATGAATATGATTATTGGGAAAGTTAACTATTGAAATAGTAATTTTGATTTTGGAGAATGAAGACTTTTTAGTTGTTTTCATCCTGTTGCCCGTATTCTACTTTAATGATGGCGATGTGAAAATACTTGTGCAGTATGTACATTCTTTCGGTTTTCATGTCTTGAGTTGCCATCCGGTGATGAAATCATTTAGCGTATCGGGGTGGAAGTTTCACGGAAATGACGTACTCGATAGATTACGTAGTATCGGCCCCGATAATCTCAAACGCGGATTTCCGTAAGTGGAGCAAAACTCCCTGTGAGCAAGCGATGAGACTTCTGCACGGACCTCAAACATGAACGTTTCAAGGAATCTCACCACAGTAATATGCCATCCAAAATTTGCTGATTCTGTGTTTCTCAGTGAATATACTTGGTGACACTTGGGAGAACGGCACAATGTGATTCATTAAAACATTCATAGCTTCATAATGAAAAGAAATTCGAATAATGAGTCCTTGAACAGTGAATTATTTCATAAGCCCAGTAAGTTGTCGTAAACATTATGGTGCCAAGCTATCATTAACAGTGAGTAACTCTTAGACCCGAACGATTAAACTTCACAGAAAAACGAATAGTAGTAATTTTAATTTTAAACAAATTTAGAGATTTGTGCCATTCTGTTCACTAGTGCTACGGATACAAACACTTCGTAAGAGGATGTATTGTTTCCGAGTTAAGCGCGTTTATAGTGTGTTGTAGTAATTTGTTTTTATAAAATGATCTGCAAACATCGATAGTTTTCCATATTTATATAAAAATATTTAGGATATGATAGGGCAGTAATTTCGTGACAATCAGTATCATACTTATATGTATTTGTGACTGTGGTTTGTTATAAATTGTCACAAATCATCAATCGTCATTTATCCTTTCTGTATTATATATAATGAAGATATAAAAATGACATCAGTGTATTTTGGAATAGTTGAAAACATACATGTCATACACCCATGAATGGCAATAATAACCAATGTCGATTGCCAAGTGTAGAAATTGTTGACAACGCAGGTGCCGGAAAGAGCAGTACTCAAAATACATTAGTACAACTCACCTTCACTCTCAACTCCCAGTGCAGAGTCGAATAACTACCCAAGGAACATGAGTAAGCAAGATTTCCTGAAAATAATGTCTCCTTGGGCTGGTACGGAACCTTCACTATCAATAACTTACTGGATGCTTTCAACTTTCCATCAGCCGTACAGTTAGAATACATACAGCGAGAAATTCATTGGCAGTTTACCTCTCGTTAAGATAGCTCTTATGACGTCTGCAACTTACTTGAACGCTAATGAGCATTCCAGCTGAATATTTATTTTCTCCTACTGAGATTCCTTCTTGGCACTTTGCCTCCGTGTACCGTACACGGAAGGACGTATAAGGCCTGTGTTCACTTGCATTCTCGATGAACCAGCCGTGCTAATCTCAGCGTATTATGTAACGGATATGTTCCTGTAACTTGAATTGTGAATCTTATCTTTCGTTCTCTTCTTACAACACTCTGGTATCGAAACCTGTCTTTTCGACCACATCGAGAATGAGGCGAGAAAAACTGATTGTTGAGATTGTGTGAATCTGAGATATATCATGAAGTCTTCTAGCTTGTTGGTTATTTAAATGGAATTATAACATCACTAACAGGTACACATCTTGAAAGTCTTCTGATTCTCCGCGCGTCAACTTCTGTGGTCGTTACGCCCGTAAGTGTGGTGCATGTTTTCCCTTGGGGAAATGACGGCGATCTTTCCACGCTAGACAGTGAGATCCGGTGCCGTTCTGTTTGTCGGGTAGCGTGGTTTTCCCGAACCAGGTATCTCCCACATGCGGGACTCAACCTCAGCTGGGACAAGCCCTAAGCTCCCGACCGGTCTCCAGCTTTTGTGTTAATGTAGTGCATGTTAGTGTAAGTGTTTGAGCAAGGGGTAAAAATAGGGCGAGGAAGAGGAAAGAAAGATCTCGCGCGGTCCGTGGCCTGTTTGTTGTGGCACTACTCCGGTATTCGGCTGTTGCTGATCGGAGAAACCAAGGAAAACTATCGAACGAAGTCGGCCGCTGGAATTCTCCTCCAGACAGACACCGAATTCGACGTAGCTGACAAGCTAGTGTCGAATAATCCTGCCACAATCGGAAGCCGAACCTAGAACCTTCCAGTCAGAGACATTGCAGTGGCATCAGTTGATGCCCTGAGCCACCTCTCCCGGTGGATTTCTCAAGAACTTTCGTGTATTCCTTTGTTGGTATCTTTGATTCGTGCGTTTTTAGCGCCGTTTATTAGCAAGAAATGTGTAAAGGGACTCTACGTGTTATGGATACACAGTCAAGAATGATTCTAAAGTCAATGGAAGATGAAATCCCAAATATTAGAGAAAATGGACAAATAGAAAAAAATGTCCAGTGGGTCACCGCCTCAACCGGAGCAGACTCTAAGCTCCCAAAACGTGTGGTAGAGTAGTGCGTGAGTGCAAGCTTGTATGTGTGAGGAGAGAGGAGGAGATAACGATCGAGAGAGAGAGATCGCACGCGATCTGTGGCCTGTTTCTTGACGTTGTGCAGATGCCGCAGCATTCGCTTGTTTTTGATCGGAGTAACCACTGAGAACTACCGATGAAATTCGCTGTCCCGTGGATACATACATTCTCCCGTGGACAGCGACCCAATTCGACCTATCGGAATACTGACACCGTAGGAGCTCGCACTCTACGATTGACTTGATTGATTGTTAGTGATTCCGGGAGCGTCAACTGCTGAGGTCAGTTATATCGTAAGTGTAGTGCATGAGTTTTCCTGTGAGGTGGCGGTGATCTTCCTTTGCTGAATGTCGAGATCCGGTCCTGACTACTGTCGGCTAGCGGGGTTCCTGACAGGTCTCCCGACATGTGTGCTCTAAGTTCCCGACATGTAAGCTCTAAGTTCCTGACAGGTCTCCCGACATGTGTGGTAGGTTAGTGCAAGTTAGTGTGTGTGTAAGTAGAGGGGAGGATAAAACAAAGAAGTATTAAAATTCTCGCCTGGTCCGAAGCCCGTTTGTTAGGTTACTACTCCAGCATTCGCCGGGTGTTGTTCGGAGAAACCACGGATCAAAGTTCTGCCGCCTTCGGCGGTGTAACCCTGCGTCCTCCAGGTCAGCGGTACTGCAGTGGTTAGCTGATGCTCTGAGCCACCTTTCCCCGACGCAACCCTCTGGCCGGGTTAGCTTGGGCGACCATCGCTGCCCCTGCAGTCACGCTGCAAGAGAGGTCCTTGCGTTCGAGTGCTGGCGGTGTCAGGGCTGCCTCGAGGAGCGTTCTAGCGACCGGAAGCTCTGGTCAGTATTTTCGTGGATTCTGCGATCAACATCAGGTGAACGCGGGAGCAGTACCCTAACAAACGAACCGCGAACCGCGCGCGATCTTCCCTTCGTCTTCCTTGATCTATAATCACGCTTCACTTACTCACGCTCACACTAACGCGCATTACACTACCGCACATTCTGGGAGGCCCGTCGGGAGCTTAGAGCTTGTCCCGGCTGGGGCAGTTTCTCAGAGGGAGATACCTGGAGGGGAAGCCGTCGAGAGCCGACGTTGATGTTGGCACCGGGTCTCACACAACCGAGGGGGAGAATCGCCGCCAGACTAACTAACATAATAACATGTAAGGCACGAATGGCCGTAGCAGTTGACATGCCGGTAAATTTCAATCGTTGATAAATAAATAAAAATATTGTCAGGTATCAATATTGATACCTGACAATATCTTTATTTATTAATCGTAATAAAAAGGTATCTACCTCACCAACAATCCAATTAATTCAATGGTTGATCCTTGCCGGACCCAAACCTGTATTCCGCCAACAGCACGACTGGTAATTTGTGTTCCCCAGCACTTTAAAGATACAGAATCCGTCCGCCTGTCTGCTTTTCCCTCCTTCAGCCTCTCTCTTCTACCTCCCACTCCCCTCCCTCTTCGCTCCCTCCCTTGTCCACCCACCGAGTGGAGGTTCGCAACTGTTTCGGTACTTGGGAGGTTCCGGCCTCTTGTGTCTGTGCCGTGGTGTTTACCGTTTTAGCGCTCTCGCCGTACCCCAGGGCGGTTTCCACGTCGTTCTTGGCCGAACGGTCTCCCGGCGGCCAAGGTGTGGTGATACGGTGCAAGTGAGGTGAGTGTGCGTATGGTGATACGGTGCAAGTGAGGTGAGTGTGCGTAAGTAAGGGGTGAGGATGGGAAAAGAAGGGGAAGGAAAGATCGCGCGCGGTCACTAGCCAGTTTGTTGGTCTACTGCTCGGACATTCGTTTGGTTTCATTCGGAGGTACATCCGAAAACTTATCGATGAGAACAGTCTGCTTCCAAAATTCTCCTCCAGAAGGTAGACAGAATTCAACCTAGCTTACTAGCTAGTATGGTACGCCTACCATAGTGTCGTCTCGAACCCATGGATCTACCTGTACGGGTCTCTGAAGAGATTCGCAATGATGGCGCTGAGCTATCTCTGCTGGTATACCGAAGATCTATTGGTAGATGGAGTATTTAAAAACTCACTACAGTATAGGCAGAATATAAGCGACTCTGGTAGTTCAATGCGGTGTTGCCTCACTTTACTCTGGCACCACCAACATCACAGATAAGTTAAATCTCAAAACATTACCACTTACTGATAGGATATGACACGTCTTGACATGTTCATAACCTTTGGCACAGCCGAACATTATCGCCTCCGCGACTTCGTGCTAGTCAAATGAGTGGCAACGCTGAACCATGACTTACGAAAGTAAACAAATCTTCGCAAGCTGATTGCTTCAGAACAGGTCACATGACGTCCCACAGCACATGGCAAGACAATTGTGAAAGTCACTTATACGCTGACGGTACTGTGTACTTGGATTTATTTAGAGCTGCATGTGAAGTAAACCAGCAATTACGGTGTCATCCAATCGGGAGCTTACACGTCAGTACGGTGACGTCCCTATAGTGACGTTCAAGGCCCTAATTTGAGTCAGCAGCTGATTTACGTCAAGTGCATCTCCAAATAAATGCAAGTATAGTTTGAATGGTGACGCCACTTGTGCCAAGCACAGCGCATTGTGTCCGCCGGGCAGATCCGGCTCGAGATGCCGGGGGCTGCGGTAGCAGCTTCAAAGCCCAACGCTAAGAATACCTCCACCGCCCGACACAGCCCTCTCACAAACAAACTAAACCTCAACTGTTTCACCCGTTGCTCCGGGGGCGGGAACAAGATAGCCACAACGGGCACCTGCTTTTCGTGAACGTCAAAATCTTGGTTTTGGTGAAAGTGTGCGTTGTCTTCGTGTCCGTTGTTATGATCGGTTCGGAGCAACAATGAGACACATTTCCACCAAAACTCAGATATTCACGTATATGAACTCCGGAAGGTTTGCCGTGGCTTATCTTGTTACTGCCTCAGCCTTTCATCAGTAATGGGGAAACATGCGTGTGTCCAATCAACTCTCATCTTGTTTTTCTTCACGATATGGGCGTGTCTCATTTTCATAAGGAACATAAACTTTTTTTTTTAATTTATCGTATGCGAAGAACTGTTGTACTCAACATGTACTGTACTCCGTGATACTATACTATGCTATTTAAGTATTAGTGAAGACTGTTTTGTTAAAATATTTAGTTAATTGCATTGTTGTACGAGAGTTTTGTTTTCGAACAATGTGCGCAGTACCTGTTGGAAAACTATTTTGTGTGGTTTTCTTCCACAGCATTTTTCTACTGCAGGCCATTATTAATTGTAATAATTATAATTATAATAATTGTAATAATAATTATTGCAATAATAATGATGATAATTGTAATTATTATTATTATTATTATTATTATTATTATTATTATTATTATTATTATTATTATTTAGGTATAACAAAGATAAAGGCAGTAGTGTTCAGTCGTAAGGCGAGGAATGGTATGACTATATTGCGTATAATTGTTACCGTGTCAAATAGCTGACTTGCTCTTTATACAATTATAGTGTGTACAGCTTCAGCGCTTTGTAAGAGGGCTGATAGGTGCTACTTTCATCTGCCACCTTTCGGAGAAAGACTTTTCTTCTTATTATAGTTCATTAGAATTTTGAGGTTCTTCCATTCTTGTTGTCTAATTGTGTTCTTTTTTTTACAGGTAAGCATATGCAAACGGCAGCTCCGCCCTTTTATGCTGATGGCTGTTTCGTGTACGAGGTAGGCCTTCTAAGAAGAAACACCATACGCATAATTGGCTTCCGTGGCTGTTCGAAGAAAAAATATTGAAGTGGTTTAATTCTAAATTTGCTTTGAAAAGTATTATTGAAATCTAAATTACTGCAAATACTCTCATTAAACAAATGTGTGATAATAGTTTATGCAATTAGTTTGTAATGTTAAACTTTATTGCATGGGTACATGTTTTGAAAACGAGCGAGTTAGAAGTGAGTTTCCAAATTTGAACGAATGCAATAAAGAAACACAAAAAGAGTTGCTATTTTTTGTATGAAAGCATTATAAATCTATAAGAGAATCAAAGTTAATTTTACGACAGAACTTTCTTGTGACATCTCAGGCATTTGACATCTATGCCAGTAAACGGTGGTCGATAGTTCCGTTTACCGATACGTCCCACAATTCTCGCACTCCAGTTGGCTGAATGTGTGATAGCGCAATCATTCGTGCCGTAAAATGCCAACACGTCATTTGTACCGTAAAATGCATTTTTATGGACAACTTCTTGCAACAGAAAAGATCGTTTATAATGCTGGTATACCAAAAAATATTATGAATGTGATTGTTTCATAGTAACGTAAAAACTGGATTTTAATGTGTGATAGAGGTATTATTTTAATGACGACCGTTGTTCTCTCTACTTGTTGGCGAATATCGCTATCACGAGCTTTAACGTGTTAATTTTACCTTTGAACACGAATCAATAAAGTAAAATAATTCCATTTCTTTTGCAAATCAAAGATAATTGCGAGATGGTTTTATCGATAGGTTCACCGATTTTTGAGTTAATGGCGTAGATATGATGTAGTTTCGCGTAGTTAACGAACGTAATAATAAACAATATTGGTGACCAAGAAAACTGACTGAGCTTATGACAAAATCTGTCAATCAGTGAAAAAAGTCTATTAAATATCTATACACATGAAAAGCGTTGACCGCGGGAGAACACGAGAAACAAGAAAATCCCTTAAGTGTAGTACGGGAGATCGTTTGCAATGCTTGACTCGACCAAGTGATTACTTCGTATTGGGAATTAAGGTAGGGGGAGTTGTGAGGGGGGAGGGGAAAGTGTGGGAGCGGGGCGGACCGAGATCGAGAAAGATATGAGAGAGGAGGGTAATTGGGTTGGGGGCAGGAAAGAATTTGTATAGGACAGAAAAAGACTGGAGAGAACACACGGCAAAGTGGGCAAAGCTAAAGAGGGACGGAATAGAACGGAGTGACTGTTAAGATCATTAACCCTATATTAAAACAAGCACTACTCTTCCGGGAGATGACGGTGATCTCACCACTTGATGGCGAGATCCGGTGTCGACCTATCGTCGGCTCCGGGGGTCTTCCCTAAACATATCTCCAAGCAGCAGGGTTTCGCACTAGCCGGGACAAACTCTAGGTTGCCGACTAGTCTCCTGGCTTGTACGGTAGTGTAATTCATATAAGAGAAAGGGTAAGTAAGGGAAGTAAGTACGCAGTACGAGGAATGGGAAGGAAAGATCGCGCGTGACCCGTTGCCTACTTGTTAGGACACTGCTCCAGCATTCACCTGGTGGTGATCGGGGAAACCACGCAGAACTTACCGATCGCTGGAATTCTCCAAACAGCGGCTGAATTGGATCCAGCTCACTAGCTATGGTGTCGACAATCCTGGCGCCGTTGAGGCTGGAACCTGGGACCTTCCGGTCAGAGCCCTGAGCTACTCTTCCGGTGGGATGGGAGGGAAGCGGACTGGATGCGCTATCTCGTGACGGAGTTGAGCGAGGTGGTCTAGAAGTGGATGGGACAGAAAGGCATGGAACGGGCTGTGAAGGGTGGATGCGGGAGGACAGGGGCGCGTCCCCGCGTGCGGCGTGAGGGATTCCGCCGGGCGCCAGCGCGCGTCGTAGGCCGAATACGGCGGCGAGGGGGGGGGCGGCGCCCACGGGGCCTGGCGGTCGCAAGGCGCGCGCCAAGTGCGCCGCCGAGGCGCGCCTCGGCGTCGCCCACGCCCCTAACCCGCGCCCTACCGCCCTCTCCCGCCCGTCCAGCCGGGCGGCGCCGGCGCC
The DNA here is from genome assembly GCA_017312745.1 of Gryllus bimaculatus. Taxonomy (NCBI): domain Eukaryota; kingdom Metazoa; phylum Arthropoda; class Insecta; order Orthoptera; family Gryllidae; genus Gryllus; species Gryllus bimaculatus. The sequence goes on along the minus strand of BOPP01000054.1, from coordinate 885,042 downwards.
AATCCGGCGGAGCGGCGGGCGCGCGCGCCAGCCGCTCTCGCGCGCGCGTAAATCGGGCGGCGCCGATTCGCCCGAGCGCCCCGCCCCCCCTCGCCCACGCGCCTCAGACTCGCGCAGACACACGGCCCGCGCCGTGCCATCGCTCACTTCGAATACGCTCGTAGCCACATTCGGGCCCCACGCCCACCCCGCCCCACCCGACCCATCTCGACTCTCCACTCCATTCAATGCCACTCGATTCCTAATCACTCCGTTCCATTCCTTCCGGCTCGATTTCGTTCCGCTTGATTCCGTCCAAACCCTTTTGGTTCCATCCTACCCCTTTCGATTCCATCCTACTCCTTTTGATGCCATCCAACGCCGTTTGATTCCCGGTTAACCCGCATTTCCCCACCCCCAGCGCTCCGCTCCACTGGCCACGGCCAAACAAGCTACGGCTAACACGACGCCATCACGCCGGTAGACTCGCTCAGTTTCGAGTCGACTCGATTCAATGCGGTCCGATCCCTACCGACTCGCTTCGATTCCTTCCGGCTCGATTAGATTATTTGATTCCAACCCACTCGATTTGATTACATTCAATTCCATTTTATTCGATCCAACTACGGGGAAAACGTTAAAAATGTCTTCTAGGCGCCAGTAGATGGTAGCTGAGAAGAGATTGCACAGAATAAATATGCAAGAAACCAAAGTACTGCGAGGAAGTCTGTGTCATTCTCTACCACCACTAGATCTGCATTATTAACGTCAGAATTTAATTTCGTCCCATCATTTTTGACAGGTTACCTCCACATCGAGAGATATCTTTAGTCCACTCAATCACGAAGCTCATTGAACTATTCCATGAATGGCCAACCTGCAAGGCTTCGAGGGCAACAATTAAAAATTGAAATGATTGAGGGTCATATTTTTATTACTTAGGCCATCCACACCTCACCTCTTAAGGGCTGTTGACCTCGACCGGGCGCGTGCGCTTGGCGCTTTGACTAAGGACTTTTCGCGAGCCACAGTAAATGGCACCGCGGGCCCCATACGGCCCCCGGGCCGCCAGTTGGACAACCCTGAACTATACCCTATAATTCATTTTGGAAGAAGAAAGTGCTTAATCATGTTTACGAAATGCTTGTTTACTAAAAAAGTCGTAATCCATGTCGGATTGCATTTAGTGCATATTACTAAACGAAATGCCATGTATATAGTGCTTCAAACAATATTTACTAAAAAATTGCAGTGAGTGACTAAATGAAAGGATGAATTACATAACTGGCTTTTCTCAACACTGCTTACTAAATCTTATTAAGCAGAAGGGCGGAAAGAAATGTCTTTCGTGAGTTAGTTATCCTTTTTCAGGTAGTTAGCAATTGGAATGTCCCATTCAAGTAGGCTCTTCCTTAACCTCAGTAACCTTAGCTAAGCAAAGTGGCTACAGACTCGGCCACCAATGTTTGGCTATCGACGCTGTTTCCGACATGAGTTTAAAATTTACATTAACTTTTAAATAATTTTAAATAAATATTTCTACATTTTAAATAAACTTACATTTATTTAAAATTAATGAAATAGAAACTACAGCGAGACCAATACTACATAGTTTGTAGTTCTTGTCGCTCACATGGGCTGTAAAATAATTCGAGTTGGTCAGATTTCTGGGAACGTGCATTTGCTAAACAGTGTTTATACACTTACTGAACAGTATTCGGCGTGACGCTATAATAACGGAATGATTTATCAACGAAACAAACATTGATAAATCACTTTGTATATTCACTTGCGATTTTCTAAATGAAACTAAATAGGATTTAGTGAATCTCACAACACGAGTAATTGGATTTACTGTTATGATCGTTTTGTAAACGTGTGTAGTACATGGCACTGAAACATTTCTCCGTACGTGGTATCGTACAAAGTGCATCTTTGCTACCGCCATGTTATCCTATTCATACAGATCGCAGCCACTTCGTGTATCTCAAACTGCCCTAACGGCTCTGTCACGGCTGAGCTTGATAACGCGGCCTGCACAAGTGTGAGGCTTCCGGGTATCTAAGTGACAACGCCGTGTCACGCAATTTTCATAAATTGTCCGCAACGTACTCCCGGCCTAAGGGGCTTCTCTACTCGTGGAGGGGTTTAAACGAAGTTGCTGCTCCGGCTAATAAAGAGGACGAACTCCTTCGTACTTCCTTAATTGCAAATGGCGCAATGAAATACCACAGGTTATTAATATGGTGAGGGCGTGTTGGGGCAGAGATATTCGTGTACTTCATGTGCAGGACTTCAGGTGCGCGTTTACTAGGTTGTCATTACGACAATATTTCTTTTGCGTTTTAGATTGCTAAAGAAATAGGACGATTGATTGTAGACATTTAAAAGAGAGCATGTTTTTCACTAATTCATCGCTGTAAATGATATTTGTGTAAGCAACATTAGTGTTAATAAAATCGATACCCATCTTCTTAAGTATGATTGTCTTTATGTTAATGATTATTTCTTACAATATGCTTTTTTTCGTTTGATAATTATTTAATTTTCTTTGAGGGGTAATACAAACATTTCTTTTTATACTGAGATAATCCATACTGTTTCCTCTTCTTCGACAGTTCACGAATCAGACTAAATATGAAGAACGAAGTATGTTAAATAGAATGAACAAGTGAAACTAATTGGGTTTCCTGGAGACTATAAAACGAGTATTTCACTGCTTTCTTTTTGTTAAAGAATTCGTGGTCATACTCTTTCTCATACCTTTGTCGATTGCTATCTCAAAAATTTTGACTCGTACTTTCAAAGAATTTGTGGTCAATTAGGGTCTTTGAACCTCCTGCGATTCCTTTCCGTCACTTTCTTTCACATTTTTTTTAATCGATTGTAGGACCGGTTGGGCATTCGATTCACATCACGCCTTTAATTTCATTCTTTTGGAAGGTTGAACACATTCAGTGAGTACGATCACAGATATGCATAACAAGATAGTAGGATCCTGCCAAGCTTACAGTATCGGACTGGGCGGTGGAAAAAATATGTACAAGCACATCTTTTACCTTCATTTACACCATAACATTAACGTCGAAATGAATTGAAAAAATTTATTTTTTTATAAATTTCGCGGACTCTTGTTTGTGACGAATATTTTTGTGATGCACATCTTTCTATGAAATAATGGAACCCGCAGAACCAATTGTCATTATAAACATTTTAATTTGAACCAATACAGTTCTCTCGAAAATACCCTAATAAAATGTAATACGCAAATTAATGAAAAGGATTTTTTGCCATTTACAGGACACCATCGTCACAAAACAATAAATGCTACAGGAAGATATGGATTTATTCCTAGGTTTTCCACAGACAGATTTAGGACTTAGCATATAAGGATAACGACGGATATTCAAAATTTCGCAAATATAAGAAAAAACGGCAGTCGCAACACATTGCCATCGTGCTTAACTCAGAACTAACGCGTCCTCAGCTCTTCAAACCCGATATTTATGCCCCTTGATAAGGGAGTTGTTTCTAATGCTACTATGTAGAAAAAAAAGTTTTTTTTGTTTACATTTTTTTGGAGCGTTTCCCCACAGCGGCCCACAGGTTGTCGAAGACATTCAATATAGGGCTCCAGTAGGAAGATATTTTCAGTATAAAACAATAAATTAAAATTACGGAAAGTCAGAATATTCGAATTAGTATACCTTATTGACTGGAAAGGCAAATTCATGTCAACAGGTCAAAGTTGGAAGAACTCTCTATTACATTCGGGAAAATAAAGCTCTTTATTGAAATGTTTATAGAAGCAGAACTAAAAACGAAACAGTAGTTTACGAGTGCAAGTGGTTCGTATTTAACGTCTTTGTAATTCCTTTCCTATACTTCGATTTTTTTAACGTGGCGTAAATCAGCTGTTGAGGTGTCATCCGATCGGGTTCTTTAACGTCAACCGTCAACCCGGTGACGTCACTGTGTGACGTTTAAGCTCCCGATCGGATGACGCCGTCAACAGCAGAATGACGTCAAGCGCCACGTTAAAAAAACAAAACAACGAAGAATAGATTGCACTTCTCTTTGTTTCTGAATAAAGGTGCTTGCCTGAGTTGAATAGCTAAAATATTAAACTTCTAATACTCTTTCTCTGTGTAACACCCTACAGAAGCACGACTTAACCAAGTTTTCTCCAGCCTCCGGCGATCGACACAGCAAATAAGCCGTCATAGACGACTCGATCGACCCCATTAACAGCCGCCTCTTGTTTACTTAAGCGTCTGAGGCAAGAAAGAAAGAAGAAAAAATAGACACTAAATAAAGGCGGCTTCCCGGACAAAGCGTGCCGCCCCGCCCCGCCCCGCGCCCCGTTGCTCCGCGCCGCGCGCCTTAGAGGCAGCGGCCTTTTCGAAGCCCTAATTATTCGCGGCCCTTGCCCCGCGCCGGCCCGCCCGCCCGCCGCTGCCGCATTTGACATGCGAAAAAAAGCCCACGCGCCGTGCATTCGCCGGACGATCAAAAGTACGCGTGTTTTGTCGGCCGAGAGTAACGAATGGCGCTTTTTTTTTAAGCCGCTCCTCCACGGCGGAGGGGGGGGAGGGTGGAGGGAGGCAGGAGGGGAGGGGAGAGGCCATGTGAGAGTAATCGGACAGAACAGTTAAACACTAAGTACACAAACACGGGACTTTTTTTGTGCGTTGATGGGAGGGGAGGGCGCGAGAGACACACACGCAGACGCACGCATGCACGTGTGGGGAAGTGTCGCGATGCGGAGACGGGCGCGTGTCTGCGTTATCTCACGCACGCATCGGTTGCTGGATGACCGCCTTGTGGGGGTATGGCTTTATTAAATGGTTGGGACACGAGGAGGATTACTGTCAGTGCACTCATTTGATTTTTAACACGATTGAGTAACTATCCATTTCGTATTATCCGAGGGAAAATTAGAAAAGTTCGCGATCCACTTTAGATTTTTTCAAAACGTCAATTTTACGACCATCATGTCATTTTATATTATGACATTTATTAATATATTTGTTTATGAATTATTGATAATTAATGCAAAGGAAAGTTAAATGCTACACCTTAGATTTATTTGGATATATTTCAAAATAATTTATGGAACTTTTGATTAATATTGTGATAAAGAAATATACTATTTTTTTCATAGTTTCATAATCAGGAATATTTATTTACTTCTCAATTGCGAGGAACAATTCGCAAGATGTAAATAAATCATGAAGGGATTATGTTGAAAGATTTCGACAGTCTTTCAATTATCCCTAATGCTCAATTTCCCTTGTGAGCACAACACCAAATATATAACAAATCCATAACAAATCCATGAAGGAATTTATTCCGAAAATTCAGTCGTCTTTTTTTTTAAATTAATATATTGTTGAATCCACAAGGTCGGTAGGGACATCTACATAGTTAAGTTTTTTTTTTAATATACCACACAAATATTTGAAAATTTCCGAGATTTTTCATAAATCTGTAAAACCATGAAAAAAAATGAAAATCGCGGCCTCGTTTCAACGGCTCGTTTCCGGCCGCGGCAGACGCCAAGGTCCTGTTTTGTTCCGAGCGCCAACGGGTGGCCGAGTGCACTAAAAAGGGGCCTGAACGCGAGGAGAGGAAATGTAATTACGTTAATGCGATCCGCGACAGATCCGCGGATCTGCGTTGCCTGCGGCTCAGGTTTCACTCGTGATGGGCACTGAGGAGGGGGAGGGGCGGCACGACTCGCTTCTGTTCTCGATTAGGGGGCACGGAACTACCGGCCAGATATCGGATTTCCCTCCATACCCTAGTTGCATGCAGTAAATCTCTGATGTAGCGGAATACCGGTATGTTTTATGCAACTTGGTTGGCTTCATCCTGCTTTTGAGCTTTTAGCATATTGCAATATTCAGATATCGGTATCTGAAAACCATTTCTTTTCTAATATTTTAGCTATGTTTATATTCATAACTTGTTTGGCTTATTGAAATAGTATATACAAAGATTTTTCCGATTGCTGATGAAGAGTTCAATAAAATCTATTGGAAGCTAGAAAAACTTTTATAATTATATCTCACCACAGAGAATTATTTTTCACTCTTTGCATCTTGCTTGATCCAGTCAGGTTGTTCGGCTTCAGATACAAGTGACTGTATTATGCATTTGCATGCCTGAAAAAAAAGGTGTTTTCCAGTCGTTTACATTTTCTCTTACTCATTTTGTCCACCCTGGAACATTAACGTGAATCTAGATACCCATGTATTTTACAAAACATGGTATGCTTTACCCTGTTTTTGGTCTTTCAGATTAAAACAATACTAAGCCCTGTGATTTAGAAAGACTTCCTACCCTGGATTAGTAACGGTGCTTTATCGTCCGAACAAATAAAGATCTTACAATTATGAAGAAATGCGTTTTGCATTCCTATGCATTCAGTCATCGTTTGTTAGGCGCATGCAGTGTGCGACGTTTTATTTTTCACAATTCGTGCACGGACACTTCAATTTCCATTTTCTGTTTAGTGATTGGAAAGTAGTGCTTTGTGGTCGGCTGACAGGAAAGTAAATAAACACTGGAAATACCACAAAGTAAACCCAAACGTTGAAGCGACCTAAATAAGGCTGCTATCTGGAAAATTGAATGTAATTCCAAGAATGAATAGAGAATTCATACTGTAATATTAAAGTCGTTAGTACGATGAATATAAAATGTCAACAGTCTGTTATTTGAGTTATCAGCCGTGTCATTGAATATTTTTCGTAATACTATCTTGTTATAAGGAAAATAACATGTAAACAAGCAATACCGTTTCTTTAACAAATGGTACTTATGCGCCATTTGTTTCAATTAATTTTATCGGACTACTATTAGATATTTAACGGACGCCAATCGTTTAGAGTTATTTGCATTCCTCAATTTGGTCGGATGAGGCCGGTAATAACATTCGGTATAACCAAAAATTAAGTACGTACCTCGTACGAAAATACCTTTAGCATACTCATTGCAAAGTCATTAACACGGAGACATTTAATTCTAACGCCAAAGGCTTTCTTTCTAGATATGTGTAATAACTATTAAACTCATTTGTGAAAACATTGATATGTTATAGCAATCCCACTTAATTGTGCAATCGTCGAAAGATAAGAAATTTCTTTAAAAATAAATTTTCGTACATGATTTTGGGGATTGTTGGTCATAGGTTTAGAGATTCGGATGTGAAAATAGTACTGGTAGATAGGAGTGTTGGAAAGGAGTAGCGGAGCTCTGTGGTAGAACAGAGAAAACGAGACCGGCGAGTCGTCTGAGTTCGTCAGTGCCTTTGTTTAGAGCCCTTACAAAGGGCTAAATAAACACGTCCTGGAGCGAACAGGGACTATCGCCTTGCTCTTCTGAATAGACGAGCTTGTTTTGTCCAGCGCCTCGCAAATAGTTTTCTTTCGAACAACGAACTCATGGTTTCCTAAAAAATAATCACTAGAACTTATCGAATATCAAATTCTACACTATTTTCATTATAATGTCGAACATTCATAAATTTTTAATTTAACCTTAATTTTACTTTCTACAAGTAAAGCATTACCTTCTTTTTTAAATTAATTTATTGCCGTATCACCTACCAGGGCAATAGCGACATGTTAAATACTTCACAGTTTCTTACTGTACAGTAATAGCATTCACTAGGATCTTGGATAGTGTGTGAATACTTTAGATTCCTGGCGACCTGATTTCATTTATGGAGAGTCCATGATTTTCCTTTCGTTGGCCGCGTGGTCCGAGGCGAAGGCAGGTAGCGAGCGGGGCGGAGCTGAGCTGGGAGCGGTGGGACACGGACATTTTAAACGCGTAACTTATCGCCGCTGTCTTTCTCAGCGATCGCGCGGGG